>JARHVA010002516.1:1682500-2037500 GCA_037957365.1 Torreya grandis
GGTATCATATAACTATGTCAAACCTATATTTTCCTACTATGTTGGCCAAATTGACATATTTATAACCATTATCCATCCCATCCAAAATACATCAATCAAATCAATGTAGTTCCTAACTTTCTGATGCCCACTTTATAACTAAGTATACCTAAGTAACCTAGTTCAAGGTTAGTTGACATATTTAGGACTAAATCAAGCTACATAATATTTTTAGATAAATATAGAGAGAGATTAGGGTCATCCATCAATATAAATAAAATTCACCAGTTCAATCCAATAAATAGGAACATTCATTTTCAATTGATATTGATTGCATTATTTCTATAAGTCTACATCTAGAGGAGTTATTGCTTGATCTTATCTTGGAGGGAAAAAAATGTCTTATGGAATAGTGGATGCAATAAGATGAGTAATTTTAGCCTAGAACTTGATTAATCCATTGATATCCTTACAACCATAATAATATTTTGTAAAGAACCATTGGCCAAGGGAGATATTGAGGCTCGATAGGTCTTGTTCAAGGTAAGTATATTCTAACTCTAGCTATTTAATTTTGATAGATAAAATGTTTGGTTAATAAATCTATATCTCATTATTTGAATTATATCTACAATTAAAATTAGTGTGGCTATATGATTATTCAAATTTTCCATTTATACACCTTAGGTATCCTAGGCCCCCATTTTCCTACCATGGTTCTTTGCCCATTTTAATATGTTTCTAACCCATATAATTTATTAATTTGATTGATTTTGATCCTTGATTGACTTTTTAATTAGAGACCTAGTTAGGGATATTGCATTATGTTGATTACCTACATGATTTAGAACCCTTTCTATTGACATTGTGTTGTAGGTGCTCCCCTTATTAGGTTTAATAGATCCATTGGTCATATACCAGTTTCATTAAATATCAATTGGATCTATTTGATTTACCTTATTTGAGTCCAAATATTTATATATGATAGTTTTAGGTCAATCTTAGCTCATTATATACATTCTGGTGAACCCAACATGAAATAATCATTGCTTTCACCTCTAAAACAAATTGCATTGAAAAATTCAATCCATTTATGTTTCATTTCTCTATCAGTGAACTATATCAAATAAGTCAATATACCCCAATCTTAATTTTCACCTACAAGAAACTATATCAAATAATGTGACATAGTTTCATATCTATGTTTTTTTGAGTGAACTCATTCAGACAATGCAACACAATTTTATATTTAGATTGGTTTCTTATCTTCTCCATCTAAATATATTGACCTAGTTAATTTAGTTCTATTTACCCATATATATGGGAAATTATATCAAATGAGCCAATATAGTTTCATCTTAGACTAACACTGCTAGTCAACTATATTGATATGATCAACATAGTTATGTAGTTTCATATTTATTAATTATCAACCTTATTTCCAATCAACTAGATTGATCATTCTGATTTAGATTTGTATTTACATTTCTACTTTCATTTAAATTATTTCTTGTCAACTAGATCAATCAATCTAATTTATTTATGTACTTACGTTTCTATTCCTATTTAATTTTTTCATTAAACAATATAGATCTATTCAATTTAGTTCTACATTGCATTGATTTTTTTAGTAAACTACATAAAACTTTAAACCTAGATTTGTAATGCATTTATTTATAATAAACTGTATCGACCTGCTTAGTTTAATTCTATATAATTTTCTATAATCTTATTTTACATATATTGTGTCTATCTACTTGATATAATTATGTACTATTTGTATAACTAGATCGAATGACGTTGATATAGTTTTGTTTGTTTCCTTTTCAATCATAAATAAGGAAAATTAACTTTTCCTTTCAAAATCTAACCACACATTTCATTTCAAGTTAACTTCCCATCTCTTTCCATTCACTAAATGTTTCAAATTAGTTTTGGATATTGATTTTAAAAATTTAATTTCTATTTATTTAGTTTTACCTCAAAATTGTGTTTCGATAGTTTTCAAACTAATTATTTACTCTCATGAAAGGCTACACAATATTCTATTTATAATCCTTATTTATTTTTTACATACAATATGTCATGAAGGGCTTCCCCAATAATCATATATATTATATATCTAAACACATAATTTAGTTTCCATGTGCCTCATGATATGTCATAAAAACCTAGGACTCCCTTTTAATTTAACTCCAAGAATACAACCATCCATTAGATTTTGTGGTAACCTGAGAGGAGTATATTGTCTAAGAAAGTTAATTTTAGATTACTCTTAAAATTGGGTTTATTAGGATACATATATGGTTATACCTATGTATTTAGTGCTCTAAATAATTGGGTTGACACTATCCAATAGACATAAAAGTATATATGAAATCCCATACCATCAAATAAATCATGTCAATACATATCCCTGATCTTATTTTTAGAAAAATCATTACCAAAAATAATTATCTTTCAATTTGTTGCTTCATATTGTAGACTACATTAGCTAGCATAGATAAAGATTTATGTTGTGTGTTGCAACTACATCAACCAACATCTATATAGTTACCTATGTTTATAGACTACAATTACCAACTTGATATAGTCTCCTATTTTTGCATATTACATTGACCAACTCGATACAATCTCTTCTGTTTTCATCCATGACTATATCAAATAGCTCAACACAATATATTTCCATATATCGTTTCCTACCTATTGTTATCATACCTTTATCCTATAGACTGCATCAAACAAATAGACTCAATCTATTTCTTAATATTTAAAATCTTCTCAAAAATAAATTATATCAACCAACTCAAAAAAACTTTGTTTCTCACTTGGATTTCATCACTTTTTTTGTGACTCTATCGATCAGAGTGATATAGTTCACTTCTAGTATATTTATAGATAAGACTATTTCAAATAATTTGATAGAGTTTTTATCTCAACTTTTCCTTTATGATAATGTATAACTATATGATACAAATAGTTTTTATCATCCATCATTTACACCACCTTTCTAATTATGTTGTATCAATTTTATTGATACTATTTTATCAGGAGTAACTTTTTTCCCTCTACATTATCTTGGCTAATATCATTTGTTTAGTGTAAGTTACTAATTTAATTTTTCACACCCTATCAACATCATGAAGTCACCTATTAGGAGTTTCCTAGATAGTCTCAACCCACTCATATATTACATGGGTTTTTATTTTCTACCTACCTTGTTGACCACTAAAGATAACACTTTGTGGTGGCAATATTCTTAAACTCTATCTAGATACATTGAATCTAACATGGTTGAAAACACTCAAAATGATGATTTAGATAATTAAAACACCTTTGTAAACCTTGATTATAATACCATTTATATACCTAATAAAAATGGTATTTTATCTAAAATTCTTATTATATAGTTAGATAAATCGATACTAATCTTGTGAATCCTCCTCCTACTAAAAACATTAGGGATTATCCTCACAATAGTAGGAATCCTACTTCCAATACTAGAAATCTTCCCCTCAATATTCCTAATAGAAAAACTACCTATTGATACAACTCAAATTCTTGCACAAATGGCTCAACAAATAAATGTCATGCAAATAAATAATAATTATAAAATCTTCCCAAAAAAAAATCCTATCTTACAAATGGCTATCCAACCTCTGGTTATAATGTATCAACAAAATATAATTTTTATTCCCCCTCGTCTTAGATATGATAACTATAATATCATACCTCAACCATGTACCTAGGAATGAATTTGACTTGTTATTTGACTCACATAGTCGACCTATGTACCTATTAATGAAGCAAGAGGGTCTAGTTGCTTTTCCAAGAGGCTATGAACATGATAACCTATTGAAATGAAAGAAGAAGCCTACACTCTATGAACCACGCCTAGTTGGAATCAATTAAACATGTATCAACTTGATTCCATGGTGTCATGATGACCACAATAACTTCCCATTTGATCTTGTAAGTGAAAGAAGCATTGGGGTCAGTTGTATATAGTGTTTGTTTTTGCCTTGTGTTCCCTAAGTGTTTGTGAACACAATGTGTGGTGTTTTTAGAAGTAAAAAAAAAAAAAATTATTTTCTTGGTTAAAGTAATTTTATATTTTATTTTTAGTGGTAGATGAATCCATTACCTAATGAAAGGACTAGGCAACCAATCTATATGCTTAGCAAGCAAGTATCCCCAAGAGACCACCAAATATGTTAGATCAATGTTGGCTATAATAAACAAGGTTTATAAAAAAACTTTCTTGTCATTCCTCATGAACCTGATCTTAACCCATCCCATGTTTTATGAGTTCTTAAAATGATATTCATAAAACCTTATAACATTGTTTAAGGTTAATTTGGAGAAATTAAGGTAAAGTCTTATAGTGATCTAGACATGTCATGGAGAGATGAGACTTGGTAAAGTGGTGTCATAGGTTTTTAGGAGTTTTATAAAGTCATTTCATGCCTTAATCACCTTATATTAACATTTCATGCATGTTTGGATACTTTAAGTTTCTTTTGAGAACTTTAAGGTAGTGTTTTATAAGGGAAAATGTGATTTTAAGCTAATTTTCATGTATTTCAAAGATACCCAAGTGTAAAATATTTAAAATACACCTTAAAATTACCTTGGATCAGTTACAAATCTTCCATACTTATCATCAAGTTAATAATATGTTAGAATCTTGAGTTTCAATGCCTTAGAGAGGAGTTTTGGCACTTGTACGGATTTGTAAATTCATATTTCAGGGAAAAATAGGTTATGAACTCCCATTAATCTTCCAAAAGTAATATTAAATATTTGTATCTAGTTTTAGGTCCAATATATACACTAAAATCTATCTCTCCTCCATCACTCCCTTCTCAAGCTCATGAAGGTTATTTTCAGATGCATGGTACAAGCTATATAGGTGGAGTTGGAGGTTAATATTTTGGAAAATTTTGGGGACCCATATGGGATTAAAATTTATTTAATTGGTAATTTTATTGAGCTCATTATATTTATAAAAAATCACTAAGGAGCTAAACTACTTTTTTTAGGCTTAAATTCTCATAAGATGAATTTTATGCAATTCTAATGCAAGTGTGAACTATTTGGTTACATTATGTGAATTATAATGGGTCATTATAGGCATATAATTTTATTTAAAACTTTAATCCACCATATTGGCAAGTGTGGTAAGTCGTTTGGCAAAGAAGACTACTCTCTACACACTTTGTAGAAGTGACTGTCATAATTTTTATTTGTTCTAGGTTTCTCAATGGATGAGGTGATGATTTAAAGTTTAATTTCATGTTATGATTCATATCATTATATAAAACTCCATAATGTCTCCTTTGTGTACTCCAACAACATCTTCTCCAATCAATCCATAATGTTCTACCATTTTGATGACTCTATGTGTGCAAACCACTTGTAATAATGGAGGAATGTAATGAAGGTGTTTTGACAAAGGAGAGATGTGGTGTAAACTTACAAAAAACCATGTTATTATTTATAAAATCCATTTTATCATTATTATTAGGAACCTTAATCTAGTTTCTAACTATCAACACATAGAATTGCATACAAATTGACTACACACATAATCTGTATAGGTGAATGAAGAAGTTAAAGTGATATAATACATGGTTAAGAATTCTATAAGATCATTAAGAGAATGGAATGAACATTGGAATGAATTGGTATAGTCTTCAAGCTATAGGACTCAATAATTAAAGTTTTAACTATCTCTAATAAAATACACAAGTAAGAAAGAGACTTACATGTTACAAATATGTTAGTCCTCTTTTGGACAAAAACATATTATTCATACAAATATGAAAGTGTGTACTATGAATATGATTCAAGTATATAATGAGGCATGACAAAAGTTAATGAAATAACATAAACCATTTAAGATTCAAATGAGAGTTATAATATAAAGTTAATAATCCTAATTATTTTATATAGAACTATGTACAGAGATAGTGAAGACATAACTTCTTCACTCAATAAACCATAAAACCTCATGAAACATCCTAAAAATAAACCACTTAGGCCTAGTAATAATAAAATAAGATTATAAAGGGTTTTATTTCATGTTGATTAAGTATAAATTTAATATGGTCCAATGTAGAATTACCTTAACATCTCCAAAGGGTGAAATGGCTTTACAAGATGACAATTCATAGGGAAAGCCTATAAATATTAGCTAAGCCATGAGTCTCATTTGACACATCTCATATCTGAGGTTAATTTCTTAATCATATTTAAGGAGTAAATACTATTAAAAAAATGAATAGTTGGATTAATTTATCAATGGATTTAGGGTCTTATCAAAGCTTATTTTGAGATTTTATAATGAGAAAAACACCTACAGCTCCCCATATAAACTCCATCAATTGACGGTATGTTCCAAAAGGGTATCTAGATTAGATGTTTAAATGGATTGAGAATAAATTAAGGAGATATAAAACAAAATTATAGGATATCCTTTAAATTTTTCATACCATTAAGAATCTCAAAATAATCTCATAGGGTTTCTAAAGCACAAGACATAGTCATGGGAATTCATCAAGACTATTGAAACGTGTGTAAATGTTTGAAGAAATTTTGATACAACAAGAAATTTGTTGAATTTGTAAACAAATAAAATAGGTATAATATATGATCTTAGATTATGGGATAATCATAATATTTTCATTCATGATGTAAGTAAAGGTATGTGTAGATCTATAGGTCTGTAAACTTTTAGGTCCACATTTTTGACCAATAAGGTGAAAACCTTGTATGAAGAAAAGATTCAAAGGGTTCCAAGGTAGTTATTTCTCTATCCAAGAATGAAAATTTCCATAAACACATTATGTATCATGTGGAGAAGTGAAGTGTATACACTCAGGTGCTATGATCACCTATAGGAATCTCAAAACCTAAAATTGACACCTACAACAATGTCCTTATGCCTTGCTTGTTGACTATGTATAGTAAAGAAAGGTAAGTCAAATGTCCTTCTTAATATAACATTGATGGTCATAATATTAATTAAGAGTTTATCATACCCAAATATGTGACAAAATACTAAAGAGTATTCATTAGGGTCGAAATATAGGAAACATAAGAATTAGGTCTTTAGGCCTAATGCCATTCTCAAACCCTGCCACTGGATAGATTAGCCTATTTGGATAAAGGAGACTAAATAGAGTTTGAAAAAAAAATTAAAAGTTTTTTAGGAAAGTGGTGGATGTGGTGGAGGTATTGGTTTGCTAGGGAAGACTCCAAATTGGCCATTTTGGACTAAAACTATCTTTAATGTACACATAATGCCTACTAGCAATCTAAGTACTTTATCAAGCTCAAAACTATACAATAGATTTTCATGGGAGTCTAAACTCATTGGGAATGTTATATACCCTATATATTTGTAATTTTTGTAATTGATTAAGGCCCCATATTTTATGAATCATCATTAAGATGATAAGTATGTCTTAATTTGCCAAGAAGACCAAATCTAACTAGACGAGAGATAAAATAATACTAATACCTCCAGATGATTTGGACAACCTATGAAATGACCTAAATAATGTCCATAACTCCCTTTAGAATCTATTCATTCCATTTGTTATTAATTTTAGGTATGAAACTATATAAAATAGGCTAAAAAGGATTGTTTTAAGCTACTTGGGAGGTTTGTATATGGTGTTAAGAGCCCTAACTTGATATGGATGATGTTCATGAAGTCATCAAATTAAATCACAACCTTTGCAATTAATATCTATAAATAATGGGTTTAAACTAATAACTTTTTCCACTATTAAAATTATTATCAAAATGTTCATGAGAGATGCATTAGAATGGTATAACCAACTACCTAGACATTCCATTTTACAACTAGATGATGTATTCAATCCTCTATTCAAGGAATTTAAACATAATGATCTTCTTGAAAATAACATTATCCATTTCATTAATGCTAAGAAACTTCCTAATTAATATATTCAAACTTTTATTAAATTATATAAGTATTTAACACATGAATAAGACCATAACATGAGTGATGATAATATATTTAAGCTTTTCATTACTGATTTTAAACCCTCTCTACAATACAAGGTTAGGATATTTTCTCCCAAAACCTTATAAGAAGCATTTGATCAAGAAAAAAGAAATTATTTCCTTATGAATCAATTATAACCTTCTCAAAATCTCATAAAGGATTATTTATAAACCTCAACTAATGCAATATCCATTACCAAATCTCAACTCAAACCTACTCAAACTAAAATGGGAGCCACCAACTTAGGTAATCAAACTTACTCCCACCCACATTTCAGTGTGTCAAAATTGAGGAAGCTATTATATCCATCTAATCCTTTCATTTATATCACTACTACTCCTCCATCATGCTATGTCCCTTAATTTTTTTTGATTTCATGTTGACATTGGCCATTATCATTAAACATGTCATGCTCTTCAAATTTTTTTGGTTAATATCATATTGGGAGAATATTTTGATCATGCTACTATGATTAAATTTAACCATAATAAATATCTTAAAGCTTCTCAAAATTGAAACTTTTCCAAATCTACAAATCAAAAATATCACAAATCTTCTTCAAATTCCAATACATAAATTTCCAATGAAAATGTTTTTACTATTGATGCCAATTATGATCAATATTACAATATTATAAATATGTGAATATAGAAAAGGTTAATTACCATAACAAAACTTATCACAAATAAATAGTAACCAAAAATTTGAAACCCTCTACTGAGGAAAAAATTCTTAAGGATACTACCACTAATCAAACTATCCCTTGAGAATAACCCACTAGTGATGAGTTGTCTCTAAAAGTGGAATTATTAGCAACTTAAGTTAAACCCTTTAAAGGAGGTTGTTTAGGATTTTTTAAAAATTAGAATAATATGAGAATGGACTAAATGTTTTGGGTGACCTTATCATTAACCAGACCTCTAGGTTATGGGGCTAACTCCTTTGTTACATCACTTGTGGCTCAATTCACTAAGAACTATTGATATTGGGGTGAAATGGTTAGAAAGTGCCTAAAATGAACATAATCAAAGGGTTGGTCATGTACCAATATTTATTATCCATTCAATTAAATTAAACTTAGATAACACTAAGGGATAATGCATAGAACTGAATCACTATATCCAATGGTTTATAGGAAATAGTGTTTCATGTAGAGGTTTATTTAGGATGACTAAAGCATGAGGGATATGAGAGGAAGGTATATTATAGGCTCCTACAATCAAATATACACTCTTATAATAAACCATTAACACTCTAATAGACTACATGACCTACATAGAAAACCTATTAACATAAGGTACAATCATTAGACCTATAGAGGGGAAATTACACAACTTATGAATATCAAACAATCATATACACACTATAAAATGATCATGGATAAGCTAGACAAATTCATTAACAATCCAAGAGGTCTATAGAGTAAATATTAGGTAGAGTTTCCTCATACCCAAATGAGGGATGAAAATCATGGCCTTAAGGCCTAAATATATATCAAAATGAAGAGAGAAAGATACGGAAAATGGCATGGAGTTTTAGATGAGAGGTCATCAATGATCACAATCCACCCATATATTAATTTTATTAGTCATAATAGTCCTCCTTCAACTCTCTCCATGCATTTATTCTCTTTAGTGTGACCCTTGGGTATTAAGCTGGGGTAAAGGAGGATGTAACTAACCTATTTGACTCCTTTCAAAGTATAACCATGCATAAGAATATTCAATCACTCCTCTTGTGGTAGTTATAAAGTGTAAGTAATGGAAACTAGGCCTTCAAGAGATATTACACAACCTATTTACCTTTTTTGCATGTTGACCAAGCTTGGTAACTACCTTCTCCTTCATGATGGTCACGAGGAGTGTCTTGATCATTTTTAATGTATTAGTTACAAGGCATGGTGACTCCGTATGACCAAATTCAAATAATTGACTTATAACTGACTCTATATGAGGTGGGGTAAAGGAGGCTATAATTGACCTATTTAATTACTTTCAAAGTATTACCATGCCCAAGAAAGTTCAATCACTCCTATTTTTGTAGTTATAAAGTTTATGTAAGGGTAACTAGACCTTCAAGAGACATTGAGCAACCTATCTCCCTTTTGTGTATGTTGACCAAGACTGGTAACTTCCTTATCCTTCATGATGTCCATGATGAGTTTATTACTCATATTTAATGTACTAGTTACAAGGCATACTGAATTTATATTATCCACTTCAACTATCCTCCTACACCATTCTACAACTTTCCTTAATGACCAAGTAGGCCTAGTAGGCTACTAGGTCTAGTTACATAGTGATGGTTCTTGAATGGTCATAAAAAACCCATATGAAACCTTGAGAACATATGTATAAGTTAGTTTCAATACTGAACCTATATCCCATATCATGACATGAACCTTTTTTAGTATCTCACACTTGAAAACTTGCCAAATTAGCTAAATGGGTCACCTTCTCTTTCACATCTATAGACTAGCTATTTGGAGGTGAGTTATAGAGGAATTACTAGGTAGATTCTTGAACATATTATGAATTTATAAGTTGAAAAAATAATTAAACCTTCCCCTCCAATGATTATAAGCTTCTCAAAAATATTTTTACCTTATTTAGTACTCAATTCCTTAGAAAATTATAATTTTATAATAATTCCATACATTGTCTGTATAACCAAATACCATGACTTGGGTCTCCTCTAAGTATAATATATTTTTTAGGTGTTTATTAGATTACTCATGAGTGTTTTGTTTCCAAAATATTCACTTTTCCTAAGTTGGGTTTGTAATAGGGTTTAAGAAGGGTTTTAGAGGTCTACCATCTTAAATATGGTTCATAAAGATGAGACATCAAATACCAAACTTATGGTCATGGATGTTTATTACATATACCCCCCTAAAAATCATAAAAATTTCTAGTTCCCATGAAACTTATGTGTGTATATATGAGTATAAGATGGTGGACCTTGCACTCCTTATAACCCTTCTAAACCTATTAATAATTTTAGCATTTGTTCATAGAGGTAGGTCCCTAAAACCAAATCACTCCTCCATGTATCTTGATCCCATAGGGGTTCCTAAATTTATTTAGGATATTTTTTACTTGAGTATTTTTGTGGTGAGAGATCTAAGCATTTAAAATGATGGCTCAAGGTGACTATTAAGAGCTATGGTAGCTCGAGGAGGTTCTTGAGACTGATATGGCCTTATTGCTTCATTATCCTAAATAAAAAATATATCCTAGGTATTATAACATATTCATATACTTTTTCTTGGTGTCAAACTTGATTATGAGATTCTAAGTGTACCCTAAGGTGGTGGTGAGGTTTCTAGGCCTAAGACAAGATTTTAGATCCATTTAGCCTTGACTGAGTTTTGGGGGTCCATGTGACCTATAGGTGATATGGAGTTTTATAATCATCATATTATTATCTTCCTCATTTATCTCAACCTTCCCACTTGTCCACAAATTTTTGGGCCACCACCTCTACCTTCAATTTTTATGAGACTACTTGTAGGTTTCACTACCAATCTGCTAGTCTAGGTGTTTGAGACCTGAGCACTATCTTACACCTTTAAAAAATAGTGTTGGATCTTAGAAATAACATATAATACACCCTTATGGCTTGAAAACATCCTTAGGTTCATTTTTATCCATCAAATTAGTCCTTTACATTCTCATTTCCTTTACCGAGGGTTTACATGTAATTAAGCAGGTCTATCCATAGTGGTTCATATTATCCTCTTCTTTACCCTAATTAATAATATAACAAATTATAGACCAATTATATGTTCTCCTTAATTCCCCATAGATGTTTTCAAATTTTTATCATACCTCAATCAATTAGAAATCTCTAATTTAGGCAGAGGGTTGTTTAGGCCCTTTTAGGCCTAAGAGGCTTAATAGGTCTTAAGGATATTTTGTCCATATTAAAGGTTTAAATAATAAATTGGAAACATTATAAATCTTATGAAAATCCTATTTTCATCCCTAACTTATTTTTACATCCTTTTACTTCATTTATCAAGCATATATATCATATTTTACTCTCTAATCCAAGACCCTATTTGTAAGTCTTAGTTGGGTTCTTGAATGTGTATAGGTGTGCTTAGCCTTTCATTTACCTATTTAATACCTATATCAACTTGAAAACCATATCTTATTTCCCTCACCTCCTCCTTAGATGTCTCCATCCCCTTAAACACCATTTAAGCATGTGTTTTCCTTCAATTCCTACACACAAGCATGTCTAGGCCTATTTAATCTTTATAGGGTTGTGTGAGGCATTAAAATCCTACTTTATAGTCTTAAATGGATAAAATAATTTTATAAGGATTAATAACTTTGAGACAAAAATCACCCTTTTCGATACAAGTCCCATTTCACACCTATGCAGGCATATACACATTTGGGTATCCATCTTATGACACTACTATAATTATGTGCTTAGGCCTAACTAGGCCTAATATCATCTCAAAAGGTTATAACCCTAGGAAAAATAATAATGATACTTAATAAATGGATAAAGTATCTACACCCCATTCTGTAATTCGCTCTTTTGCATAGTCTCTCAGGCTTTCTTCTTCATACTAGAGTCCTATCTATTTATAACAATAAGGTCTACCTATTATTGTAAGTACAAACCTTATTTTGCCTATTTAATATATTGATTCCTTTATGAGTAGTGGAGGCATGATATACAATGTTTTAAATTTTCATATTCCTTTTAAACTCCTCATCTTACCACACTCTCTACTCTATCCTCTTATTCTTTTATAACTGCTTGTATATAGGACTATTTACATGACTCTTTTCATGCCAAGGTCTTATATAACCTATCAAACCTTCTTAAACATTTAATTTATCTTTTATTGGTTATAAAATTATCAAGGATTATTCATTTTTTCATGATCTTCAATAACCTTTATCAATATTCTACCAAATGACATCTTTCTTATATGCCCTCATTTGACTATATACATGAATGAGGTCTAGTTGACTATAAGTGTGACCCTTTTAAGGGATATCTTGATGTTCCTTGATTTTATTTATCAAGTTTATGTCTCTTCCCACTCCTCTTGTAAATAACCCTACCTATGGAAGATAGTGATGTCTATGAGTTACATCTTTAAGCTTATACTTTATGTGTTCCTCTTGAGAGAGATGGTTGAGTTGGCATGTTGTGGTGGTTGAGGGTGTTGATCCTATTACTAACCCTCCTAAACTTGTCTTCATATCTTCTCATAGGCTCTTATGACTTCAAAAGTCTCTTTCACACCTTATGTTTCTCAAACCAACCATGACTATACTTTCTTGCTCAATATTCCCTTAAAGGACTCGATTAACTATGAGAATGCTTGTCTCTCAAGGGCCTATTTATCTCACCTTTCATACCAAACCATATGTTATTATTAATTAGGTAGGTATATTTATGTATTTAAGGACTTATTCCAATTTTTAATTATCATCCATTTTTCCTAAATCATGTAGGTACATAGATAATGGTTTACTTAAAGGCTTGAGACTAAGATTGTGCTAGATCATAGGATAGTGAGGTGATTTGAGGGTAATAAAAAAAGGAATAAGGAAAAAATAAGGGATATAATGCATATTTTTACTTAACTTTTAATATTTTACAACCACTATAGTGACACATTCTTATGCTTGTCAGGAGATCACATAACATACTTATGACAGTCATGTTAGAACATGGCTTGAAAGCGATCTTCTTGTTTGGTGACATGACTTGGCTAAGTATTTAAATTAAAATGATAATTAAATTGATTCAATGATATTACCATAAATACCAAAACATAATCAAACACCTCAAATATGTACCAAAGACCCTACAACTTGAGAAAATTGCTTACAATCTACAAATAAGGAGAACATGGAGATTTTTGTGCTCTCACACCCACCCACATGTGAAAAGGGGTGGAGGGTGATGGAAGTGGGATATTATAACCTTAAAGACATAAAACAAGTGTTTTTTCTAAAAAACACTCCATATATTCACCAAAAATGATGTCATTTCTAATCCCTGCATTGATGAAGAAGGTCATTAGAATGACCAAATTGTTATCCATTATTCATAGAGTATAGGGAATGAATTTTTAGAAAATTTCCATGAATAAGGTAAAGGTACCCCCTTTATCTCAATAAAATCCCATCTCTTGATATTCTCTCTCATGTATGAAATGAATGGAAACCTAAAAAGACTGCCCAGGCTGCCAAAGAACCTAGTGAAAAGAGAGGAATAGTTTTGGTCTATTCTTGCATCTTTTTTATATGAAACTTCTCAAAAACATATATAATAAGCTATTATATAATATTTTACCCCATTTTCATATTAAATTATCCTTATAATTCTATAAAATATGTATAAAACACCTAAAAATCCTTCTTCACCTATATTTTCTCCATGCTTTTGACCTTGGGATGCCATTAGAGAATGAAGAGAGGGAAAATAAGCTAACTAACATTTTAAACATATTGGTATGGTAAGAGGAATTGAAACAGTGCATTTTGGCATGTGTGGGGCCCATTTGGCTAGTGGGAGGTGGAAATGAGCTTTAAAATGGACATTTATGATGTGAAACCCTTGGTCATGACCATGTGATAAGAATGGGACCTCCTCAAGACCTTTAAAATTGTGATTTTTATCAAACACTTCCCCATTTCAAAGGTTTACAAGATAAAAAAAACTTATGAGGTTTTTTGAGGGTCATTTGATAGCTTAAAAGAGCTAATCAGGGTCTGAGGTAGACTTGAACAAATAGACCATGGGGAATGACTTTATACACACCATCAAGATTTACACTAGGATTCAAGAATGGATTAGATACCTTTCATATTTCTCATAAGGCTCTTTCTCATCTTTAAATGACCAAAAAAGATTAAAACTCATAATAATAGGAGCCTTAATCTTGTCAAACTTCTTCAACTTTTGCTAGGGATCTTTAAGCCTATCAAACATGCTTAATGAACATCCTTCTAGGCCTAAGAAATACCATGAAAATATTAATAATCACTCTATGATCACTATGACCACTATCACATCACTATAAGCCCAAAAAAAAACTATGATATACAATGATCACAAACATAATCCATGACATTATTAACAAGGTTTAAAGACATCCAATAATAGACAAGATCTGAGGGGTTCTCATGTAAGTTTTTTATGGTAGGGGTTGACATTTGGTCTATGAGGCCAAAATATCAGCATTTTTTGTGACTTTAAAGGGTGACCAATTTGTTGTTCAAGAGAACCCATTAACTTTTCATGAAAATGATAGACTTCAAACATGACAACATGGCTTTAATGACTACCTTCTTGGACTTCCAAAAAACTTTTACTTTATGACACTTTTTAGTACTGCAAAAAATCATGTGACACAACAAAGGAACAACACCTAAACCTAATAATAAAATAATAAAGACACCAATAAATCTAAGGCAACTAACTAAAAACTTGTGCATTACACACTTATTGAAACATGACAAAAAACTACCAAAAAAACTAACTAAATCACACCTTATATCTCCTCTAGGATCAAAAGGGAAACTCTTTTGATCAAGCTAGATCCATGAGGTTGTATTTCCACATGATGATTGAAGTGTAATTAGGTACTATCTATTAAATGAAGACTCCCGCTTGTGGTTGAAGACATTGTCATGCTCATGGCTTCTCAGGAGAGTAGATGGACCTTCTAGTTCCATCCCCAAGTGCATGGGTTAGATAGGTGATTCAAACACCTAATCATACTCATTCCACACTTACCTTATTTTCATCTACAATATAATTTCTACCTTAGTCATGGGTTGCTCCTGATCATGTTGGATAGCTTGAAGTGACCCTTGTTTTATGGTTACAAGTTTGGATTCTAAAGGATTTTCATCTTGTTTCATGACCAATTAAGGCTACTTGATTTTAGTTCCACCATCCAAGAGTGAAGAGGAATCTATAGATGAGTTAAGGAGTTAATAACCTTGCTTGAAAATCTCAAACAAGTCATCTCTACATGAAACAACTCCTTGAGAAGGAATGGTTGAAGAGCTTGCAATCCTTTTGTTTGATAGGACCATCTTCCTCAATATAGTATTGACCATATAATGTTTCAAGAAGGATAAAACTTGAATCAATTTTGGAAAATAAATATCTTGATTTATCCTCACCTAATTGAAGTGTGATAGGACTCTCTTCAAGTTGAATAGTATAAGGTGTAAGAGTAGGCACATAATAGTTTAAAATGTCACCTTTTCTCATGGGGTTTCAAGTAATTCTCTTTTATCTCTGATTGGCCATTTTAGGTTCCTTCATCTTTAACAACTTGATGATATTTCATTCTCTCAAATTTACCCTGTCTATCATCTTCATTAGTTGGTCTACACTTGTTTTCTGTAACTATTACAAGTTCTTGTGACTCACCTTTTTCTTGAAATCCATATTATTATACATATTTGAAATCCAAGTTGTGATCCTTCTTGCCAAGAGGTGTCCCAATGAATATATCCTCTTCAAACTCACTTAAGCCATCATCTTTAGTTTCCACCTAATATAAATTTATTTATTCACCTCTTCAATAATAGGCTCTTTCTTAAGGAGTGGCATGGGAGATTCTTGGATTGACTTTAAGATAGATGACATGTATGCTTCATTTCCTTAATTTAGTTGCTTATTCCTAATAATCATCATCTCCTCCTTCTTCTGTGCATTAATTTGAATGGATTTCCTTGAGGGAAATGCCTTAAACTCTTGAGGGGGGTGGGGATTGAATGATCTTAGGCTTAATTTCCATGTTAACACTTTAGCTTATGCTTGACTGATCTTCTCTCTCCCTAGACTGTAACATTTGTTTCCATGTTGGAAAATTAGATGTAGGAGTTTCCTTCACATGTGTTGCATTTGTTTCAACTTGGGATAGAAATGAAGGTGTCTTTAGTAGGGATTATGTTTCTCTTGTAGCTAATATTGATTGATGTAGATGCTTGTCTACAAGTTAAATCTACTTCTTTAGGTAGGCTTCAAAATCAATCCTTGACTGAATAGGGATCTACTCATGCTAACTAGTCCTCTCAATGTATAATTTTTCTTCTTATACTCTCTCTTGGATATATTTCCATGATGAAAAATATGAGAAGGATTGTGAAAAACTTTGAGGCTTTAACACTCATTTGATTGAAAATTTTGAGGGGTGATGGAAAATCAACATAAGATCAACATGGGATGGAAGAGGGGACATAAAGTTGATGATGGTAATCTTGTTACTCCTCATATACTACTAACCTATTTTTTATCTCTAAAATTAGACCATTTATATTCAACATGTCACTATTGACCCTTAAATGACCTTATTTCATGAAAAATTCCCATTCTTCTTTACCTTGATATAATGAATTCTTCATGACCTTAATCACATGCTTAGGTATTTCTTATCCATACCCCCTCAGGGTGTCAATGTTCACCATGTGTTTTTTATAGCTCAAAAATGTCTATTTAAGGCTTGATATGGATTGAATTTGAATATAACTAGGTTGACTAAGAACATCATGATGTTGCCATGGTTGATTATATTGATAATTAGACTACCAAGGAGGTGAATGAGGTTCACAAAGAGGGTTAGAGTGGTGTCCTTGGTATTGAAGAGGGTCATAAGCCTGATGGGGGATCTCATATTGTTGACAAGGGTGAATGTAGGGTTGATAGTGGTCAGAATAATATTGATAGGGATCATAATGATATTAAAATAAATCATAGGGATACTAATAAAAAAGTGTGTGATAATATTTTGTCATATATGCATCCATAGATCATCATAATACATATGAAAAATAATGAACTATGAATAAGAACTAGTCTTAGCCTTAAGATGATGACCATATGATGACCCTTGTTATCAACTTCTGATTGCAACCTAGCATGTGAGTGATTGAAGATACTTATGATCACCATAATATTTTTGTGAAGGCTCTAATGCTCAAAGCTGGTCCCACTAGACCTGCCATAACTATTAGCAACCCAATTTTCACCCTTTAAAGGAGGTTGTTCAAGCTTGTTTAAAACTTAGACTAACATGGGAATGGAATAAAGGTTATGGGTTACCTTACCATTAGACCAGACATCAAGGTTATGGGACTAGCTCCCATGGTACATCACTTGTGGCTTAGTTCACTAAGACCTATTGATATTAGGGTGAAAAGGCATAGAAAGTGCATAAAATGAACCTAATCTAAGGGGTGGTGATACACCAATATTTCTTATCCATCAACTAAAATTGAAATTAGACAACATTAAGGGAGAATGTATAGAACTAAATCATTATATGTAATGGTTTCTAGGGAATAATGTTTCATGTAGAGGTTGATTTTGGATGACTAGATTGTCAGGGAAATGATAGGAAGGTCTAGTTTCAAGATCTTACAGTCAAATCTCTACTCTTAAACTCAACCATTAACACTCTAACACACTACATGAACTACATAGAAAACTTGTTAGCATCTAGATGAAAGCATTAGACTGGTAGAGGGGAAATTACATTGCTTATGCATATCAAATAATCATAGACAAACTAAAAATTGATCATGGATAAGCTAGAGTAATTCATTAACAGTCCAAGAGGACTATAAAATATAAATTAAGTAGAGTTTCCTTATACCCAAATGAGGGATGCATATCAAGGCCTTAAGGCCTAAATATATAGTATAATGAAGAGAGAAGGAGAGGTAAAATGGAATGTATTTATATGCAAGAGGACATAAATGATCACAATCCACTCATACATCAATTTCATTAGTCATAACAGTCCTCCTTCAACTCTCTCCATGCATTGATTCTCTTTAGTGTGCCCCTTAGGCATTGAGGTGGGGTAAAGGAGGATGTAACTAACCTATTTGATTCCTTTCAAAGTACGAACATGCCCAAGAAATGTAAATCAATCCTATTTTGGTAGTTATAAAGTGTAAGGGTAACTAGGCCTTTAAGAGATATTGAGCAACATATTTCCCTTTTGTGCATATTGGTTAAGCTTTGTAACTGCCTTCTCCTTCATGATGTCTATAAGGAGTTTATTGATCATATTTAATGTATTATTTACAAGGAATGGTGACTCTATATGATAAAATTTAAATACCCTATTATTTCATTCTTTAACTTTCCTTATTGACCAAGTAGGTGTAATAGGCCACTAGGTTTGGTTACATAGTGATGGTTCTTGAATGGTCATGTAAAGCCCATATGAAACCTTGAAAAAGTGTGTAAAAGTTAGTTTTTTTCCTAAACCTATATCTCATATCATGACATAAGCATTTTTGAATAGTTCACACTTGTAAACTTACCAAACTAGGTGATTGGGTCACGTTCTCTTTCACATTTACAGACTGGTTGTTTGGAAGTGAGTTATAAAGGCACTATTAGGTATATTTTTAGACATATTATGACTTGAAAAGGTGACACAATCCTTACAAATTATCCTCTAATGATTGGAAGCTTCTAAAATAGATTTATACCTTGTTTTATACTCAATTCTTTGGAAAAGTATAGTTTTATGATAATTCTATATAGTGTCTATACAAGTAAATACCATGACCTAGTATCCTATAAGTGTACTAGATGTTTCATGTGTTTATTATGTCACTTAAGAGTGTTTAGTTGTCAAAATCTTCAATTTTCCTAATTGTTGTCTATAGTAGGGTTTAAGGAGGGTTTTAGAGGTCTACCAACTAAATGATGGTTCATAAATATGAGAACTCCAATCATAAACTTATGGCCATGGATGTTTATTCCATATATCCCCCTAAAAACATAAAATTTTTTAGTTCCCATGCATCTTGTGTTTGGAGATATGAGTAGAAGATGGTGAGCCTTACACTCCTTACAAGCCTTCTAGACCTATCAATAGTATTAACATTTGTTCATAGAGATGGCCCCCTTAAACCAACTCACTCATATATGGATGTTGACACCATATGGGTGATAAAATTACCTTAGGATCATTTTACCTGAGTCCTTCTATGGTGAGAGATGTAAGAATTTGAAATGATGGCTCAAAGTGACTGTTAAGCACTGTAGTAGCTTAAAGAGGTTATTAAGACTAATATGGCCTTATTTTTGCATTATAATACCTAAAACATATCTCCTTGGTAATGTGCCATCTTCGTATACTTTCTCTTAGTGTCAAACATTCTTAGGAAGTTCTAAGTGTACCCAAAGTGGTGGTGATGTTTTTAGGCCTAAGATAAGCTTTTAGACCTAATTGGCCTTGACTAAGTTTTGGGGGTCCAAGTGACCTAGAAGTGATATAGGGATTTAGAATCATCATAATACTATATTCCTCAATTTTCTTAGCCTTCCCATTTTTACCCAATTATTTGGGCCACCACCTTCGCCTTTAGCTTTTATGAAACTACTTGTAGGTCTCACTACCAGTCTGCTAGTCTAGGTGTTTGGGACCTAAGCATTATTTTCCACCTTTCAAAAATAGTGGTGGAGATTGGAAACAATATTTAATAGTCCTCATGTACTAAAAACATCCTTAGTTTCATATTTTTACATTAACTTAGTCCTCTGCATTCTCATTTCCCTCACCTAGAGTTACACATAGTTAAGCCTATGTAGCCCTAATGGCTTAGCTTAGTCCTTTATTTTCCTTAATCAGGAGTCTCAAAAATTATAGACCAATTAAATATTCTCCTCACTTCCCCCTATATGTTTTTAAATTTATATAATCTCTCAATTAATTATAAATCTCTAATTCAAGCATAGGCCTATTTAGGCCCTTTTAGCCTTAATAGGCCTAATAAGTCTTAAGGATATTTTTTCCATATTAAGGGTTTAAATAATATAATTTAAACATTATGAATATTATTAAAATATTATTTTCATCCCAAAATTCTCTTTACCTCCTTTTACTTCCTTTATCAATCATATCCATCATATTTTACTCTCTAATCCAAGACCCTGTCTATAGGTCTCAATTAGGTTCTTAACTGTGTATGGGTGCAATTATCATTTCATTTACCAATTTGATACCTATATCATCATGAAATACCTATCTCATTTCCCTCACCTCATCCTCATATGTATCTACTCCCTTAAACAACCTTTAAGCATGTGGTTTCCTTCAATTCCTACACACATGCCTGTTTAGGCCTGTTTAGGCCTAATAGGGTTGTATGAGGTAATTAATATTCTCATTTATCATATTAAATGGAAAAAATAATATATGAGGATTAATAAATTTGAGAAAACAAATCACACTTTTAGATACATGCCCCATTTCAACCCTATGTAGGTGTCTACACATTTGGGTATCCCTCTCATGACACTATTGTAATTATGTGCTTAGGCCTAACTAGTCCTAATATCATCTCAAAAAGTTATATCACTAGGACAAGGAATAATTATCCTTAATAAAAGGCTAAATAATTGTTACCCCATTTTATCCTTCACTCTTTTACATATTCTCTTAGGATTTGTTCTTCATACTAGAGTCTTATTTGTTCATAATAATTAGGTCTACCTGTGACTATAAGAAAATACATTATTTTACTTAGTTCATATCTTGATGAATTTATGAGCATTTTAGGAATGATATATATGGTTTTCCATTGACATATTCCTTTTTAACTCCTCATCATACCACACTCTCTACTCAGTCATCTTGTTCTTTCATAACCACCTGTATATAAGATTGTTTGTATGACTCTTTTCATGCCAAGATCTCTTGTAACCTACCAACCCTTATTCAAAATTTCCTTTCCTTTGAGTGGATCTAAGAGTATTAAGGCTTATTCATTTTTTCATGATCCTTAAAAACCTTTATCAACATTATACCAAATGACATCTTACTTATATGCACTCAATTAACTATAAACATAAATGAGGTCTACTTGACTATAAGTGTGACCATTTTAAGAAATAACCTAATGTTCTATGATTTTATTTAGAAATTTTATTGTCTCTACCAATTACTCTTGTTAATAACCCTACCTTTGGAAGATAGTGAAGTCTGTAAGTTTCACCTTTAGGCTTATACATTATGTGCTCCTCTTGAGAGAGATGGTTGAGTTGGCATCTTATGATGGTTGAGGGTGTTGATCCTACTACTAACCCTACTCAAATTTAATTCATACCTTCTCATATGCTCTTATTATTTCACAAATCTCTTTCACACCTTCTATTTCTTAAACCAACCATGACTATACTTTCTTGCTTAGTCTTCCCTTATAGGCCTCCATTGACTATGAGAGCACTTATCTCTCAAGGGCCTACTTATCTCACCTACCATACCAAGTCATATGTTCTTATGACTTAGGTATGTCTCTTTATGACTTTAAAGACACATTTAGATAGTTAGTTATTATTTTTTCTACCTAATACCTCTAGGTAACTAAATAGGACTTTATTTAAAGGTTTGAGACTAAGATTGTGCTATATCATAGGAAAATGAGGTGCTTTTAGGGTAATAAAAATAGTACTAAGGATAACATAAAGGAGATAATGAATATTTTGACTTAACTTGGAATCCTTTACAACCACTATAGTGACATAGGCTTATTCTTGTTAGGAGATCACACAATATGCTTATGACAATAATTTTGTAGTATGGCTTGAAAGGGCTCTTATTGTTTGGTGACATGACTTGGATGAGTATGTAAATGTAGATGAGACTTAAATGGAGTAAATTTTATTACCATTAAGACTAAAAGATGTTAAAACACCTCAAATATGTACCAAAGACACTACAACTTGAGAAAACTCCCTACAATCTACAAATAAGGAGAACATGGAGATTTTTTTACTCTTACACAAACACACATGTGAATAGGGGTGTAGGGTGATGGATGTGGTCTATGAGGACCATAAGGACATAAAAAAAGTGTTGGTTCTAAAAAACACTCCATATATTCACCAAAACTTATGTCATTTCTAATCCCTGCATAGATAAAGAAGGTCATTGGAGTGACCAAATTGTTATCCATTATTCATAGAGTATAAGGCATTGATTTTTAGACAAAATTATTAATATTCTCTCTCCTACATGGAATTAATGGTAACTAAAAAGGATTTTTTGGGCTATCAAGGAACCCTATGAAGAGAGAGGAATATTTTTTTCATATTTTTGCATCTTTTTGACCTAGAACCTCTCATAGACATCTATAATAAGCTCCTCTACAATTTATGATCCCCATCTATATATAACTATTTGTAAAAGTTTGTAAAATCTATAGAAAAAAAAATTAAAATCCCTTTTCTCCTACATTTTTTCCATGATTTTGACCTTGGATGCCATTAGAGGATGAATAAATGGAAAATAGAAGTTAACTATCATTTCAAACTGAGTGGTATGGTAGGAGGAGTTGAAATGATGCATTTTGGCATGTGTGGGGACCATTTGGCTAGAGGGAGGTGGAAATAATCTTTAAAATGGACCTTTATGATGTGAAACACTTAGTCATGACCATGTGATAAGAATGGGACCTCCTCAATACATTTATAATTATGATTTTTGTCAAACACTTCCCCCTTTCAAAGGTTTACAAGATAAATAGGTTTATGTGAGTCATTTTGAGTGTCATTTGATAGCTTAAAAGAGCTAATTAGGGACTGAGGTAGACTTGAATAAATATACCACGGGGAATGACTTTAGGCACACCATAAAGATTTACACTAGGATTCAAGCATAGATTATATATCTTTCATATTGATCATAAGGCTCTTTATCATCTTGAAATAACCCAAACAATATTAAAACTCATAACAATAGGATCCTCAATCTTGTCAAACTTCTTCAACTTTTTCTATAGATATTTAAGCCTATCAAACATGCTTAAGACCATTTTTATAGGCCTAAAAAAGACCATGACAATATTCCTAATCACTCTATGATCACTATTACCACTATCACATCACTATAGGCCTTAACATAATTGTGATATATGATGATCACAAACATACTCCATGACATTCTTAACAAGGCTCAAAGACTTTCAATAAATGTTTATGAGACCATGACAATTTAGGCACTATGGACAAGCTTATATGGGTTCTCATGCAAGTTTTTTTATGGTAGGGGTTTACATTTAGACTATGAGGCCAAATTATCAACAAGAACCTCAAACTAGTTCTCCTATTACCTCTAATAATACCATCTATAAGCAACCTAATCCTCATGCTAATTATTCTTCCAAACCTCTTTATAAATTTTTGTATGAACTTAATTATTCTCCCTATCATCACAAGTTTATTATTAAATAATTTTAATACATAAAATAACCCCCACCTAATGATTATGATATACTTAATTCACTCTCTGGTGATCCCCCACCTATGAAGGTTCATTCTATTTAAACTATTTCTACATATTATTTGTGTACCAAACCTTTCATATAATTTCCAAACAAAGCTATGATTAATGATGAAATTGTTTTTTGAGCCAATGATCCATCCCTTTTAATTAATATCTAAATCAATAATATGTAATTTGAAAAGTCTTGGTAGATGAAGGCTCGTGTATAAATGTCACTTCCCTTTAGTTACTCTAACATTTTAGATAATCCAAAGAAAACCTTAAGCAAAATCACCTCACTTTGAATCCAAAGATGCACATCAAGCATCACAGGCCACAGGGACTCTGCATCAATCACTCTACCTCTTTGAATTTGATAAAACCAATCAAAGGTTATATTTGGATCCCCTCATGATTGGACCCAAAATGATTCACAAAAATATTATAGTTTTATATCTTACACTTTCTTACAACATGCTCTTAGGATGTCCATGGAATCATTGTATGTCTGAGCTATAACATCTTCCACTAGATAATGCATAAAATTTATCCATAATGGAAAATGTTATAATCATGAGTTAGATACCAACCCTTAGATCATCCAAATTACAAATACCAAATCTAAATATTACATTCCCACTAAGGCTCTATAACATCTTCCACTAGATATGCATCAAATTTATCCATAATGGAAAATGTTATAATCTATTCCTAAATTCATTAATATACATCTTGATATCCATTCACTCTTGTGGATTTTAATGATGAAAAAATTAGTAAATTGTAATATTTTTTTATTACTTCATATATTAGAATGGCTTCCTCCTTCACTTCATCCATAGGATAGGGATATTCCTCTAATTAATTATATTATTGAAATCCCTCCCCCTTGTAACAATAATGAAACTTATTATACAAAAGAATATTTCACTTGTAATGAGTATGGGGTTTCAAAAATCTTTTAAGATTTTCTTCCCATGTCTCAAATGATATTCAACAACATAGGTTTTTTTTCCACTATCAACATCCCTACTGACATGGATCAACATACATCTCATACCCATGCTATTTATCCATTTTATGATGATTCTTATGCCATGTCTCAAGCTCAATGATGAGACATGGATGTAATGCATTATCAAAAGACCTTAGACAAAATAAATGTTTTTAATCATGATTTACACGTTATTCATATATCATTTGACTATCTTGATGTTGATTTAGAACTAGAAGGTTATACATTCCTCCTACTAACCCACCATTAAAAGATATTCCATGGATTGTTGAGGAAATCTTAACTATTCACACATCTAATAGAATTAGCTAGCTCAATACCATTCATAAAATGTATTCCTAACCCTATTTACCAGTATAATATTGTTCCCTCTACCTCTTAGAATTTAGAATGTATTGACCAACTTGATATAGTCCAACCTTCAATACCAAATTGTATCAACCATGCATCATAAAATATTGATAAAGTACCCTCAGAATCATAATACATAGAATAAAACATTGGCCAAACTAATATATTAAACAATATTTTAGTCATTGATCATTATATTGAATAACTTGATAGAGTCTAGTTCATTTTTTATGTCCTAGATTGTATTGACTAGGCTGATACCATTCATTCAAATTATTTAAGTTCTAATTCATCTCTTTAAATTACCTTAGATTCTACATCTATTGTTTCAAGATAAATAAATTTTGAGTATTAAAACAAAGGTAATCATATCATATATCTAAAAGTGGATGTTGAGTATTATGGACCTTTACCCATGCTTCTCAATGATGAATTTATCCTATAAATACTCCATGTTAGAGAGTCTCAATTTCCTTGTTAATGCCAAAAACTTGATCATTTTATTAAAAAGGATCCTTGATTCAATAATTATGTTGTTAGTATCAATCCTAAAACACATCTTGATTCAAAACTTCCTCTAGCTCCATATCATTTTCAAGATGGAAATGACATTCTTATGAAGGAAACTATTTGAATCAACTATGATATAATTTCATGTCCTAGACCTATTATTGTCTCTAAGGAAATTAATCCTATAGAGCATGATAATTTTAGTATTTTATTCAAAAACAATCATGATGAATTTGGTTGGTCATATGAATACATGCATGTTCTTGACCTTATCATAATTGTCCATAATATCATCACATATCCTAATGCAAAATTAATACATCAAAAACAATGAAAAATTACTCAAAACATTTATACCCTATGTCACAAGGAAATATTAAAGATTATAAATTATAAGTTCATAAAACCTATCAATTATTTGTAATTTATATCCAATATTTTTCCCATTAAAAATAAAATCAATTTAGTCATTCGAATTTGTATTGATTTTCATAAATTCAACTTAGCATGTCCTAAAGACAATTTTCCTTTACCATCAACTAAGGTAATTGTTGATTCTATGACTAGATATGAGATGTTATCTATAATATAAGGTTCTCATAATACAATCAGATTCACATCAGCCCTAAATATCAACATAAAACTAAATTCACCATTGAATGGGGAACCTATTATTACGCTAAAATGCTTTTTGTCTTAAAATTTTTGGTGTTACATACCAATGTACAATGACCAAATTTTTTCATGATCTCATCAAAATGATCATAAAAAATTATGTAGATGATCTTATAACTAAATACAATCATCATGAAAATCATCTTCATAATTTGGATATTTTATTTGATTGACTCATTTAATAGAAAATTTGACTCATCCTCATAAATGTTTTTTGGTGTCACATCTAGAAAAATCTTAAGATTTCTCATCTCCTTATGAGGGATTGATATCAATCCCACTAAATAAAAAATATTGTTAACATTAATATCCCTCATTCTATTCATGATATTTTTACCTTTATTTTGAAAATTGGGGTAATCTGCCAATTCATCCCTAAAATGGATTATCATATTTATTCAATCAATTCCCTCCTTAAGAAAAGTATTGATCTCAAATGGACCAATTCATATAAAAACTATTTCAATAACATGAAATAATAATTAATTAACACTCATAAAATTAGACCAACTTATAACTATCACCCCCTCATATTTTAAACTTCATCTACCCCCATATCAATTGGGGCAATGCTTACTAAACAAGATTAAACATGACAAGAATATGCTATATATTACCTTAGTTATGATTTTATAAATTCTGAGACCTGTTACAGAAAAGTATATTGTGGCTATCTCACCATTTATTTCACAACCTAAAAGCTTTTAAACTACATTCTTTATCAGACAACCTAAGTTATCATCTATGTTGATCCCCTTCATCACTTTTTCTCCAAATCATTCTTACCTAGATATAGAATTAAAAAATGTATGGTAATATTAATAGAGTTTGAATTAAGAATTATTATGTAAAAATTAGTGAAATGACAAGTTATCATTGATGAAATTGCTACCACACCTACACCAATTACTAATCACCTTCAAGATGTCCTACCTAATGAAGAAATACTTTACATCAAAGGTCTTAATCAAAATATTTATATTAAATATTAATTTCATAATTTCATCTCTAATATTGAGGTAAAATCCCTTAAAGAGTCAAAAATTTCCACCTCTAAACCCAAAAATAAAGGAATCATATAAAGATACCTGAGGTTACAATTAACTTTCATGAAGACACTTGGACCCTTCACTTCGATGGAGCCAAATGACTTCAAGGAGTTGGGGCAGACTATTTCTTAGCTAAACCTCATTTTAAAATTATCCCTATATCTTTTTGTTTAAACTTTGATGTCACTAACAACATGTCTTAATATGAAGCTCTCATCTTAAGCATGTAAGTAACCATCAAAATAGACATTACATATGTACATGCCTAAGGATATTCACAACTCATATGTATTAAAGTTAGTGGTGATTATCAAAGAAAAAGTGAAAACCTCATTGCATATCATCAACTTAATTCTACTCTTAATACATAATTCACATTTTTCATAATCAAAGAAATCACATAAGAATAAAAATACATAGCTTATTATCTTCCTTCATCAAAATATTTTTTTCACCTTAATCACACACTTCATGATTCACAATTTATCATCCACATGAGAAAATCATGTTCTAACTTACAATACAAAGATAATTAAATTATTTTCCACATTGATGATGTAACCACTCAATAAATCCCATGTTGTAAAGACATCATCTAATTTATCTAACATAATACCATTCCTCTAGATACCAAATCTTGTGAAAAGACTTGAATTCAAAATCAATTTTGAAAATATGTCCTAATATATGATACTCTATATTATCATAATACAGACAAGGTACCTTGATCCATTGAATTCCTCAAGATGAATTTCCTTATGTCCTTGAGTGTGAACATGGGGGAATTTGTGGTGGTCATTGTAGTAGATATGAAACAACCCATAAATTTATATTCATTGGATACTTTTAGCCCACTCTTGAAAAATATTTCATCACTTTCACTAAAAAGTGTAATACTTGTCAACTTCATGATCTTATTTATTCTCCTCTAACTGAACTTAAAACCCTAGAATCTCCTTGATAATTTAATAATTCGGGAATAGATATCATTTCAAAATTATCTATATTACAATATGGCCATGTATTCATCATTACAACCATAAAATATTTTACAAAAGTGGTTGAAGCCACGCCCTTTTAAATGATACTAACATTACTGTTAGCCAAATTTTGGCTATCATAAACTAGGTTTAAAAAAAAAATTATTTTCATGCCTCATGACCCTAATCTTAACCCATCCCATGCTTTATGAGGTCTTAAAATGATCTTCATAAAACCTTATTAGCATTGTTTAAGGTTAATTTAGAGAAATTAAGGTAAAGTCTTATTGTGGTCTAGACTTGTCATGGAGAGATAAGACTTTGTAAATTGTTGACATAGGTTTATAAGAGTTTTATAAAGTATTTTAATGTCGTAATCACCTTATGATAACATTTCATGCATGTTTGGATACTTTAAGTTTCTTTTGAGAACTTTAAGGTAACGTTTTATAAGGGAAAAGTTGATTTTTAGCTATTTTTCATGTCTGTCAAAGTTAAAAAAGTGTAAAATATGTAAAATACACCTTATAAGGACCTTATAATAATTAAATAACTACCAAACCTATCATCAAGTCAATAATATGTTATAATCTTGAGTTTTAATGCCTTAGATAGTAGTTTTGGCACTTGTACAGACTTGTGAACTCATATTTTTGGTGAAAATAGGTTATTAATGTCCCTTAATCTTAAAAAATTAATATTTATACTTTAGATAAGGTTTTAGGTCTAATAGATACACTAAACTCTCTCTCTCCTCCATCGCTCCCTTCACAATCTCATGAAGGTTATTTTCAGATGCATGGTACAAGTCATGCAGGTGGATTTGGAGGCTAAGATTTTAGATAGATATGGGGACCCATATGGGATTAAAATTTTTGTAATTATTTATTTTATTGATTTACTTATATTTTTAACAATCTCTAAGGATTTAAACTACTTTTTTGAGGCTTAAATTCTCATAGGCTAAGTTTTGTGTAACTCTAGTACAAGTGCAAACTCTTTGGATGAATAAAATAAATTAGAATGGGTCATTAGATGGATATAAATGTATTTCACACTTTAATACACCATATTTTTATGTGTGTTAGGTTATTTGGTAAGGAAGGCTACTCTCTTGCAAAGTTTGTAGAAGTGACTATCATAATTTCTATTTATTCCAGGTTTCTCAATGTCTGAGGTGATAAGTGAAATTTTAATTTCATGTTATAATTCCTCTCATGATATACAACTCCATGATGTATCAATTTTACACTCCAAAAAAATCTTATCCAAGAAATCCATAATGTTATCTCATTTCAATGACTGTGTGTGTGCAAGTTGCTTGTAACAAAGGAGGGATGTAATAAAGGTGATTTGACAATTGAGAGAGGTGTAGAATTACAAACACTTATGTGATTATTTTTAAACTCCATTTTATCATGAGGATTAGTAACCATGTGCTAAGATATAACTATCAACACATATACTTGCATGCAAATTGACTACATAAATAATCCGTATAGGTGAATGAAGAAGTTGAAGTGATATAATAATTAGTTAGGAATTATATAGGCTCATTGAGAGAGTGGCATGGACATTGTAATGTGTTTATATAGTCTATAATCTCTAATAATCAAGAAGTAAATTTTTAACTATATCTAATAACCTACACAAGCAAGAAAAGAGACCTACAAGTTACAGGTATATAGGTCCTCTTTTGGAAAAACACACACTTGTTCATACAAAGATGGAAGTCTATACTATGAATATGATTCAAGTATAGAATGAAGTAAGCCACAAGTAAATTAAATCACTTGAACCATTTATGAGTGAAAGGGGAGTTATAAGATATAGTAAATAATCCTAGTGCTTATATATAGGATTGTATATAGAGACAGTGAAGACATAACTTCTTCTCTTAAGAAACCATAGAAGCTCATGCAAGATCCTAAAAATGAACAAGTTAGGCATATATATAGTAAACTAAGATTTTAAATGTTTTTATTTAATGTTGATTAAGTAAAAAGGTAATATGGTATAGTGAATAATTACCTTAACTTCTCCAAAGGGTGAATGGATTCACAAGGTGACAGTTCATATGGAAAGCCTATAAAGTTTAGATAAGTCATGAGTCTCATTTCACACAAATCATGTTTGAGGTCAAATTATTAATAATATTCAAGGATTAAATATTATTAAAACGTGGATATTTTGTTAAAGTTTCCCAATGGAGTTAGGATCTTATCAAAGCTTATTCCAATATTCTACAATGAGAAAAACACCTACAACTCCCCATACAAACTCCATAAATTGGTTGTATATTCCAAAAGAATATTTATATTATAAGTTAAAATAGATTGATATGACATTTAAAATGTTCATACCATTTATAATATCAAAATAATCTCATATGGTCTCTAAATCATAAGACAGTCATGGGAATTCATCAAGACTGTTGAAACATGTGTAAATATTTGAAGACATTTTAATGCAACAACAAAGTTGTTGAATTGGTAAATAAAATAAAATAGGTATAAGATATGATCATATAGTATGGGAGACTCATAATATTTTCATTCATGACTTAAGTAAATGTGAGTGTATACTTATAGGTTTGTAAACTTGTAGGTCCACACTTTTGACCAATAAGGTGAAAACCTTGTATGAAGAAAAAGATTCAAAAAGTTACAAGGTAGTGGTTTATATATCTAGGAATGAAAATGAAGATAAAAAAATTATGTATTATGTGGATAATTAAAGTGTAGACACTTAGTTTCCATGATCACCTAAAAGAATCTCAAAACCCAAAATTGACACCTACAATAATGTCCTTATGCCTTGCTTGTTGACCATGTACAATGAAGAAAGGAAAGTCAAATATCCTTATTAAGATAACACAGATGCTAAAATTAGTCCTAAAGAGTGTATCATACTAAAAAAGGGTGAAAAAATACTATGGATGTCTCCATTAGGGGCAAAATATAGGAAATAAAACAATTAGGTCTTTAGGCCTAATGCCATTGTCAAACCCTGCCACTAGATAACTCAACCTAGATGGAGAAAGGAGATTGAATAAATTTTGAAAAAAAAATTAAAAGTTTTTTATGAGAGTGGTGGATGTGGTTTAGTTATTTTTTTCTAAAGAAGACTCCAAATTGGCCATTTTGGTCTAAAACTATCCCTAATATACACATAATGCATATTAGCAACTTGAAAAGCATTTTATCAAGATCAAAACTATATGAAGGATTTGAATGGGAGCCCAAGATCATTGGGAATGTTAGAAATAATTTGTTACTTTTAATTTTGTGAATTAGTTCATTTCTTAAGGACCCAAAATTTATGAATCGTTGTTAAGATGATAAACATGTCTTTAGCTACCAAGAAGACCAAATCTAACTAGATGAGAGAGAAAACAATTATAATGACTTTAAATGAGTTGTGTGACCTTTTAAATGACCTAAATCATGTCCATAACTCCCATGAGAATATATTCATGCCATTGTTTAGTACTTGAAAGTATGGGATTGTATAAAATAGGCCAAATAATATTATTTTAAGCTACTTAAGAGGTCTATACCAGGTATCAGGAGCCCAAATTTGATATGGATGATATTTAGAAATCCTTAAAATTTAATCACATTTTTATTTAAGGTTTTTCATGTGTGGGAAACTTATGGATTCAAAAGTCAATCTCTAGGTAGGGAGGACTAATTGAGACCTAGTTAGGAGAGAGAAACAATAGAAAAGGACACTTCTACTCACTCTCAGGACCTAAAATTTGAAAAAAAGTTGTAAGGGCATACTAGGTCATTAAATATGTCTTTTTATTCTTATTACCATCTCTAAAATTCTCTATACAAGGAGGTTTGCTTGATTTTAGGGATATAAGAAATGAAGCCAAAATGGATATTTTAATGTAAAATGAGTTATTTAGGTTAGTTTAAGACTTAAAAATGAGTTTTCTTAGGTATAGTATCATATTAATAAGCCATACATGGAGAGAGGATGAGATAAATAAGATGAACTCAAGTTTTGACACTAGTAAGCAAGATTAGCCTAGTGAGGTGAAGAGACTTCTAAACACCTAGCAAGAAAATGAAGTGATGTGTCAAAGAGAACCTAAAGAGATAAATTGAGAGGTGTAAATAGTAGATAAAATTCATAAATCAACATTATTTAACCATTAATAATTCAACTTTTCATTAAATAAGCCAAAGCAAAGGGTAGTTTTAGAGAGCTAGTCAAGGTGTCACACTAAGTTTCAAACTTCCATGCCACTTGGAGGAGAGCATATTTATAAGATTACACTTGTATTTTAGGAATTTTTGAGATATATTCATAAATTCTCTCTTTTTTTAATCATGATACACTTTTCATCTCTCTCTCTCTCTCTCTCTCTCTCTCTCTCTCTCTCTCTCTCTCTCTCTCTCTCTCTCTCTCTCTCTCTCTCTCTCTCTCTCTCTCTCTCTCTCTCTCTCTCTCTCTCTCTCTCTCCTATGCCCTTATCTCCTCTCTCACATTTATTTATATATTAAGCCTTAATTATAAAAGTTTGTATCCTCTACCTAGGTATGTAAAATCCCTAACCATTTTAATGCCTTTAATTAACAAAATTCACCTAGTTTTACCTCCTCTTATGACTCTAATTAGTGTGTGTGAATGAATAGTTGATCTTGTCAAGTGAATTTACTTGTCTTCTTTAGCATGTTTTCCTTTTTAGCACTTAAATGTAACTTGAAAGATTCTTTTTTAGGTCACGTGAAGTGATAAGTGTGCTGAAAGGGTTGAGTGAGCTTGTCTATCCTTTAGTGTCATTAAAGACCTGGTTAGTCCTCTTAGCCTAAGAAACCATCACAACCTTCACATTGAAACACTCATGTGAAAGATTTAAATTAGGAGTAGTGTATGTAAGGTTATATTTCCTGATCTATAAGTGTACATGTATTTAGTTGATAGAGATCACCTATTTGGTGTATCACCCCCTTTGTTTTCATGTAATCCTTCTCCCCTTTCCTTGAAAATTAGTAGTGTTGTAAAGCCTAATTGATACATCAAGGGGAACTAGCATTATAACCTAGATGTTTGATGCATCTAAAGGTCACCCACAACTTAGGATCAATCCCATTTCATAAATTAAGTTGAGAGGGCTTATATAACCCTCTCAAGGGTGAAAATTTGAGATATAATAGTTATATCACACCTAGTGGGACAATATTGAAATCATTGAAGAGTTTTTGCTGTTTCTCTTTAATTCACTAACCTTTAGAGGTAATTCAAAAAATGTCAATGGTGACTTTTAATGTATTCCACTGGTTATAGTAGACTAGGTACCATTTTTATCAAGTGTTCTTATATTTATACATTTCTCATGAAGTTTCATGGTTAGGTTTAATGTTGATTTTTATTTCACACAAGTTAAAGATCTATATCAGACTCATGTTTATCCTTGTCAGTAGTTTGTTAACCCCTATCAATAGCATGTTAAATGTTATCAAACTTGTTATCAATATTAATACCCTCCTTATTTGCCTCAACTAGTCATACCAAGGCAGCCCACATCTTTGGTAGCCTTCTCATTCCTCTAATCAACCTTTTCAAGACCATGTTATCCCTAGTCAACCTAGCCACATTTCAAATCAGTCCATCTTAAGTTTTAAGAAAAATATTTTAGGATATGTAAAGGTTTATGATAGGGCTTAACACACAAAGGGATTATGGTCAAAATTTCCCTAGTCATCTCATTCATAATGTGAGAGACTCCTTGTAGCTGATAATGAGAGAGTGGGCACCAATTGAGAGAGCACATTAGTAAGGACTCTAAAGTGACATAATGGGCATAAGTGTCCTAATTCAAGGTATAAAGGATAATATAATGTTGAGATGTTGTCATTGATGCCAAAGGGTTTACTATTTATTAAATAATATGGTCACTAATGTTAAGGAATTTATACTAATAAGAGTCTATTGTTTCTGTAGAGTTCATAGCTACTTACTAAGTCTATATATTGCCATCAAAGTTGTTTTTGGTGAAGTATAAAATTGGCCAAGAGAATTTTTATCTATATTTTATATCATATGGAGACATAAAAATAAATTGCAAAATTAATTTAGGTTAAAGACCATTAAATAAGTTATTCTATGTCAAGGAAGGTGATCTAAGGATTATGTAGATTAAGATCATATTAACCTAATTTCATAAATAAGGTTGATCAAATGATTTATTTTAATCATAGATAAATATGTTTGTTCCATAAATAATCATTTTACTCAGGTTGACCTATGTGATTGAGATTTTATATAAGCTAATGTGAATTATATTTTCAAAAGAGAATAAATCATTATATAGATGACTATAGAGTTTTGTTTGGCTGAATTTAAAGAGGTTGTTGATCACCATCTTTTATATAATCAAGATTAAATTGAATTTTTAAAGTGTGAAAAAGAGGATTTATTTATAAAATATCTAAGGAGTAGAGCAAAGGTCTATTAAGGAATGCATGGCCAGAGTGGCATGAGTATAAAAACATCAAATGAATTATAGGAAGATTAACACTAGAGTATACATAATAAACTAAAAGAGATGAGTAGATAAGATAGAGAGGATATATTCTTTGAAAATAAAGAGCAAAGAAAAAGAGCCTAATGTGTCTATTTGATTGATAAGTAGAAAAATAGTAGAATAAAGCTGAGATCAATAAGTAGAGAAACCATAGTTATACCATCATTTATTGATAGAATAAATTGATAAAGGTGGATGATCTAAATTATATGAGTTGATGCTTGGAAAAAGGGGTTGAAGCCTCTTGTAGATTGGTTTCTACAAATCAAGGAGTTAGTGCTTCCTAGCAAGTTAGTACTTAATAAAACATTTTGTCAATTTGGTGATTGACTATTTGGGGTTGGTGCCTCAAGCTAAATTGGTGATTAATAATATTTTTGAATAATTACATATTTTATTTAGGATATGTAATCCATGTAGTGACCAATGTGGGTTTTCTTCCCTTTAAGGGTTTCCCACCTATATCATGTATTATCTTTTTACGTTCTTTGCTATGGTTTGATTACTCTATAGATTTTGCATTAATGTTTGAATAAAAAAGTAAATAATTTGAATAAAGTTTTAAGAGCTCACTAATTCACCCCCCTCTCTTGGTGGTTATGTTTCCAATAATTGGTATGAAATCAGGTCCTTCAAGGTCAAGCTTGATAGCTATAAGGTAGATCTTAAGAAGCACAATGTCTATTTATTAAGTATAAGAAAGGTTTTAAACAAATAAGGGCCATTTATTCATTGGAACAAATTATTCCTTTTGGAGCATTAGGACGAATACCAATTTTATGGATCTTGAGTTTAACATTTGGTAGTCAGTTTTAGATGGGTATACTATCCCTCAAACTACTCCAAATGACACTATATGAAAGAAATTAAGTGAGAACAATTCAAAGGCTATGAATGTTATATTGTGTGGATTGAAAAAATATGAGTTTATCTATTAATTATAAAAATTTGGGAAAAGTTATAACTCATCTATGAAGGTGCCACCATGGTAAAATTGGCAAAGCTTCACACATATAGAATATAATTTTAAGGTCTAAAGAGGAAGGAAGAAGAGAATATTACAACATATCTTCTTAGAGTTGAAGTAGTAAAAATAATTATAGGTATTAGAGAAAAGGTTAGTGAGTCAACTATGTTGGAATTAGATATTTAGAGGGGGGGTGAATTAGTTTGTCAACATCTCATAATCAATTCCATTTTATTCCAATGAAATAAAAACTTAAGCATAACATAAACAAATAAACACATAAGCAAGATCAAGAGAACTAAACACAAGTACACCTCATATATGTGGTAAAAACTCATGGGGAATAAAACCCACTCTAAATATTGAAACCAATAGACTAATTTTCCTATATGATAGAGCAAATAAGAGACCTTTAGTGAGACACTTATCTCATAAGGAATACGTCGTCCTAGATTGGTCAAGTCCTTTTGACCAAGGTGAATGAGCACCCACTCAAGCACATTAAAAGAGAACACCTCTACTCTCCAAATTTTAATTTATATCTAATAAACCTAATTATGGAACACCTGAAGCTCATACACCTACAATCTACTTCTCTTCTCTAGGTAGGCACTCCTAGCTCATTCACTCAACCAAGTCACCTTGTAGACTGTTAGGTCTAATGACTTGTTAGCTCATGAACCTAATTAGACAAACATGATTGATCTTATTGAACCTATGATGGTCCTTAAATGACCTATATCTACTCATAGATTGATTTATTTCTTTCACTTTAGTCTATACACCCTCTACACCTTTAAATAGGCTAATTAAACCTTGTACCTATACCACTCTCATCATCTAACCCATCTTGGTCAACCAAGATGTTTACCATACTTTTATTACCATTAAAATAGATCCTAATATATGTTACATGAATGAGAAAATATCTCCATAGGTCAGTCATAACCCAAAACAAGCTCAATCCTCCTTTAGATCTTAATTAGGCCTAATGCATTATCCCTTCATTAGTATACATTATACCTTAAACCTATTGAATCATTTTTAAATTATATTAAAAAATTAAATGCATCAAAAATACCTCCAATACATTATTTATCACTCATAAATGGGTCCAAAAAACTTGGAACTCCAATTCACACCTTGAACCAAGTCATTCTAGCCTATTCACCAATAGGCCTAAAAACACAAAAAAACACTATCTTCTAGAATTGAAGCACACATATGATTTTATAAAATAATAACCTTAAAAAATCACATTTATATGTCATCCATGACCTAAAAAACATCACTAAATCCATTAGTCACCATTACATATGCTAAAAAGCTTTAAACTAACTTTTTCAATATGACCACTCAGACTAGTCATACTCAGTCAAAGTACAATCATATAAAAGCTTATCTCTTGTACATGAAAGGATGGTTTAAACACTTATAATTAAAATTATTTTATTATATAAGTCTTATATATATAACTAAAAATGTTGGTTTTAATTTAATATCATCATTCATTGGTCTTATAGACCAATCACTCAGGTCTCTATTTCATTATCTTAACATGGTCTGACAAGCCAGTTTAGATTTCACATTTCAACACCTAAAAATGACTCACCATATTCCAAAAATATTTATTATATCAAATATATACTTAAAAACACCAATGTGTTCATTTTATTCATCACCATTTTTCATAATACCTTAAACACTTCATTTTCCTTAGCATGCTTGTAGCAGTCAAACTAGCCTAAAACATAGTCATAGTGAACATGACATATAAAAATTGTGTAGACACTTACTTGATATTCTAATGAATTAATGTGATTTTCCAAAATCCTTATAACATTTACAATCATAAAAATATATATTTATAATGTCATATATGAAACATATAGAACATTCTATGAGACATGCTCCTTTACTATCCTCATTACTCAGACAAGTCATCTTGAATGCACCTTATTGCCTATGTATGGTAATCAAAATCACATACCAATGATATTTAAAATAATTCATAGGACTCAAAAAAAGACTCCAATCCTTTATATTCCTCCCTACTCACCTAGAACACTTCTTTAAACACATATTCACTTTGACTGGCTTTTACTCACTATTTGCAGATTTAGTGACTAGCTAACATATATACTCAAAATGATTGACAAAAATATGAAAATTTCCAAAAAAAATTCAATATTCATAAATAACAAGCCTTTACCTTTAACCTCCAATAGTTTTCATGTGTTGACTCAGTCAACCCTTCATGTAGCATCAAAATATTTAGAAACCATCACTTTCTTATACCTTCTGTTGACTACCCTAACACACCACTAACACTTAGAGATTCCTATAGGATTAATATATACCTTAAAATATTAAAAAATTGTCAAGAAATCCATTTTTTTCTATATCCAAAAATATTTCTTCAATTGAGTGTAAGACTAGGGTTTTAGACCATAAAAAACCTATTTACCTTCTTAACAATAATTTATAAAGGATAGGACATTAATAAATGAAAAAATGCTTGGAAATACTTATTAGGAACCCTCTCCACCTTATCTAAAAGGATTATATCCCCATAAAATGTCTACATGATCTTATGAACATTTAATGTTTCCTCTCAGGCTAAAAATGTACCATTCAAGCCACCTTTGAAGCACATGAAGACTTTTCTTGACTTTATATCTCCTTCTCTAACCTTAGACCTCATAAACATGCTTTAAATTTTTTTTGACCATACAAAGACAAGATTCACCAACCTAAAAACACCATTCGACCCTTCACAAGGCCTCACAAACCCACCTAAGCCAACTAGGCCAAGAGCCAAATAACCTTGCAGACCACTTGAAAACACTTATAAGTCATATAATTGGGATCTTGGTTCTCTAAACATGTATAACATACATATTACAATAACACTAAGATCCATACTATGGAATAGAATCCATAGGACTCAAAACCCTATAAGTAACCATGCATGGTCAAACCTACCAGACCTACATACTTCATGAGAACCTCATGAACCACTCTAACCTATAAAGACAATCTTCACCAACCTAAAAACACCCTTTGAGCCTTCACAAGGCCTCACAAGCCCACCTAGGCCAACTAGACCAAGAGCCAAACAACCTTACATACCACTTACAACCACTTAGAAGTCATCTACCTAGCCTATTGGATCCCCACACATGTCTAACATTCATATTAAAAGCACACTAATCTCCATACCATGGAATAAAAGCCATAGGATTCAAAACCCTATAAGAAACCATGCATGGTCAAACCTACCAGACCTGCATACTTCATGAGGACCTCATGAAACCAATTTGACCTACATAGAACATTCCAAGATCATGTTTTTCAATACCATACCATGCTCCATGACACCATACATTCATCCAAAGAACCTTCATGTAAGCATCTCACTGCACTAAGTACATTAGACCACCATGCTCCATCTCACTATTCCTGTTAGACCACTTTGTCATTGCACATGCCTTATAGACATCAATGATAACACCTTCCATCAATGTCCCAATAATATCACCCTTTTTCATTGATGGAAACACTCCTTTTCTCTCTCCCCCTTCAACACTAAGAACCATAAAATCAAATAAGTAAGCTATAATAAAAACATGAAATTAAGCTTAGATATAGGAATACATCTAAAAGAGTACCATTTTGACCTCAAACAAGAAAAACTCCCCATTGGAATGTGTTTTTACTCAAAAACTACTCCTAAGCTACCTAGATCCTTGGATCTATCACCAATTACATGGTAACATAGATCCCCCTAAGACCCTACTCCACTTTGAAGGCTCCCCCTTAGTCTACACAACCCATACACACCTATAAGACCTCTAAGAATAACTACCATCACTTCAAACAACAACAAGAGCACCAAAGCTCCATACAAGCTCACTTGTCATCACTTTCAAGGCATCACACAAAACACCAATGGCACTCCAAGAATATCACCACACCTGAATCATGTTAATAATAGACCAACATGCTTAACTGGAACCAAACATTCTAACCTTCTTTGGAAAAATATGACAAAATTGCTCAATTTCTCCACTAGGCCTACTTAGGTCACTTATAGCCCTACTTTTCCACTACATATCTCATAACATCATTCCCTTAGCACTTCAATCCATTCCCCCTTAGGCATGCCAATAATTAGAATCCAACTCATCCTCCTTATTGTACTTCCTTCTTTAGCCTTTTAGCTAATTAGGTCTCCTAAAAGATAAAAACTTGAAATATGCTCACCTTCAAACCACTATAAGAATTTTTATATAAACCCATTTGGACCATTCAACTAATTTGAATATTTTAGAACTCAACTCCAAAGAATGACTACTTTTCCAAACATGCCCAAATGACTAGGGCTTCAAAATAAACACTTGGTCAAAAGTTAACCTTTGGTTAATGATGACACCTGAGATGGATACCACACTTAGAGATCATCAAAATTCACTTCCACACTAAATTTAAAGCCTCCACACCTTTGGGAACATTGAATTCCTCTAATCTTCCAAACACATGCTCTTGAAAAGAATAGCAGGGACCACTCAAAATGTTCCACCTAAAAAAATAATTCATCAACCTATGAAACCACCTAGAACATGTATCAATCATATTTATAGACCTTCCTAAGCATCAAAATCCTCATGAAACATCTTAATTCATTATATAAGCCTTGAAACTAAGTAAACTAGGCACATTGACCCCTCATACACATGAAACACCATGACCAAAATGGAAAATTCATAGCTAAGCACCTCATGGACATCATCCAACCTCCTATCCTATTTTGACATGTCAAAACCAACTCTAATAATCTATTTCCAATATTCTAACCATCATAAATCACCATAAGATCACCTTGGGCACCTTTTAGGCAATCATCATTGCCAAAATTAGTCAACTCTAACTTTTGACCATGAAACTCACATCTAAGCTCATCAAGGACTCAAAACACCTAGGAATGACTCATGAATATATTCTTCATGACCTTATATAAATATATTCATGCATATCCTTCATATCACCACTCAAATCTAGCATCAAAAATTGATCAAAAAGGCACTTTAGGACCAGGAGACATGAACATACCTCCTGAAGAACTCACATGCTTCACCACCTATATAAATCTCTCATGAAGCACAAAAAGAGACATCCAATCCCTCAACCATTTATACTTTAGAAACCACAAGCCATTATGGCTAAGAATTCTTCTATTTAATAATTCTTCAAAGTACTCCATGGAAATATATGGTGACACACAACCAATTAGATCTAAGAATACTTAATCTCTATCAGATATCTAATATGCATTATTCTTTTCTAAAACACTAAATATAGAATAACAACATGAGTGAACTCAAGCTACATGATCCTAAGATCATATTCAACCCCTTAGACCATATAACTCTTCTTGAAGACCCTTCATATATACTAAAAGAATCAATCTTCAATAAGTACTATCTGAACTTGATAGAAAACTCAGAACCCTATTTATGATGACTTAGAGCTTGTCATCCTCAAACTAATGAAATAATTAAAACCAAACACAACATACCAACATGTTCCTTAAATACCTTATGAAGTCACGATAACATCCATTCTACTATTTTGAATCTTGCTTCTTAAACATCATCTTAATCTAGTTATTCAAATATGAGATCAATATGATTATTCTTAGAGAATATATAGATGTCATATTACCTTGAAAATAGTGTCACATAATCTGATCTATCACCTTGAAATTCTAAGGTCACCATTCAACTTAGTAAGTTACACTAGTCTATCAATCATAATTAATTTTCCATTTGCTTTCACTTAGAAAGCTTCATTGACTGTCATATCTTCTTTAGCTCTCAAGGAGGCCTAATTCCAATTACCCTTATTTTCTTCAATGAAAAATAATGAACCAAGATGGTCTATAAATTCCTTAATAATGACTTACTCCTATCAAAATACATTGATGACAACTTCTAATAGATCTCACCATGCTCAAAATCCCTCAAATCACTTGCATATACTATCATGGCACCATTAGGATATATTTCTCCATTATGTCTCATGGAGACCTAATACACATAGGATAATATTTATTTTACTTAACCCAACCTTTATTAAACATCTTGAACAAACTTGATAATAAATCCATTCAGCAATGGTCCTCTTCACAATGCATAGCTTATCTTACTTGATGATTAATTTCTCCTTCAATTGCAGACCTCTAGCTTTCAAGACACTTTCACATATTTGTACCTGTCATGCTTTGTAAATAAGAGACCATCTTCAATAATCCCTACCATAGAACTCATGTTTGATCATGGATTTGGATTTAGTATAGTCTTTCTTATTTGAACTTGCTAGTGCCAATATGCAGACCTCTATGGAGACTTCAACTCTAAAAATCACAAACTTATCCATAACTATAAATAAGATAAACATTATCTTCATAATATATTAAGCTACTTAAGATCACCTATAGACTATCAAACCTCCTATAAAGGTCCTACTCTAATACAAATTAATAGAAGTAGCTACTAAGAGGGGGGTGAATCAGTTTCTCAACATATCATAATCAATTCTATTTTATTTCAATGAAACAAACAATTAAGCATAACATAAAAAAAATCAAAACATAAGAAAGATCAATAGAAATCAACACAAGTACACCTCATCTATGTGGGAAAATATCACGGGGAATAAAACCCATGCTTAAGCATGTAACCAATGGACTACTTGTCTTATATTATAGAGCAAACAAGAGACCTTTAGTGAGACACCTATCTCACAAGGAACACCTATTCCTAGATTGGTCAAGTCCTTCTGACCAAGGTGAATGAGCACCCACTAAAGAAACTTAAAATAGAACACCTTTACTCTCCACCTTTGAAGTGATGTCTAATACACTTGATGAGGGAATACCTGAATCTCATACACCTATAATCTATTTCTCTTCTCTAGGTAGGCACTCCTAGCTCATTCGCTCAACCAAGTCACTCTTTAGACTATTAGATATAATGACATGATATCTCATAAACCTAATAAAAAAACATGACTGATCCTTTCCACCCTCTGATTGTCCTTAATGACCTATTTCTTCTCTTTTATTGAGGTTTTTTTTTGCTTTAGTCCATACACCCTCTACACCTTTAAATAGGCCAATTAGGCCTTGTACTTATACCACTCTCATAATATAACCCATTTTGGTCAGCCAAGATGTTTACCATACTTTTCTTACACTTAAAATATATTATCATATATGTTACATTAAATAAACAATCTCTCCATAGGTTGTCCATAACCCAAAACAAGCTCAATCCTCCTTTAGATCTCAATTAGGCCTAATGCATTAGCCCTTCATTAGTATACATTATACCTTGAACCTCTTGAATCATATTTAAATTATATTAAAGAATTAAATGAATCAAACATACCTCCAATATATTATTTCTCACTCATACATGGTTCCACAAAACTTGGAACTGCAATTCACACCTTGAACCAGGCCATTCTAGCCTATTCACTAATAGGCCTAGAAACACATAAAACACTATCTTCTAAAACTAAAGTACATAGATGATTTTATCAAACAATCACATAAAAAAATAACATGGATATGTCTTCCATGACTTAAAAAAAACATAACTAAATCCATTAGTAACTAATTACCTAGGCTAAACAACTTCAAACTAACTTTCTCAAGATGACCACTCAGACTAGTCATACTCAATCAAAGTACAATCATATAGAAGCTTATCTCTTGTACATGAAAGGATGATTTCAAAACTTATAAATCTCATTATTTGATTCTATAAGTCTTCTATATCAACCTAAAAATGTTTATTTTTCATGTTCTAACATCATTCATTGGTCTTACCAACCAATCACCTAGGTCTCTATTTCATTATCTTAACATAGTCTAACAAGCCAATTTGGATTTCACATTTAAACACCTCACACTGACTCACCAACTTAAAAAAATATTTAGTATATCAATTATATATTTAAAAAAACCAATATGTTCATTTGATTAATCACCATTTATCATAAGACCTTAAACACTTCATTTTCCTTGACATGCCTGTAGCAGTCAAACTAGCCCAAAACATAGTCATAGTGAACATGACATCTTAAAATTATGAAAAAATTTAATTGATATTAAAATTCATTAATTTTATCATTCAACATCATTATAAAATTTCTAATCACAAACATATAGATTTTTAATGTCATATATGAAACATATAAAAAATTCTATGAGACATACTCCTTTACTATCCTCATTACTCAAACAAGTCATCTTGAAGGCACCTTATTTAATATTTATGTTCATAAAACTCAAATAAAAATGAAGGTAAAATAATTCATAGGTATTAAAAAAATACCCCAATCCTTTTGATTCATCCCTACTCACCTAAAACACCTCTATAAACACATTCACTTTGACTAGCTTTTACTCACTGTTTGCAGATTTAACAACTATCCAACTTATATGATAAAAATTATTAACATATAAGATGAAAATTAAAAAAAAAAAAATCCATATAAATCAATAAAAATTCTTGAACTTTAACCTCCAATAGTTTTCATGTGTTGACTTAGTCAACCCTTCTTGTAGCATCAAAATCTTAAGAAACTATCATTTTATTATATCTTTTACTCACTAACCTGACAAAAAAATACCACTTTATATTAATATGAGTCCTATATACCTTAAAATATTATAATTTGGTCAACTAATCCATTTTGGGTTATATCCAATAAGTTTTCTTCAATAGAGTCTAAGACTAGGGTTTTAGACCATAAAAAACCTACTTACCTTCTTAACAATCATTCATAAATGATAGGACCTTAATAAATTAAATAATTATTATTAACCCTCTCCAGCTTCTCCAAAAGGATCAAGTACCCATGCAAAGTCTACATGAGCTAATGAACATTGAAACTGTCCTCTTGGGCTCAAAATGCACCATTCGAGCCACCTCTGAAGCACATGAAGACTTTTCCTGACTTTATATCTCCTTCTATAACCTAAAACCTCATAAAAATTCTTTGAAAAAAAATTATTAACCATATCCCATGCAAATACAAGCTTTACCAACCTGAAAACACCCTATGACCCTTCACAAGGCCTCACAAGCCCACTTAGGCCAACTAGGTGAAGAGCCAAACAACCTTACAAACCACTTTTAACCACTTAGAAGTCATATACTTAGCCTATTTTATCACTAAAAATGTATAAAATTCATATTAAAAGTAAACTAAGCTCCATATCATGGCATATAAGCCATAAGACTCAAAACCCTATAAGCAACCATACATGGTCAAACCTACCAGACCTACATACTTCATGAGGACCTCACGAAACCAATTTGACCTACATATAACATTCCAATATAATGTATTTCAATACCATACTATGATCCATGACACCATAAATTCATCCAAAGAACCTTCATGCAAGCATCTCACTGCACCAAGTACATTAGACCACCATGCTCCATCTCACTACACCTATTAGACCACTTTGGCATTGCACATGCCTTATAGATATCAATGACAAAACCTACCATAAATATCCCAACAAACTATTATTAAACATTTTATAATATAATTTATCTAAATATTTGACTCAAAGGTGTTAGCATTTGAAGAAGTAAAAGACTTAGAGAAGTTACAAATGGATGAGCTTCAGGGAATACTTATTGCCTCTAAGATGAGGATTGGTGATAGAAGATTAAAGAAAACACAAATCAAAAAGTCTAAAATTGATAGTGACACTAATGTTGATGAAGAAAAATTTGAAACCTTATTTATGTGGGAATTGAGAAAAGGTTTAGGTATGTACAAAGTCAAGCTACCATTCAAATGTTTCAATTATGGCAGGATTCATCATTTTAATAGTAAGTGTCCTAAAAAAGGACAACATGATCATGATGAAGAACATTGTAAAGAGAATAATAAGTCTAAAAATTATTATGATATTAAGAAAAAATTAAATCAAGGTGACTATAATAAAATCTTCTTCAATAGAAAAAGAGTCTATATTCTAAATAAGATTATATCTCTTCTAAAGTTAGTGATAAAGATATCTCAGATAGTGATGACTGCAGTTCAAACCATAGAAGTGATGAAAATTTGTTCATGGCCATTGAATTTAAAGATTGGAATAGTTCAAAAGAACAAGTCTTCATGGATTATGAAGAAGTGGATGAAGAAGAAGCTTAAGTTGACCTTGAGGTAGAACTTATTAGTGTTTTGGATGGATTAAAGAGTCAAATAAAGAAAAACCAAAAGTTGAAGTCTCTAGTCAAAAGACATGAAAAATAGATATGTATCTTGGAAAATAAGATAACTAAGAGTGCCAAGGAAGTTGAGGAGGTCATAAAAAATATCAAGACTCAATTAGAATAAGAAAATTTAATTTTTAAGTCAAGTAAGGAGAATGTAATGAGTATAAATCTGAGATAGATTCTTTGAAGTTAGATTTGGAACAATTCATAGTCAAATTAAAAAATTGTCAAAAGTTTGAAAAGATAAATGGATTTTTGATGACATACTAAATAATAAAAGGTCATCTCTCATTAAAATAAGCCTTGGATATATGGATGACTATAAAATTAGCAAGGAAGAGTGATATATCAGTAAGCCAAAGATATAGGCTGATGTTCTCAAGAAATATTATGAATGACAGTTAGAGGTCAGGATAGGTCAAGAAGATTATCTCTCCTCTTAGATATAAAAAAGTGTCAATATGCCTTTAAAAAAATTTCATATATCATTTCTTATCAGGTAATATAATTTAATAAGGTACATGAATTCCTTTTATAGCTACTTTTTTTTCTTGTAATTAGTTTTGACCTAAAGTTGTAGATTGTAGATCAAATATTAGAAAGAATCATGCATGGAGAAGTGATATGAATAGTCATGGATTTCTAACAATATTTTCAAATTCATTTGTAAAAGGGTCAAATATGAATAGAAATAGTGTGATTTGTTACAAATATATTATAATTAGACATATTTCAAGATTCTATAGATTGGGTTATGCAAAACCCCTAGTTAAAATGGGAAGATATATGTTCAAATTGATAAGAAGTCAAAACCTTTGAAAATATTAAAAAAGGAGAAATAAAATGATGGTCCAAAACAAGAATAATCCATGTTAGCATAGACTACTTTTCACATTCAAGATGAGAGTTTGAAATGTTATATTGATAGTGGTTGTTCAAGCCATTTGATAGCTAACAAAAATAAATTTATATCTATGAAGAAGACTATTGAAGGTAAATTCAAGTTTGGGGACAATACAAAAACTAATATTATTGGTAAGGGAATACTAAGTCTTGATAATGGGAAAACTAAAACTGAGAATATTCTATATGTAAAAGGACTGAATCATAATTTGTTAAGTCTTAATCAAATGTTCAATCAAGGACATACTCTGAATTTTCATGCTAAATGATGTGAAATAAGAAAAGTAAGTTTAGGAAGATTGGTAGTAGATACTGATAGGACTAAAAATTATTTATATGTTTTGAATGAGATCAATAAGGACAAGTGTTTTATGAGTCAAATGTATGAGAGCTATATTTGGCATATAATAATGGGACATCTAAAATCTTACAATTTAGTAAAGATAAGTACTAATAAATTAGTTAGGAACATGCCTAAGATCATTAAGCCTATAAACACCCTATGTAAAGCATGCCAACATGGAAAATAAATAATAAGAAGGTTCAAGACAAAATAATATTCAACTATAAAACCTTTAGAGTTGATTCATATAGATCATTGTGGTCCAACTAGAATTCAAAGTATTCAAGGTGAAAGTTACTTCATTTTTATTATTGATGATTACACTAGAATGACTTGGGTTGCTTTTTTGAAGGAGAAATATAAGGTTCTAGATTAGTTCAAGATGTTCAAGGTTCTACTTGAGAATGATATGGACTTAAAAATCAAGTGTCTAAGATTTGATAGAGGAGGATAATTCTAGTCAAATGAGTTTGATGACTTTTGTAAGGAACATAGAATCAAGAGATAGTTTTTGACTATAAGGACACCATAACAGAATGGCATGATAGAAAATAATAACATGAATATTCAATATATGGATAGGATAATTTTAAATGAGTCCAAATTATCTAATAAATTTTGCAGAGAGGATGTAAACACAATAGTACACATTATAAACAAAGGTCAAATCATAATAAATCATAATAAGACTTCCTATGAACTATGGAAATGTTGACCAACTTTATTAGAACACTTTGAAGTGTTTGGAAGCATGTGTTTCATCAATAGAGATGAAGAGGATATAGGAAAATTTGATTCAAGGGTTGATGAAGGAATATTCCTTGGATATTCTTTAGTTATTTCTGCATATAAATGATACAATAAGATACTACAAAATATTGTGGAGAGTACACATATGAGAGTGGATGAAACCATATCTAACAAGGTTAGTACACAACCAAGAGTTCATGTAAAGGATCTTGACCTTAAGGAAGAAGAAAAAGAATTAGAAGAAGAAGTATCAGAATAAAGTCAAGAACAAGAAGATACAAGAGCACCTTCTAGATTCATTCATAAAATTCATGTAGAAAGTCAAATCTTCAATGATACTGATGCTGGAGTGAAAAATAGGATAAGGTTTATGAATACTTATGAAAATGTAAAGTTATCTCTATTTTCAAAGATAAAACCAAAAAGTTTTTCAAAATCTATAAGTGATAATAATTGGGTGAATGTTATGGAGAAAGAACTCAATTAGATTTAGAAAAATGAGATTTGGGAACTTATTCCTTGACCTAAGGACAAGAATGTCATTATAACCAAATGGGTTTTTAGGAACAAATTAAATGAAGATGGTTAGCTCACAGTAAAAAAATTAAGGCTAGTATGTAAAGGATTTGCTCAAGTAAAAGGTGTTGACTTTGAAGAAACTTTTGCACCTATGGCAAGATTGAAATCTATAAGACTATTTTTGGCATATGCTAGTTTTAATAATTTTAAGACATATCAGATGGATAGTCTACATTTCTCACTATAAATTTATAAGAATAAGTGTGTATATATAAACATGAAGGTTTCTCTTTGTTAGGAAATAAGGACTATGTATGTAGATTGAAGAAGGCATTATATGGGCTAAATCAAGCCCTAGAGCATATTATGCAAGACTTGATAGATACTTGATTAGGGTTTCAAGAGAGGTGTTATTGATAGCAAATTTCACATCAAAATAAAAGGTGAGCATAAATTAATTATAGTTTTGTATGTTTATGATATTATCTTTAGTAGTGAATATGACAAGATGTCTAAGGAGTTTGCAAAAGTAATGAAATAATAATTTGAGATGTCTATGTTAGGGGAACTATCCATTTTTCTTAGATTATAAGTAGTTCAATTAGATAAGGGAATATTCATCTCTTAAGATAAGTAATTAAGTAAATGTTTAAGAGTTTTTATATGGAAGAATATAAATAATTAAGTACTCCAATGATAATAAGTTACAAGTTGAGCTAAGAAGGTAAGTCATTAGAAGTAAATCACACCTTGTATAGATCTATGATTGGAAGTCTATTGTATATTATTGAACCAATACCTAATATCATGTATGTTGTAGGTATAATGGATATATTTTAGGGAAAACCAAAAGATACACACTTAAAATAAATTAAGAGGATATTCAAATATCTCAAAGGTACAATGGACTTTGGTTTGTGGTACTCAAAAGGTAAGGATTTCACTTTAATAACATATATTTATGTAGATTTGGAAGGTAGTGTTAATTATATAAAGAGCACAAGTGGTGGTGCATTATTTATTGTAAAGATTCTTGTGTCATGGTTGAGTAATAAATAACCATTAGTTTTGATGTCCATAATTGAAGTTGTGTACATAGTAGTAGCATCATGTTGCACACAAATTTAATGGATGAAATAGACCTTGAGTGACTTTAATATTAAGATTGATAGTCCAATTTCTATATTTTTTGATATTACCAGTTCCATTAAAATATATAGGAATCTACTCATGCATTCTAGGACTAAGCATATTCCAATCAAGTATCATTTTCTAAGGCAGTAGGTAGTTAATCAGATTGTCAAACTAGATTATGTAACCATAAAAGAACAAGTTGTAGACATTTTTACAAAACCTCTTCTAAGGACAACATTTGAGTTCTTAAGGTAGGAATTTGGAGTAATTTCTTTTTCTATTAGTCACTAAGAAAGGTATGGATTGAGGGGGAGTTGACCTTTGGGTATCTATTAGCTTCAAGGATCAAGAGTCAAGATTCTATGACAATCAAAAGATATTCAAGTGGTAGTGAGTAGTATCTTACAATTTTCTAAGGAAAAGTTTATGGAATTCACATTAGAGAAATGAAGATGGATATTATCACTTTTGAAGAAGCAAAAATTTATTTGGGATCAAATATATTTTAGGTTGTGCAACCTTTTACCATTTATGTTAAAGGGGGAGAATTAGTAAGCTAACTATTTTTCAAGGAGAAATAATGTTGTTGTAGAGATAGATGTATAAGGGAGAGAAATAAAAAGTTGTGTAACTACTATCTAGTTTCCTTTGGTGAAGAAATGATAGAGGAAAGAGTAAATTAAGGTCTAGTTCTGATGTAAAGGTATGTTCATTTAATGATAAAATCTACTCAGGTCATAAGCTTGTAAAGGTTTTCCATCAATGACAAAGAAGGAGTTTGTTGAGATGTTTCCATTGATATCAAAGGGTTTGGTATTCAATAAAGAATATTGCCATTGATGTTAAGGAATTTATATTGATAAGAGTATATAGTTTATATAGAGTTCATAGATACTGGTTGATTCTGTATCTTATCATGAAAGTTGTTTTTGGTGAAGTAGACAATTAGACATGAGACTTGTTATCTATATTTTATATCATATGGAGACATAGAAATAGACTAAAAAAATAATTTAGACTAAAGACCATTAAGTAAGATATTTTTTGTGAAGGAAGGTGATCTAAGGATTATGGATAATAAGATTGTAGTAACCAAATTTAAAAAATAAGGTTGATAAAATGATTTATTTGAATCAAAGATAAGTATGTTTGTTATATAAAAAATCTATTTCACTCAGGCTGACCTATGTGAGTGAGATTTTATATAAGTTAATGTGAATTATGTTTTCAAAAGAGAATAAATCATTATATAACTAGCTATAGAGTTTTTTTTTGTAGATTTTTAAGAGTTTGTTGATCACCATCTTGTATATAAGAAAAATCAAATTGTATTTTTAAAGTGTACAAAAGAAGATTTATTTATAAAATCGCTTAGGATCAGAGCAAAGGTTTGTTGAGGAATGGATGGCTAGAGAGGCATGAGTATGAAAACATTGAATGATTCATAGGAAGATTAAACCTAGAGTATAAATAATTAGCTAAGAGAGATGAGTAGAGAAGGCAAAGAGGACAAAGTATTTAAAAATAAATAGTTGAGAAAGAGAGCATACTATGTCTATTTGATTTATAAGTAGATAAATAAAACAAAGTCTAGGATTGATAAGTAGAGAAAGAAAAATTGTACTAGCATTTATTGATAGAAGCAACTAAGAAAGGTGGATGATCTAAAGAAATTGAGTTGGTACTTGGCAAAGGGGGTTGAAGCCTCTTATATATTAGTGTTTACAAATCAAGGAGTTGGTGCTTCCTAGTAAGTTGGTGTCTACTGAATCACTTTTTCAAGTTAGTGCTTAACTATTTTGGTTTAATACCTCAAGCTGAGTTAGTGCTCAATAATCTTTTTGACTCATTGCATATCTGATATAAGATATGTAGTCCATGTAGTGATCAATGTGGATTTTCTTCCTTTAACGGTTTCCACCTATATCATGTGTTATGTATTTATGTTATTTACTGTGGTTTGATTTCTTTTATGGATTTTTAATTGATGCTTGACTAAAAAACTAAAGAATTTTAATAAAGTTTTAAGAGCTCATTGATTCACCCCCCTCTTAATGGATGTGCTTCCAACAACTAAAATTTATGAAGAACATTAGGTCTAATGCTATCATCCTTATGTGCCTTCACCTATACCAACTTATCCCTCTTATGTTACATATATATCCCCTTAATAGACCATTTAAAGTGAGCTTAAAAATCTTCCAAGACCTTCACAAACACCTCAAACTTCATTTCTTAGAAATCAATTCAAGAGAACATTCAAAAGAAGAAAGAGGCTATTGTTGAGTAACCTATTATTGAGAATAAAGATAAATTAGAATTGTAAATATTGATTTATAATTTTAGGGAAGATAATGAATATTTTTGGCATAAAATTATACTCCTCTTCCTCAATAACCTCCCAATAAGTCATTTAAGATTCTAAGTTAGAATCAAGTGGTGAAATAATGGGATAGACAAAATGGAACAAACATAGATTAGGGAGTTGATGCCAAGGAATGACTTGAACCTATTCAATCCCTTATCATCCTTCCTCAAGAGACTAAATCCTTACCATCTTGGAAGTCAATTTAGGAAATAATCCAAAGTAAACAAGAGATTATTGTTGAGAATATTGAAAAACCTAAGAATTTTCTATCTTGGAAATTTATTCAAGAGAGTATTCAAGAATAATGATGTCCTTTTAGAAAAGATTGAAGTACAAAACTTTCCAAAAATAGATGGATGCATTTATGAATGGAGAGAATAAGAGGACAAACACATTGATAATGAGAATTCAAAACTATTTTGTGAAGATTAACAAACTCTTGTTCATCAAAACATCCAAGTTGTAGCTATAAATCACTTCCAAGAAGGCTACAAGGATTAAATTTTAAGTATATGTGATGAATATTTCACTATTATAACACCACTTAGTTAATAAATATTCCAATCAGCCTTTGAAGTTCAATAGGAAGGTAACTTTGATAAGGTACAAGTTGATCAAATGATTGTAGATTTTGAGAGAGAAGATATTTCTTAATATGAACAAGTTGATCAGGTTGTTACAATAAATGAGGAAACTTATAATTATCTATTAGAGGTGGTAAAAATCTAATTTGAGTCCCATGAGCATGATCAAGGAGATAGAAATCTAAATCCTTCTCAAATTATGTTATGCCTACTTCTACATCAACTCCTATCAAGTTGGAATAAAGTCCAAGTGAACTAAAATAATGTGAAGACCAATTGAAAGGTTTTTTTGAGATCATAAGACTAGGTTACTTTATTATAGTGACATTTCATGATTTAGTTTAGATTGAAGAAGGTAGTTTCACCAAGCAAGAGGAAGGCAACTCTCCAAGCTTGTCATTCCAAGAGGTTATTCTATTTGAAGATGACTTGTTTGAGGTATTTAAATAATATGTGTAAACTAAATCTATAAATTATAAGAAATAAACTAATTATGCAATCTTAATTTAAGATAAATTCAACCTAATATAGATCAACAAAAAAATACAAACTTATACCTTAAATATGCAAGTTTCCTCAATTGTGATGTAAACTTGATTTGATCTTCAACAATGTGGTTTCTCACTCTTCTAATGCAAAGGACAATGGGTAGAATTTTGGTGAAAAAAGAGTTTTTTGATTCTTTGGTTCACTTATCAATTGAATATAACATTATTAGCATAATTTTAGATGGATGAAAATTATGGTTTTCAAGCTTATTTATAGTTTTTTAGAGGATGATCCAATAATGGAGGATTATTTTTATTTTTTAAATGATCTAAATAATAAATAATGGCTAATGAGTCCTCACCCATGAGGATGAAGACCATTTCAAATGGTTGAGAGAAGTATGGAATTGGTTAACTGAGTTACCAAGAATGAATCAAAATTATTGACAACTTAGGGAATGACTTAAAGGAGGTTGAGAAAGTTGTGGGTTTGGTTGGTATGAGTTTACATATGAAGGAGAATAAGTTGGAAGATGTTGGATGAGGTGTAAAATCTGGATTTTATATTTAAATAATGATTAAAGTGTACACAATTGACTAATTTTACTTATTCAATTATTTGAATTTGGAAGGAGATGTAATGAATTATTTTAAAAAGGATTATTAAAATATTTTAGGTGCATTTAAACACTAAATGTAATTTAGGTGTCTACATTTTCCCCTCTTTGAAATACTATTGCGAAGCAATACTATTTTGAATAATAGTAGAAGAAGTAGTGTTGATGATTAAGAACAAGAAAGTTTCCCCAAATGAATAAAAATGAGAGTGATGATGCCCCCTTGAGGGTTTGTGAGAGAAAATAGACAAATGTTCAAAATCAATGAAAATAAGAAAATTGACAAAGTGATGTGGATGAACAATAAATCAACTTACTATAGAATAAATTTCAAACTTTCAATATGATGCATGTGTAAAAAGGTTTCCCTTAGTGAATTAAAACTCTAGTATGGATCTAAATAAATATTTTTACCATTTGAAGATTTCATGCTTAGGATTTTCTAATGATGCAAGGGTTAATTGAGAGGTTGTGGTAATGATATATCCAAATGATAGTAAGCTATGGATCTAAAAATAGAAAAAAGATATTAAATTGCAAATTATAATGATAAATTTATGTCAATGGATTGTTTCAAGTTTTTGAGAAAAATTCAGAATAAAGTGCTTTAATGTATCAAAAAAAAATTTAAAATGGAGCAAAAATGAGTAAAACAGAGGGATGGGGGGAGGAAAAATATTTGAGAGGTTGTAAAAATATAAATATAAGAAATGGGGTATATAACTTCATTTGTGCAAATTAGATTTTCAAAGTTATTTTCTAAGAGAATTGATTTGAGAGATTTGCTCTGAGATCTTGGAGGAAATATGGATCACATTCTACACCATGAGTACTAAGTATAGCAAATGAGGAGGTTTTAGAGCCTTGAGAGGAGAAAGCCTTTGGTAAGTTAGTTTTATTTTGTATTTTTTGCATTTATTGTCATTAATTATTGATTAAAGTGAGTGAAAAAAAATTAGATGCCAGATTGGTGAATTTGGCATCAAAAATGGTGAATTAATTATAGGAAAATGTAAATTCATGAAACATAGAAGTAAATTCATTGACTAGGGTTGAGATATTGCATTAGGGTAGAAAATAAGTAAAAAGTGTGACTTCCCAGTGTAGCAATTGTGAAATTATGAAATAGTGAAGCAAAATCATTCAAATGAGATGCAAATTCATTTTAGTAGAGCAAATGGACAATGGTGAAATTGAATAAATGGATAGTGAAATTATATAATTTAGTAGAAAAAATGCTAAATGTATAAGTGAAAACATGTTTTAAAGAGTGAAAAAAGGATTTAAGGAAAGATAAATGGTATGAAAATGATGTATGAATTTATAGATTGAATATGTTGGTTTGATAGTATACTTGGTTTTTTTTAAATGATTGTAATGTAGTGATGGTTTGAATTTTATACTAAGTAAAATTAATTAGATGCTAACATGTGATTTTTATGAGGTATTACTAGTGCTTGTGAATCGATAGTGGAGACCTAAAATAATAGTACAAATGTAAAACTTTATAGAGTATGAGTTTGGTGTTCTAGAGGTGAGTGGTTTATCTTACATTGCATAAATTCTAGAGATTCAAGCAGATAAGGCATTAATGATAGCACCTATAGAGAGATGGCATAGTGAGACTAGTACATTTCACTTATTGACATGAGAGATGATAATCATATTGGATGATGTATATTGGATTATGGGTATTCTAATACGAGGGAGACAAGTATACTAGGGGAAGGGGCTATAGGAGATCACATTATTTAGTATTTTTGGTGATAGTATGATTCCTACTATTAGAGGTGGTGTAGATGTGGATTATTTTACTAAATTAGAGATGGACTATTTGATGATTATACTCACGGCTATTTTTAGTGGAACTATGCTTCTTGATAAGAGTGGGAGGTTGTGTCCTATTGGTATTCTAAATGTGATTGGAGATATGATGGAGATGGGGGAGAAATTTACATGGGTTCATGCATTCTAGCACACATATATCAATATTTACATCATGTAACTTATACAGATGGTAGGGAGATATGCCTTTGGCATTAATAAAGGTATGGTGTTGGGAGCACATTACTATAGAGAGGCTGGTTGGACATATGGGAACTCAGTCTATTGATGAGCCATTGGCATATGGGTGGTACATGATTATTGGCACACACAGACCACATTTAGGTGATCTAGAGTTTTACACAAGGGATATTAATGATTTAGGTGATGACCAAATAATCTGGACACATTAAAAATAGATTGTATTTATCTACCATATGATGACTTACACATGGATTATATGATGATTCCTTGTTACATTATTAGGATACATGATTTCAACATTGAGAGATATCACTTAGATAGGGTGATGAGATAGTTTTGGGTGAGGTAACATATACCAGATGGTCCACATGTATTTTCACAATTAGTGAGGGAGAAACATAGTGGGGAATGACCATTGATCTAGCGATATCTAATCATATCTAGTCATAGTTGTAGACTATTATATTTAGTGTGTATACACATAATATTTTCAACTTTTATCAAATACTAATTCTTTACATCTTATAGGACTCGATGGGACTCAATATCTCTGAGCATATGCCTTAAGGGGTGAAATAGGAAAGGGGTGGGTAGACCATTAGTGTTTCATAGGATTTTTATTCCTTATTGATACATTATTAAAAATCTAACTAGCTCTTAAAATTATACCCTAAGCTATTACTCCTCATTTCCACACTCCTCCAGTCTTTTCCACTTTCCATCCCTCTTTTCCTCACCTTATGTCCATTTTTAGTCAGCTATATTAGGTTAACTTGGTCAACCCTATATAGTTTTGTGATATTTTCACTTAGGAATTAGGTTAGCCTTTGGCAGACCTAGCTTGAGACCTAGTGAATTATTGTCCAAAATTGTGCTAGGTCAATTGGGTTGACCCTATCAACCAAAATTTTTGGAAGGGATTAGGGTCAAATCAATATATAAATAAAATATAATTTCATCATTATTTCAATATGAAATCAAGATTAATTATTCTCTTGTACTTATTTATAATTTGCTCTTCTACCATTCTACTTGAGGAGTTAGCTTAGGGTTTCTAATTGGATAATATAGTCTTGTGGATAAGTTTTGAATGACTTAGACTTTCTTAGTGATCCTTACAAACCACAACAACCTATTGCAAGCCCTTTTGTCCAAGGGAGATATTAAATCTTGATAGGTTCATATTTAGGTAAGTATTATCTAACTTTTATCCTCTTTAGTTGATAGAAGTAACATAAGTATTGGCTTCAAATAATATTATTATTCATATTCCATTTATTAGGTTATTACTCATACTTAGATTAATTTAAATTATAATATACATGTTTTTATTATTTACCAACCCCTCATGTTGTGCCACAAGATTTGATGATCACTAGATTAGATATATTTTTCTTGTTATTAGACTAGGTGAAATATCAAAACTAAGAACCCCCTTAGGGTTATTATATGATTGTATTAGGTTGGAGGATTTGGAACCCTCCTTATTATAGTGTATTATGATAAGATATTCCCTATTTGGGTCTAGTGGATCCCCATACTAGTCATGCTCTCACTTATCAAATGTGTTTGTAATCAAAAGTGTAAGTATGTTCTATCTTCTTTGAGCTAGGATTGATCTATAGACATGATGTATTTTTGATTGCATACATTCTAGTGAACCTGATGTGAATCTAACCCTTGTAGGTTTTATTTCAAAATTTTCATCATTTAATTTTTTTACTATATATTTTTCCCCTTCTTATTGTACGAGGTTAACCCTATCAACTTTGTATAATTTCCAGCCCCTAATTTCTATACTAGGTCAATCCTATTGACTTTGTATAATTTCCATCCACTATTTTCTATATTAGGTCAACTTTGTTGACTTTGTATAGTTTTTAAACCCTATTTTATCTATTAGGTTGACCTAGTCAACTATGTACCTTTTTATACTTTATTTTTTTATTGATATAATTCTCTATATTTATTTCTTAGCATTTTATTCATTTTCCTCAAGCATCATGTCCCCTATCAAAATATTCTTGGATAACTTGAATCCATTAATAAATTATGTGGTCCTCTTTACTTCTTATCTTTTCCTATCTTTTTTTCCTCTTTTCATCTTGTAAGGCATCTTGAGATGCCCATCCACACATTTATCTAGCCTTTGGGGCATATTGCAATGCCCACCCATATATCATTTTAGACTTTAGGGAATCTTGTGATGCCCATCCCTACATCCACTTACTCTTAGGGCATCTTGCAATGCCCACTCTTATTCTGCATTACATGATACCAAACTAATTCAAATTCAAGAAACCTACCGAGACACATGGACTTATCTCTAACATGTTCATCCTTGACATAGATGTTAGTTTAGGATCCTTCCCTTCTTTTTATGATTTTTATTTATATCTAAGAATTTTTCTAGGTTAATTAAATAGGGCTCTCCCTCTAAAATAGTTCCCTCTTTTTACAAACCTTTAGTCCTTACTTTTTGGTCTTTTGGTTTCCATTTTCTCTCATGAGTTACATTGTAAAACCATGGATAGGACCCAATTATCCTCATGATGTAACATAGTATTCTTTATCTTTATTCTATTTTCATTTCTTTTGACATCCCTTGGATTTCTCTTTTGTGAGTTTTAGTGTAAGACCATGGATAGGATGTATCCTTCCTCAAAAATTACCATATTTTTTATTACCTCATTTTCTTTTTACATGCTTTTTTTTGTACCCTCATGGATTTTAATTTTATGAGTTGTAGTGTAAGACCATGGATAGGACTCGACCCTCATCATAAAATTACCATCTTATTAACTAATTTTCTAGAGTGTGTTTTATAATAGTTAAAAATTTTCAATCCTTACTCTCAAGCTTTAGCGTTTGTTTCTTTTGGTAGATGGAATTCATACTTATGATAAGGAATAAAAATCTAAAGCTTGAGAGTAAGGATTGAAAATTTCATCCATTTCCCTCATTCTTATGATAAGGAATCATAATTTACTGTTATTGTATCTCTTGTTGTCCCTTTGTCACTTTTTTTATGATTTAAAGTAATTGAAATTATTCTATGCATCATTCCTCTTTATTTCCCCTTCCTTTCACTCCACATTAGATAAAACAAGGTCAAAGTCAAGTTAGCACTTTTATTTCACCTAGATTTACTCTCTCTATTAGCAACCAAGTCCCAAATATTCAAATGAAATTCATCTTTAGCACCCATGTTTGATTTTCCAAATTCATATGGAGGAATAGAAAAGGCCATCAAGAAATTTAAAATATAAATAATTTGAAACAAAAGGCAATGGTATAAAAAAGTCAACATACAAATTTCAAAAGTCAAAATCACACCAAAAGACATGATTATAAGCACATCTCCTATCTCTGATCAAAGTTCAAACTCCATAGTTAGCCTCACATAGAGTTGAGGTCCATTGGGTGTGGTAGGATAGTAGATTGGAATTAGAGAATTCAAAAAACTCTATGGTGCTACCTACTTTCTCATATAAGTACCCAATATTCACAATAGACTGATGGATCTATAAGGGGTCCTCAAGAACATGGAACACATTATGGGAAGGTAAGTCTATTTTATTTTTTATGCATATTACCTTCATGGGATGACTTATATACTACATTTTTTGACCTATGACTTGTGTATCTAAGAAAAGTTATTTAGAGTCCTTAAGGTTGAAAGTCCTCTTATTTTATCAAACCTAATTTGAGTGTCTTGAATTTGATAAAGAGTTCCTCTACCTTGCTTTTCCCTTCATTCTCCCCTCCACCCATTTCATTTCCCCCCTTGATAGGAAATTGTGATTATAATTTTTTTTTCCCTCTTCTATATTTCCTTCTTCTTCATCTCTTAAAAACATTCTAACACTACTATGTTTCAATTTTATCTATCCTTAAAGTGAAATAACATGTTTGAGAAATTATGGATTACCTTTATTTATACCATGTCTCTACATTTATAAACTTGTTTCACTTTATTTTTACCATTTTTAATTTGATGTACTATCTTACTATTACGAATGGTTAAGTTTGTACCCTTTTTCCATTATTGAGTGAGATAAGGATTGTTACTATTCACTCATCAATGTTGTTTTACCATTTTTTTTTAGTTTTACATCTTTTTCTAAGTAATAATTGTTACTTATTTTACATTAATGTTTGATTATCATCCTTTTAGACATGTATCCTTTGTTTGACTTGGTGAGTTTGCCTTTCTTACCTAAGGTTTACTTGTCTGAGTTTTCTAGTCTTTGGTAGCCTTGACTTTTTTATTTACCCAATTTACTCTTGTTTTTAACTTGGTCATTTGGTGTAACATAGCACTTGTCACCCTAAGTTGCCAAATTCCCAAAAACATCATGTCTTCATAGCACTAGTTATCTTGGATTTCTTATGTTTGTTTGTTTTTTATCTTTAGTTTTTTATTCTTAGGTTTATTAAAAATAGTCTCTACACCCTACATAGTAAAAAATAACAACATAATAGACAACCATCTAGAAATAAAGATAAGTCAAGGTACTCATCACATTTAATTTTTAGTTATTCTCCTTTCACTAATTTACTTTCAGTTATTTTATAATTTAAAATACTGTAACTTTTTTAGCATCAGCATTATGTGTCCTTATGTTCTTTCTTGAAGTACCATCCTTTGTTTCACCTTAGTGACACATGATAAGCTTTGAGTGTGGCACATGTATACACAATATTTTTAACTTTTATCAAATAATGATGTTTTACATCTTGCAAGGACTCATCGAGAGTCAATATCTATAATTATATGCCTTAAGGGGTGCACCAAGAAAGGGGTGGGCAAAATATTGGTGCTTCATAGTATTTTTGTCCTTTATTTCCATGTTATTACCAATCCAACCATATTAAAACCATGCCTTAAACTATTACTCCTCATTTTCAAATTTCTTCAATATTTTCTACTTTTCATCCCTCTTTTCCTCACCTTAATTCCCTATTGTTAGTCAACTTTACTAGGTTAACCCTATACAATTTTGGGATATTTTTCACTTAGGAATTAGGTTAGCTAGTGGCTAACCTAGATTGAGACCTAGTGAATTATTATCCAAAACTAGGCTAGGTCAATTGGTTTGACCCTATCGACTGACATTTTTGGAATGGCTTAGCATTAAATCCACCTATAAATATAAGATATTTTTTTCATTATTTTAATATTCAATCAATATTTATTATTCACTCATACTTCTTTAAAATCTGCTCTTCCACCATTCTACTTGAGGAGTCTAAGCTTAGGGTTTATATTTGGATAATCTAATATTTTGGACAAGTATTGGATATTTTAGACTTTCTTAGTTATCATTATAAAACAAAATAACCTATTATGAATCCCATTTGGCCAAGGGAGAGATTGAGTCTTGACAATTTCACATTCAAGAAGTATTCTCTAACTTCACTCCTCTTTTTAGTAGATAGAAGTAGCATAAGTATTGTCTTTGAATAATATTACTCCTCATATTCCATGTATTATGGTCTTACTCATACTTAGCTTAATTAATATTATCCTATACATGTTTAATAACCCCTCATGTTATGCCAAAATATTTGGTGAGCACTAGATTAGATTTACTTTTTTTATTATTAGATTAGGTGAAATATCAAAACCTAGGACCCTCTTAGGGTTATTACATGATTGTGTTAGATTGGAGGATTTGGAACCCTCCTTAACCTAGTATATTGTGATAATAGATACCTTAATTGGGTCTAGTGGATCCCCATATTGGTCATGCTCCCACTTAACAAATGTGTTCTCAATCAGAAGAGTAGGTATGCTCTATTTTATCTAAACCATGATAGATTTATAGACATGATACATTTTTTTTATTACATATAGAGTGATTAGAGAGATGTGATTTATGTAGGAGTTTTGGATGTCTATGTATATTTTTGGTCTTGATAGAGACTATTTAGATTAACTATTCCATATACACCACCATGGACATGGAGGTAGAGACTGGTGGCCATCTTGAGTAGGTAATCATGAGGCACTAGATTGGGAGCCTAAATTAGGAGGGTTGTTATAGGAGATAGAGGATAGGAATGAACATGAGGTAGAGGAAATGTTTTTGAGATTATTTAATTTTATGATGTGGATATTACTAAGGTGGAGGATATAGATATTTTGTGTGAGGTAGGTTGATATAAATGTGGATATAGCAATAGATTTGGATATAGAGTAGAGGGTTAGAAGGGAGATTATATTAATAGAGGTTGACAATAAGGGGGATAGAAAGGGGGAGGATGTGGTTATTAGAGTAACACAAGACACCCAAATAGATAGATGGGATATGATTTTTTCTTCATGTAATCTAAGATTTAGAGAGGAACATGCTTTTATGGATAGACTCTGAGAGGAGATTAGAGCTCATGATAAGGAGATTGATGGATTATATAGGGAGGTGTCTAGATTATAGGGGGTGATGGATGTATACAAATAATATTTTCAAAACTTTATCAATTATTGATGTTCTTTATCTTTTAGGAACCTGTCGAGTCTCAATATATCATAGAACATGCCCTAAGGGGTGCACCAGGAAAGGGGTGGGAAGACCATTAGTGCTTCACAAGATTGTTTTCCATTTTTAATACTTGATATCTACACATTTATCTCCTAAAAACCATTACACTAATATTTTCCTCCTATTTTCACCCTCCTCTAATATTTTACCATCTTTATTAGCCCTTTCCCTAACCTAAACCCCTTTTACAAACTTATACCTCAATTATGCAAGTTTCCTCAATTACAATGTAAACTTATTTGATATTCAACAATGTGGTTGGTCACTCTTCTAATGAAAAGGAGAATAGGTAGAATTTTGGTGCAAAATAAGTTTTTTTATGCTTTGATTTTCTTGGATTTGCTTGTCAATTGAATGGAACTTCATTAGCATAATTTTGGAAGGATGAAAATGATAGTTTTCAAGCTTATTTATAGTTTTTTGGAGGAAGATATAACAATGGAGGATTATTTGGATTTATTAAATTATCCAAATAATTAATGGTGGCTAATGAGTCCTCACCCATGAGGATGAAGAAAATTTTAAATAGTTGACATAAGTATGGGATTGGTTAGCTGAATTAACATGAATAAATCAAAATTATTGATAATTTAAGGGATGACTCAAATGAGGTTGAGAAAGTTGTGGGTTTGGTTGGTATGAGTCTACATATGAAGGAGAATAAGTTGGAATATGGTGTATGAGGTGTAAAATCTAGATTTTATATTTAAATAATGACTTAAAGTATTCACAATTGACTAATTTTACTTATTTAATTGTTTAAATTTGGAGGGAGATGCAATGAATAATATTAAGAAGGATTATTAATAGGTTTTAGGTGCATTTTGACACTAAATGTAATTTAGATGTCTACAATTTCCCCTCTTTGAAATACTATTGTGAAGTGATACTATTTTGAAGAATAGTAGAATAAGTAGAGTGTTGATGATTAAGAAGGAGAAATTTCCCCAAATGAATATAAATGAGTATGATGATGCCCCCTTGAGGATTTGTGCATGAAAATAGACAAATGGTCAAAATCGGTGAAAAGAGGAAAATTGAAAAAATGATGTGGATGAATAATAAATCAACTTACTATATAATCAATTTCAAACTTGCAATATGTCAAATGTGTAGAAAGGTTTCCCTTAATTAAAACTATAATATGTATCTATAAAAAATATTTTTACCATTGGGAGATTTCATGGTTAGGATCTACTAATGATGCAGGGGTCAATTAAGCAATTGTGGTAATGATATATCCCAATGATAGTAATTTGTGGATATAAAAATAGAAAAAAAATATTGAATTACAAATTATAATGATAAATTTACGTAGATGGATTGTTGCAAGTTTTTTATAAAAATCTAAAATAAAGTGATTTAATGTATCCATAAATTTTAAAAATAGAGTAATAATGAGTAAAATGGATGGATGGGGGGAGGGAAAATATTTGAGAGGTTGTAAAAATATAAATAAAAGAAATGGGGTATATAAATTTATTTGTGCAGATTTGATTTTCAAAGTTATTTTCTAAGAGAATTGATTCAAGAGATTTACTCTAAGATCTTGGAGGAAATATGGATCATATCCACACCATGACCACTGACTAGAGCAAATGAGGAGGTTTTAGAGACTTGAGAGGAGAAGGCCTCTAGTAAGTAGGTTTTTTTGTATTTTTTGCATTTATTGTCAATAGTAAGGGCTTAGGGTGAGTGAAAATAAACTCAAATTCTAGAATGGTGAATTTGACATCAAAAATGGTGAATTCATTGTAGGAAACTATAAATTCATGAAACATAGAATCAAATTCATTAAACAAGGTTGATAAATTGCACTAGGGTAGAAAATAAGCAAATGTGCAATTTTACAGTGTAACAGTTGTGAAATTGAGAAATAGTGAAGCAAAATTGTTTAATTAGGAGGAAAAATCATTTAAATAAGAGGAAAATTCATTTTAGTGGAGAAAATGGACAATGAAAGGTGAAATCAAATGAATGTATAGCGAAATTATATAGTCTAGCAGTAAAAATGCTAAATGTATATGTGAAAACATGTTTTAAAGAGTGAAACAAGGTTTTAAGGAAAGATAAATGGTATGAAAATGATGTATGAATGTATAGATTAAATATGTTGGTTTGATAGTATACTTGGGTTTATTTTTATTATTTTTGTTTTTTTTAATGATTATAATTTAGTGATGGTTTGAATTTTATACTAAGTAAAATTAATTAGATGCCAACATGTGTGATTTGTAGGAGGTATTACCAGTGCTTGTGAATTGAGAGTAGAGACCTAGAGCAATGGCACAAATGGAAAACTGTACAAAGTATGAGTTTGATGTTCTAGAGGTTATTGGTTTATCTTACATTTCATATATGCCAAAGATTCAATTATATAGGGGATTACTGACAGCATTTGTAGAGAGATGGCATAGTGAGACTATTATATTTCACTTACTAACATAGAGATGATAGTCACATTAGAGGATGTATATCAAATTATGGGTATTTTGATATGAGGGAGACAATTATACTAGGGGTAGGGGCCACATGAGATCATTGATTTGGATTTTTGGTGATGGTATGATTCTTATTATTAGATGTGGTGTAGATGTGGATTATTGTACTAAATTAGATATGGATTCTTTGATGATTATACTCATGGCTATTGTTAGTGGCACTATGATTCCTAAAAAGAGTGGAAGGTTATGTCCTATTGGTCTTCTAGATATGATGGATATGGGGGATATATTTACATGGGTCCATGCGTACTAGCACACATATATCAATATTTAAATCATGTAACTTATACATATGGTAGGAAGATAGGGCATTTGACATTAATATAGGTATGGTGGTAGAAGCACATTACTATGAAGAGGCTAGTTAGACATATGAGAACTTTGTCTATTGATAAGCCATTGGCGTATGAGTTTCACATGATTATTAACACACATAAATCACATTTAGGTGATCTATATTTTGAAAAGAGGGATACTAATAAGCTAGGTGATGACTAGATCACCTGGAGACATCACACATAGATTATATTTTAGTTGCCACATGATGAATTACACAGATTATATGATGAGTCCTTATTAAATTATTAGGGCATATGATTATAGCATTGAGAAATATCACTTAAATAGGGTGATGAAATGGTTTGAGGTGAGATAACATATAGCAGCTGGTCCACATGTATTTGCACAATTAGTGAGGGAGAATCATAGTGAGGTATGACCATTGATCTAGTGATAGCTGATCATAGCTAGGCATAGTTGTATACTATTAGATAGAGTGTGTATAAACATAATATTTTTAAATTTTATCAAATATTTATGCTTTACATCTTACAAGAACACATCAAGACTCAATATCTCTGAGTGCGTGCCTTAAGGGGTGGGTATACCATTGTTTCTTCAGAGGATTGTTGTCCCTTATTGCCACATTATTTCCAATCCAACCAACTCCTAAAACCATAAGCTAAGCTATTACTCTTAATTTACACACTCCTCTAGTATTTTCCACTTTCCATCCCTCTTTTACTTACCTTAAGTCACTTTTTTCAATTGGCTATACTAGGTCGACTAGGTCAACCCTGCATAATTTTGAAATATTTTCACTTAGGAATTAGATTAGCCTTTGGCCGACCTAGCTTAAGACCTAGTGAATTATTATCCAAAATTATACTAGGTAGATTGGGTTGACCCTATCAATCAAATTTTTTGGAAGGCCTTAGGGTGAAATCCACATATAAATAAAAGATCATCTCAACATTGTTTCAATACGCAATCAAGAGTTATTATTTTCTCATACTTCTTTACAATCTACTCTTCCACCATCATACTTGAGGAGTCTTAGCTTAGGTTTTCTACTTAGAGAATCTATTCTTGTGGATAAGTTTTGGATGCTTTGGAATTTCTTAGTGATCCTTACAAACCAAAACAACCTCTTATGAAGCCCCTTTAGCCAAGGGAGAGATTGAGTCTCGACAAGTTCACATTCAGGTAAGTATTCTCTAACTTTACTCCTCTTTTTAGTAGATAGAAGTAGCATAAGTATTGGCTCTAAATAATATTAATCTTCATATTACATGTATTAGGGTCTTACTTAGACTTATCTTAATTGATATTCTCCTATACATTTTTTAATTATTTATTAACCTCTCATGTTGTGCCACAAGCTTTCGTGAGCACTAGATTATATTTACTTTTCTTGTTATTAGATTAGGTAAAATATAAAAACTGAGGACCCCTTTAGGGTTATTACATGATTGTGCTAGGATGAAGGATTTGGTACCCTCCTTATCATAGTGTATTATGATAAGAGATCCCCTAATCAGGGTTAGTGGATCCTCATATTGGTCATGCTCCCACTTAACAAATGTTTTCCCTATTGAAAGTGTAAGTATGTTCTATCTTCTCCAAGCCAGGATTGAATTATATACATGATGCATTTTTTATTTCATAAATTCTAGTGAACTTGACATGAATATAACCCTTTTAGGTTTTATTTCACATTTTTCATCATTTTATCATTTCATTATTATATTATTTATTTTTTCCTTGTTTATTGTACTAGGTTGACCTTATCGACTCTATACAGTTTTTAGTCCCTATTTTTATACTAGGTTGACAATATAGACTTTGTAAAAATTTTACCCCCTATTTTCTATACTAGGTTGACCTTATTGACTCTGTACAGATTTGAGGCCCTATTCTCTCTACTGGGTTAACCTAGTCAACTCTATACCTTTTTCTACTTTATTATTTTGCTGATCCAATTCTTTGTTTCTCTTTCTTAAAATTATATTCATTTTCATCAAGAATCATGTCCCTTATCAAAATATTCTTGAATAACTTGAATCCATTTAGACACTATATGGGTTTCTCTTTGCTTCTTATCTTTAACTATCTTTTCTTCCTCTTTTTATCTTGTAGGGAATTTTATGATGCCCATCCACACATTTATCTAGACTTTGGGGCATCTTGCAATGCCCACCCACATATCATTTTATACTTTGGGGCATCTTGTTATTCCCATCCCTACATCCACTTACCCTTTGAGGTATCTTAAAATGCCCACTCTTATTCTCCATTACATGCTACTAAACTAGTTCAACTTCAAGAAACCTATCAAAACACATGGGCTCATTTCTCACATGCTCATCCTTGATATAGACATTAGTGTAGGATCTTTCCCTTCTTTTCATGCTTTCTATCTATATCTATATAATAATTTTTGTAGGTTACTTACATAGGTCTCTCCCTCTATAGTAGTTCCCTCTTTTTACAAACCTTTAGTCCTTCATTTTTGGTCTTTTGGTTTCCCTTTTCTCTCATTAGTTACATTTTAAAACCATGGATAGGACCTAGTCATCCTCATGATGTATAATAGTTTTCTTTATCTTTAATGTATTTCCATTTATTTTGACATCCCTTGGATTTCTATTTTTTGATTTGCAGTGTAAGACCATGGATAGGACATGTCCTTCCTCACAAAATACCATATTTTTTCTTGCCTTATTTGTTTTTCAAATGCTTTTTTTGGTACCTTCATGGATTTTTATTTTATGAGTTTCAGTGTAAGACTATGGATAGGATCTGACCCTCATAAAAATACCATATTATTAACTAATTTTCTAGAATATGTTTTACAATAGTTAAAAAAATTTAATCCTTACTCTCAATCTTTATCTTTTGTTTTTTTTTGGTAGATGTAAGTTGCACAAAAATCTATATTATCATGTTTTACTCCATTTCCCTCATTCTTATAATAAGGATTCATAATTTACATTCATTGTATCCCTTTTTTTCCCTTTGCCACCCTTTTTTTGTGACTTTAAGTAATTCAAATTTTTCCATGTGTCATTCCTCTTGATTTCCCCTTCCTTTCACTCCACATTGGATAAAATAAGGTCAAAGTCAAGATAGTATTTTTATTTCACCTAGATTTATGAAACTCTTAGACCCCACGATTTTTGAAGTTCTCTCTATTAGAAACCAAGTCCCAATTATTCAAATGAAATTCATCTTTAGAAACCATGTTTGGTTTTCCAAATTTGTAAGGAGGAATAGAAAGATCCTTTAAGAAAGTTAAAATCCAAATCATTTGAAATAAAAGGAAATGATATCCAAAAGGCAACACATAAATTTTGAAAGTCAAAATCACACCAAAATACATGATTATAAACACATCTCCTATCTCTAATTGAAGCTCAAACTCCATAGTTAGCCTCACATAGAGTGAGGTCCATTGGGGTGTGATAGGCTAGTAGATTGGAATAAGAAAATTTAAAAAAGTTTATGGTTATATATACTTTCTCACACAAGTACCCAATCTTCAAAATAGACTAATGGCTCTATAAGGGGTCTTGAGGAATGAGGAACACTTTATGGGAAGGTAGGTCTATTTTAATTTTCATGCATATACCCTTCATGGGATGATCTATAAACTACATTTGTTGACCTATGACTTGTGTAACTAAGAGAAGTTATTAAGATTCATTAATTTCAAAATTTGTCTTGTTTTATCAAACCTAATTTGAGTGTTTTGACTTTGATAAAGAGTTCCTCTACCTTTGTTTTTCCTTCATTATCCACTCCACCCATTTCATTTACCCTCTTAATAGGAAAATTATGATTCCAAATTTGTATTCCCTCTTCTATATTTCTTTCTTCTTCATCTCTTAAAAACATGTTATCACTACTTTATTTCAGTTTTATCTATATTTAGAGTGAAATAACATGTTTAAGTAACTATGGATTACCTTTCTTTATAACATGGATCTACATTTATAGACTTGTTTTACTTTCCTTTTACCATTTGTCATGTGATTTACTATCCTGCTATTATGAAAACTTGAGTTTCTACCCTTTTTTCATTGTTGAGTGAGATAAGGATTGTTACTACTCACTCATCAATGTTGTTTTACAATTTTACTTTTCACTTTTCCATCTTTGTTTAAGGATTGTTACTTCTTTGACATTGATGTTTGATTACCATCCTTTTTGACATGTATCCTTGGTTTGAATTGGTGAGTTTTCCTTTCTTACCTAAGGTTTACTTGTCTGAGTTTTCTAGTCTTTAGTATCCTTGGATTTATTGACTACATAATTTATTCTTATTTTTGACTTAGTCATTTGGTCTTACATAGCACTTGTCACCCTAGCTTGTTAAATTCTCAAGTAAATCCCATCCTCATAACACTAGTTATCTTGGAATTCTTACATTTATTTATTTTTTATCTTTAGTTTTGTATTCTTGGGTTTGTCAAAATCAGTATCTATACCCTACACAATAAACACTAGAAACATAGTAGACAACCATCTCATGATAAAGGTAAGTCAAGTATGCATCACATTTACTTTATAGATATTTCCATTTCAGTCATTTATTTTATTATTTAAAATATTGCAACTATTTTTAGCATAAATGTTATGTGTCCTTATGTTCTTTCTCAAAGTACCATCCTCTATTGCACATTAGTAACACGTGATGAGATTTGAGTGGGGCATATGTATGCACATAATATTTTTAAATTTTATCAAATACTGATTCTTTACATCTTGTAAGAACTCATTGAGACTAAATATTTGTGAATGCATGCCTTAATTAGTGTATCAAGAAAGGGGTGGGTAGACCATTGGTGCTTCATAGAATTTTTGTCACTTATTTACACATTATTACCAATCCAACCAGCTCTTAAAACCATGCCCTAAGATATTACTCCTCATTTTCACACTCCTCCAATCTTTTCAACTTTTCATCCCTCTTTTCCTTACCTTAAGTCCCTTTTGTCAGTTGACTATACTAAGTTGACTAGGTCGACCCTATATAATTTTGAGATATTTTCACTTAGGAATTAGGTTAGCCATTGGTTGACCTAGCTCGGGACCTAGTGAATTATTGTCCAAAATTGTGCTAGGTCAACTGGTTCGACCCTATCAACCAACATTTTTGGAAGGGCTTAAGGTTAAGTCCACTTATAAATATAATATCATTTCATCATTACTTTAATATGAAATCAAGAGTTATTATTTTCTCATGCTTTTTAAAAATCTGCTCTTCTACCAAGCTTAGGGTTTATACTTGGAGAATCTAGTCTTGTGTATAAGTCTTGGATGTTTTGGCCTTTCTTAGTGATCTTTACAAAATAAAATAAACTCTTGTGAATATCCTTTGGCCAAGGGTGAGATTGAGTCTTGATAGGTTCACATTTGAGTAAGTATTCTCTAACTTTGATCCTCTCTTTAACAGATAGAAGTAGCATAAGTATTGGATTCGAATAATATTACTCTTCATATTCCATGTATTAGGGTCTTACTCATATTTATCTTAATTGAGATTATATTATACATGTTATGATTATTTACTAACCTCTCATGTTGTGCCAAAAGCTTTAGTGAGCACTACATTATATTTATTTTTCTTATTATTAGATTAGGTGAAATAATAAAACCTAAGACCCCCTTAGGGTTATTACATGATTATGTTAGACTGGAGGTTTTGGAACCCTCCTTAGCATAGTGAATCATGATAAGAGATCCCCTAACTGGGTCTAGTGGATCCCCATATTGGTCATGCTCCCACTTAAAAAATGTGTTCCCAATTAGAAGTGTAAGTATGCTCTATCTTCTTTGAGCTAGGATTGATTTATAAACATGATGCATTTTTGATTGCAAACAGAGTGATCAGAGAGATGTGATTGATTTAGGAGTTTTGGATAGCTATGTATATTGGTGGGATCAATAAAGACCATTGAGATTAACTGTTCCATAAACACCAACATGGACATGGAGGTAGAGACTAGTGGCCATCTTGAGTAGGCAACCATGAGGCACTAGATTAGGAGCCTGAATTAGGAGGGTTGTTATAGGAGATAGAGGATAGGAATTAGCATGAGATAAAGGACATGTTTTTGAGATTATTCAATTGCATGATTTATAGATTACTAAGGTGGAGGATATATAGATTTTATGTGAGGTAGTTTGATATAGATGTGGATATAGGGATGGATTTGGATAGATAGTAGAGGGTTGGAAGGGAGATTCTATTGATAGAGGTTGACAATGAGGGGGGTAGAAAGGGGGAGGATGTGGTTATGAGAGTATCATAAGACACCCAAATAGATAGAGGGGATGATGATGGTTATTTATACACTTTAAGATCTAGAGAGGAACATGCTCTTGTGGATAGACTATGAGAGGAGATTAGAGCTCATGATAAGGAGATTGATGGATTACATAGGGAGGTGTCTAGATTATAGGGACAAATGGATGTATAAACATAATATTTTCAAAAATTTATTAATTATTAATGTTATTTATATTTTAGGAACTCATTGAGTCTCAATATATATGAGTGCATTCCATAAGGGGTGTATAAAGAAAGGGGTGGATAGATCATTAGTGATTCACAAGATTAGTGTCCCTTCTTACTAGTTATCTACACACTTGTCTCCTAAAAACCACTACCCTTTACCTCTTATTTTTCACCCTCATCTAGTATTTTACCATCTTGATTATCCCTTTCCTTGACCTTAAACCCTTTTTGGTAATTTACATGACATATTTAGTCACATTGACATTATATTGTTATTGACAAAGCTTATTAGGGACTAGGTCAGCCCATGGCCAACCTAGTCCATGACCTTGTTTATTTCTATCAATTACAATACTAGTTTGATTGGGTTGACCTTATTGGCCTAAATTTTAGAAGGGTGTAGGGTTAGATTTGAATACATAAACACATTCATTTTACCATTTATAAGATAATAAAAAAAGAAGTAAAATATATTGCACATCTGTTTATCCACCATTCTACTTGAGGAACAAGCTTAGGGTTTCTTACTTTATTTGAAGATATAGATCTTGTCTTATGGAAAAGTATTTTGGATGTATTGATAGGTTATGTATCCTAAATATGATTTATCCTTGTCATCATTACATACCAAAAAAACCTCCTACAAAGCACCTTGGCCAAAGGAGAGATTGAGGCTCAACACGTTCATCTCCAAAGATAAGTATTCATAACTTTGTTTATCCTTTATAAGAGTAGATATCTATCGATTTGCACTTATCTTCCATGCATTAGGATTAAGTATAAATTGACATGAGTGTATGTCTTATATGCATGTTTAATTTTAGTGTTCATTACCCTTTCTTTGTACCACAAATTCTAGTGAGCACTATATTAGATTTTGCTTTACTTGTTATTAGTATAGTGAATATGAAAATATAGGACCTAGTTAGGGTTATTACATAGTTTTTGTTGACTAAAGGATTTAAAACACTCCCTAGTGAATTTATTATGGTAATATATCCATTATCTAATTCTAGAAAATACATATTGGTCATGAACTTGACTATCTAATGTATCACCAATTGGAAGTGTAAGTAAGATTTATCTTCTTTGAGCTAGGATTGATTTGTAGATCTACTACATTTCTCATTACATACATTTTGGTGAACCCAAAGTGAAATATAACCCTTGAAATTTTCCTTTCATTCTTTAATTTCTATCATTTCATTATTTTTCCATATTTATGATACTATATTAAATCAACCAGTAAAGTTATAACTTTTATGCACAAGTTTAACAAACAATCATATCTAAATGACTTTGTCATTTTTGTGTAGGTATTCATTAGATATAGGTTACTATATTGGATAGGTTGAGATATTAATCTTATTCATTCATAAATAACAAACAATGTCAAATAGGTTGAATTAGTTTTTTAGTTAGCATCTAGATCAACAAACTAGGTCAAACAAGTCAACTTAGTCCTTTAGTCAATATCCAGATCAATAAACTAAATTGAATAAGTCAAATTAGTCTCTCAATAAATATCTAGATCAACAAACTAAGTAAAATAGGTTAATTTATTCATATTATCTTACTTCAACACATAGGGTTTTGCATAACTAAGTTGAATTAGTTGACTTAGTTCACAAAATTTGAAAGCAACATTCAAGGCATTTTAGCATAAAATTTGCAATCCTGATCATCTTCTAACCCACCAAGGTTCATCTCTTTATCTCTCTATCATTTCAATAATTCATTTTAGTTATATTTTGTATAAGTTAGTAGTATTTAAAATTATAACCCTATAATAAACTAAGTCAACCTAGTCAACTTATTTCTATAGCCTATCTTCTGTCTAAAAGATCAAGTTGACCTAGTCAACTCTGTTCTTAAAGACATTTGCTTCTGCAAAATAGTAGCAACCCAATCTACTCTTTTTTTTACTATTTTCATATAATTTCATCTAAATTGACTCTATAATATTCTAAATTTGGTAATTAACAAATATATTCTACTAATTAATTTACACTTAGATTTTCAACTATTTGCATGTTTTAATTATCTCACACAATCTAATTAAGTGGTTTTTAAAATTATCATTTAGTTACATTATTTTTCTCTTTTTGAACATACTACCAAATCACACAATATTAAATACTCATTTAATATTTGTCTTCCCAAGGCCTACCTACTTGGATTTCATCACCAAGGGGGAAGCTGACTTGGTTTTCTGGCCATGTATAAACACATGGTTAATGGTATATATTGGCAAAGCACCTGACACCCTTATCATTACAGGATTATGAAGTGAAGGGGTAGGCCCAAATAACAAGAAATTAGAATTAATAATACATATCTTTTTTAGACCAAACATCTTAAAATCATCCATAGTTTTCTTACTAGTTCCTTATTTTCAGCCAACTTCCCTATCACACTTAAAACAACACTTTCTAATAATCTAATAACACACAGGATGACCACTAAGTTAGAATTTTATTTTTAGTTATCTTCTTGATATATGATCATTTTGTGTTTTATTATAAAAACTTTCATTAACCAATGTTGGTACAAGGCTTTGTGCTATGTGCCCCAATTGAATCAATCACATTGATCCAATTGTTTGTGTTTTTACTTCCATTTTTTACTTCAATTATCTTGAAAAATTTCCCCTATTTTAACACAATGTCATTATGTTCAGAATAGTCTTTTATAGGCTATATTTTACCATATTTGTAATACAAATTTGACATGTATAAATCTAAATCACTTTTTTCTAATTAGGTTATAGTACTAAGTTAGCCTAGTTGACCCTATATCCTTATCAACTCAGTTTCTTACCCTATCTACAGTATAGAGTTGGCATGTATGAATCTATTTTCTTTAATTCTAGTCAAGTTATAGTAATAAGTTAACCTATTCAACTTTGTATCCTTATTAGGCTTAATTTCATACCCTATTTGTAGTACTAAGTTGACCTGGTTGATCATGTACTCTTATCTCTTTACTTTTGCATCAACTTCATATTACTTAATCTTTCTCCCTCATCATTAAATTCTTATTTGAAGATAACATTGAGTTGAATTTAAAAAGTATGATGAGATTTACCAACCCCAATAGGTTCTCCCATAATCATCTCATGGATCTTACCCTAGATGAAAGTAATGTGCATGTAGCCATTTTCACTACAAACTATGGGACCCCTCCTCATTCCTCTTCAGTTAGTAACCATATTTTATCATTAAAATATCAGCCTAAATTATATTATACCCTATAAATTATCTTATTCATAAATGATTTTCCTCAACATTAAGTAAAATATCCTTCTATAATTTACCATCTCATTATATGTGGTCAAGTTTAGGAGCCTCATTCACCTTCTCCCACATTCTCACATGGATTTGAGGACACTCGTTTATTTGATTTTCAACCTCTTTCCTCTTGTTTGACCCCTTCTCATACTATGACATATTTCTATTTAATTTACTTCACCTCCATGCCTAGTATATCTACTAATATGGTTGGTTCTACATTTAGTGGGCCTATTCCAAGACCCACTCATCTCAATTCTTCCACTCATGCATCATTTACTACCCATGGTAATCATGACTTTAGTGTTTCTCCTTATAATCCCTCTACTAGTACATATTTTGACACATAAGTAAATCATGTTACTAGTGCCTCACTAACCAAAAATTCTTCTCAAGCTACTACTAACACCCTTAGTGGTACCCAAGCCACTACTACCAATTCCAATGTTTCACATAATGCATTTAATAACATTCAAATCCATCAACATTTAGTAAAAAATACTAATCAAATGAATTATTTAAAAGATAACAATGCCAATCAAATTATATAAATGAAAATTAATCTTATCCATCTTCAAAATCACCCTCAATAGGTTCTAGGGGGAATGCATTACTAAAATGCTCCCCCACTTCCTCTTCAAGATTCTATTGGTAATATCATCCCTCAACCACCCCTTGTTAAACAAAATAATAAATCACCTTAAAAATAAACCTCTTAAATCTCAAATTACTAACAATTATATAAGAGGCATCACCCTTACCATTACTTACAATGGGTCAACCAATCCTACTTTCCATTTAAAAACATTTAAAAATCTATATAAAGACTGGGTCAAGTTAAATACTTTTGTTGCTACCAAGATATTAGAAAAAACTCTCAGGGTGATGCTTTATATTGGTATAACCAACTTAAATCTCATTCAATCATTGGTTTAGAATATTTAGTTAATGATCTAGTCTAAGAGTTTCAAACTAGTGATCTCCTTGAAAATGCTTTGGTACATTTTATTAATTGTAAGCAACTTGAGACTGAAACTATACAAGATTTCATCAAATAGTGGAAGAACTTGTCTAAGAAATGTGAACATAATATGGTAGATGATAACCTATTTCATCTATTTACCAATGCTATGTATCCCAAATTGGAATATTGGGTCCTAACTCTCTCACCATGAACTTTGGAAGAAGCCATTAACTAAGTAAAGCACCAAGATTTACTCATGCATCAATTCAAGCTATACCAACTTTATTTGGGTATTTGTATGTTAATCAAAAATAAAAATCATCATGATACTAATGATGGTGTCATTGAATCTTATAATACCATTCATATTATTCAAGCTATTATTCCCATCCAGGTTTTGAAACAAGATTCCCCTCCTAACCACATCACTAATCCTCATTTATATTTAACAAGTAACATCAATGTTCATAAACCTTTATCCTTAGTATAATTATAAAATAATTTATGAAGGCCTCTCCTATCAGAACTTGATCCCACTCATCCCATGGAATTCTATTATGATCCCAACAATTTCTTGGTTACATGTTATTTGGGGTCATTCTCATGAGACTTGTAGGAAAGTACGTAATTTAGCTATGGATTTACTTCTTGGTACCAATTTTGACCATGATTATATTATTCATAAATGTCAAAAATCCTATGCCATTTCCTTAAAATCCCATGAAATAAAAACTAATTCTCAAGCTTTAAACCAGGCTAATGCTCATTTGGCCATCTATAAATATCCTCTTTCAAAACACCAAGATAATCAAGACAAGCCTAGTCCTTCTAATAATAATGTGGATAGTATTATAGACCCAAATATAGAAGATAACATGGTCAATATGACAAATATGTGAAGGGTGATTGACTTCATTGATCTTCATCCCATACACACTCCTCAATTGTCTCACACTTTTCATGTTATCCAAGACTCTTCCCCAACCTACTTAATAGATTTAGGGAAAGAATACCTTATATATTTTGATGAAGAAATTACAACACCTCCCTTGGATAACACTTCTCATACAATTTCTACCACTCCTCCAACCTCTTTACCAATCACTAATGATACCCAAACTTTTATTAACACTTATTCTAATCTATCTCAAAATAAAATTGTATCAACTACCCCATCTTCTCAAGATAATCAATAAACATCTCCTCCAATTAAACCTTTTTCATCTTATCAACATAAATTAAAATAAAATTTGGATCTTCCTTTTGAGGACCTCCTTCAACACTATGCACATCTTTCTATTAGTCCTCTTATGGGTTATGATGAGTGGGATCCTATTATGAAGATTACTAATCTCCCATCTCGAATCCCATTTCTCAAACTTATGAATCCATCTCTACATCACCTTAATCATCTCATGAAACTCTTATTCAAAATTAACATCCCTCATCCTCCTCTAGTAGGATGCAAAATCACCTTATCTAGATTAGAAGATAGCATTTTACAATAGTGTGAAGAGATGTCCATACACATTGATGAAACAATAGACACTTATCTTTCCCTCAAATTCCCCATTGATTCTATTATCCCTAATGAGATTTTGCTTCATGAAAATGATCCTCCTCTTTTTATTAGTTTCTAAATTGGTGATATTTAGGTCAAGTGTGCCTTGATTGATAAGGGTTTAGGCACTTGTGTTGCCTCTCTCAATTTTATTAAAACCCTTGGATATTCTAAATGGAATCTTAAATCCACATGAAACACATGCCAAGTCTATGACTAGAGGTAAATGACTCCCTTAGTCTATGTGTACTTTCCTATCACCATCTTACATATCACTATTCATGTGAAGGTGATGATCTTAAACTTTCCTCTATCTTATAACATTTTTCTTGGTAGTCCATGGACTCATCTCATAAGAGCAGTTGCTTCTTCTACTTGCCAATGTGTCAAATTTCTTCATAATGAATCAATATATAATATTCAAGGTGACACCAACCCTTGAAATTTTTAATAATTCTAAGATCATGGTTTATTAAAGATTCCCACCCTTAAACCCTTGCCAAGTGTTCCATTTTATGAATATCAATAATTCAAAATTTTTGTTAACTCCACCCAAGGATATAATGGTCACCCTAAACTCATCAAGAATATATCACCTAACCTCCTAGATTATAATGATGATATCAACCTCAAGATTAAAACCTTAGATATGTTACCTCATCTCATTTCTCAACTTCCCCCTTCACTAAAACCTTATTCCTATTAACCACCTAATGATGATATACATTTTGTCTTAGCTAAGACTTGACATTCCATTCATCATACCACATAAAATGACAAGGTCATCCTTACCTATTAAATTGATATTCATACACCTAACTATGATGATTTATATACCTTATATGATCCATTCTTAGGAGGTCTTGTTCAATCTTGAGATGCTGAAATTAATCATTATCATTCCTCTTTGATTCAATCTTTATGTATTTCATCTAGCATTTCATCCTATATAATTATTAATTTTAGAATTTTTCTTCTTGTTAATAGGGTAGATATGGTATGCACACCTATAGTTTCTAAATATCCTCATAAGAGTATGATTATAGATTGTTTTATGATTGGTCCCTACCACTTTGCTAAATATTAGGACCCCTCTAGCTGAATTATCCCTAAGATGCTTGTGACTATCCTTCAACCTTATATAAATACCACCCCTCCCTCAATAGAGCCTACTTAAAATCCTATTCCCACTCCCTCTTTAGCTAAGTATCTTCCTATTTTAGATCCTACTTCTCCTTCAATCAAGCCTCACACAGTCTCTCTACCAGACCCACCTTCACTTATTAATAGTTTGCTACCTTTATCATAGCTTTTTTCTTTGCCTTCAAAATGGGTCAATTGGCCATATTGTGACATTAATAAATCTATCAATAATTGGACTATAGAATATTCACTACACAAAAATTCCTCAACTTTTGCTTCCACTCCTATTAGTACACCATAAAAGTATATTAATAAGTGTATCTGTTGCTTCCACGACATAGATAATCATTCATCCATGTATTATCATAAGCTATATAAATATAGAGACACTTTTCATCCCATCACTCCTAAGCCCATATAAAAGGCCATACCTCCCCCAAAAGTATTATCTAAATATCTTTCCAAATATGCAGAGGTATATTATCTTTGGTACTAATGTGGTAGTCATTACATTGATCATTACTACATCCTTCAACAACATCTCAAGGATCACCTCATGACCATTATTGTGCCTATTAATCTTCCTCCCATATGTCACCCACACAATAATTTCCCTCTTCTTCCCCCATGTCTATGCCACCTATGGTCCCTTTTACATCTATGATTCCCTCACCTGTGGACCTTCCCTCACCCATAGATCCTTTTCCATCAATGAATCCTTCACCTATGTCACATTATCCACTAATGACCCCTTAATCTCCCAAAGAGTCCATTCCCATTCCTTCCCCTAAACATCCCTTACATGATAGCCCTCATCATCATGATCCTTTAGGAGTTCCTACATTTTCCATCAAAGAGATTTAACATGAAGTATTTTCTCAACTTTCCCTAAAGATTGATAAGACTTTGGCTATAGTTCGAGTTTAGATTCATAAATACTTATCAAATGTTATGGATAATGTGTGTGGATATGTATTAGTATTTAGGAAGATAAGCATGGTGTTATTTCATTTCATTCTTCATTTAAATTGGACATGTTCTAAAAATTTACATTTAACTATCTTATATAATTTGACATTGTGTCAAATTTTTATTTTATCTTACATGATGACTTTAATCTCACATTATATGTTACTTATGATGTCATTATTTTCCTTATGTTCTCTTATGGATTCTTTTTCATGATTACATACTCATTATTCATGATTTATGTTTTATATGGTTATCTTGTTCTCTTTCATGATTGTTTGCTATCTTATCTCTATGAACACAAGTAATTGTTATTGTGACTTGGTTATACAAATATTGATCCCTTTAGTCATTCCTTATTTAACATGTGACTAGTTATCAAATAATTCATCTCATTATAATATATTTTTACCAATCCACCTTGGATCTCCCCTTATTCCCCTTATTCCCTTTCTTAAACTAAGCATACACATAGTTAATACTTAAGATAACATGTTGGTTCATAGTTAAACCTAAGTGTTTTAGTCAATGATGTTTTTGGATACTTAGATTCATTTACCCTAAGCCTAAAGCTCATTAATGTGTATCACTTTATCTCTCATTATTGGTCATTCCAAGTCTATATCGAGGAGTAATATTAAAAGTAATAAAAATTCAAAACCCAAATCTTTTAACAAAAGTCAATGATCTAAAAGGTAACATTCAAATTTTAAAAAAATCAAATCACACTAAAAGACATGATTCTAAGCACATTTCATATTTCTAATTGAAGGTAAAACTCCATAGTTGTCCTCATAATAGGTTTGAGGTCCATTGGGGTGAGGTAGGCTAGTAGATTGGAAAAGGATAATACAAAAAAATCTTTTTTTGCTACATACTTTCTAATACTAGTACCCAATCTTCACTATAGACCGATGGATTTATAAAGGGTTCTAGGGAATGAGGAACATGTTATGGGAAGGTGTGTCCATTTTAATTTTATTATTCAAAACAACCAACATGTTTTAATCTTAGTACCACACTTATTTGCTTACATAGATTTATGCCTATAGTGAACAAGTATCCTTTGTAATATGATGGTCACTAGTCACTTAGTGTATTTTCATGTCCTTAGTGCCTTATATCTCCTAAGGTCTTCTCATAAGATTCTTATGTTATTATTATTACATTCCCTTTTTCATTCCCTATAACCCTAATATTTCCCCTTGATAAATATTGTTTTGCTCATTGATCACTTCACTTAGGGATTCCATTTGTGAGTTATAGTGTAAGACCTTAGAAAGGACCAGGCCTTCCTAAAAAATTACCAAATTTTTACATTACCATTCCAAAAATACCATTTTACCATATTTTAACATTGTTTTCACCTCATTAGTGTTCCATTTGTGAGTTTCAGTGTAAGACCATGGATAGGACTTGGCCTTCCTAAAAAAAAAATTACGTGTCAAATTTGAGATAAGATGTTATTGATTATGAGTTACACATCATTGACATGATTCCCATCTTGATTTAGTATTTTTTATGCTTAATCCATTAATATTTCACTTTTATCTTCTTATTTTTTGATTGCATGTAAGAATCCAACCATTTTTCTTACATTTTTCATACTTCCCAACTTGAATTAGTGTGATTAATTTAAGACCATTTTTCCAATTTTATTTCTCTTTTATACTTCCCAACATGATTTAGTATGATTGATTGACTTAATTATTATTTTTATACCATTAGTCTTTCATGTTCTTTCCATTTTATTACATTATTTTCATACTTTTCAACATGATGTAGTGTGATTTTACTTATTTTAGTTTGCTGCCAATCTTTTTCATGGTTTAAAAACATTTTATCCTCTTTTTTACCACTTTTTGGTTTATTATAATTAGTTAATTTTGTTATTACACATTTACCATCAATAAATAGTGTGCAATACATTTATTTATGATTAATTATACTTTTCCAAATCTTTTTTTATATTTATTTTTAACCATGTATGTGTACTACATACTTCTATAAAAGAAAACACTCGACATATATTTCCTATATCCTACACAACAAAAGCAAAATACATGTGACAGAAAGAAATATATCTATGCATCAACAACCACAACCAAAATATAACCCATGACATCAAAATCTAACTATAAAAATAATATATCTCTATATATCATGTGTTTTTATACAAAATATGCAAATACATTGCTTTATCTCTATGGTTAGGTTAAATATTTATGGCTAGGCTCCATCATACCTATCTCATGATCTATCCATGCTTCCCATATATGCCTTAAACCATACCCTTTACACATTAAACTATAATGAGGTATACCAAGATCTCAACTGTATTACCTATCCTATAGGTTAGCCACCTAGGCCTGCACCTATCCCAATTAGATTGTGATACCCATGTGTGTATCTCTCTCTTGAGATAGGGACTACCAGGCTTATGCCTCTCCTAATCCCACCCATGATGGTGGATAAAATCCATCCCCTCATGTTTTTAGCTACTTTTGGCCTCCCTCACTAGTCTAAATAAACTTACTTGAGCTAAGGTAGATGATACCATAAGATCATCTAGTGTGGTTGGGTCGTATGGTACCAACACTCCATCCAAAATGTCATGGTGCACTATCAGGACTAAGGAAATTGATATCTTCTTTGTTAGGGTATTAAAAATGAAAACCCATATATATGTGTGTGTGTGTGTGTGTGTGTGTGTGTGTGTGTGTGTGTGTGTGTGTGTGTGTGTATGTGTGTGTGTATGTATGTATATGTATATATATATATATGTATATGTATGTATGTATATATATATGTATGTATATATATGTATATATATATATATATACATATATATATATATACATATACATATACATATATATATATATGTATATGTATATATATGTATATGTATATATATATGTATATGTATATGTATATGTATATATATATATATGTATATGTATATGTATATGTATATATATATATATATGTATGTATATATATATATGTATGTATGTATACACACACACACACACATCACACACACACACACACACATATAATCACATATACTTCTCAAAATGTATTTATCTATCTACAATCATATCCAACTAGTATCTTACCTTAAAGACTAAAAATTATAACCTTTTTTACTTGCCATTATATCACCAACCACTATCTCCCCATCCACTCATCTTTTGAGCATGGTCTCTCCATTATACCATCCCCTAATAACCTTGTTGTAGGATGCCTCCCTATAAAATTAAAGCATGGAGTCACTACCCATACGCATCATGGGCATCTCTTTAGCGGTGCCTCTATCAACTAGCTCTATATTAGGCTGACTATCAGGTCATCCTACATAACCACTCTCATTTATGCTCAATCCCTCCACTAGAATCTCCATCGATGGTGTGTCCAAGGTGGTTTTTTTCATCATATTTTAATGATTTTTGTGTTACTTTATTTACCCTTATATCCACATCCATTCTCTCTCCTCCTCTGATTGTTGGTTGTCATGCTTGACTAGTCCATGTTCTCACACACCATAGCCTGATCTCTAGTCTTTTGATTGTCACTCCTCTTATCCCCCTCAACTCTTTCTCATGTCATGCCCAAAACATAGGCACTACTATAGGGTATATTGGGTATGATATTCCAAGCTATCCTGACAAGTGTGCCATTGGCTATGAATCTACCCACTAGGTATAGTGGCTCATAATTTGCACTCAAGCTAGCCCTAGTGCCATGGTCACCAAACTAAGATAAATAATAGTAATATGTGTATAAAGATGTCACATAATATTTTCTCATGTGACTATCTATAACATTGATAGATTGGGCATGACCTACATTACCTAGTATTATCTCCATCTAGCAACCCGAGGTAACCTATCATCGATAACTTTGGGTAACCTAGCTAGCCAATACATTAATAACCTCTCATATATCCATGAACTTAGAAACAACACTGGTCCCATGGTCTTATGCCCTCTAGACAACATACCACACACACCATACATGATTTAGACCCATATAGCAAACCCAAAATCATAGATCTCTCCCTAATTCAACATAGACTGGCATAAGGCTATCACGTATATTGGTACCCTACCATCTAACTTGTGACATAAAACTCATATTATCATAAGTTAAGTCATAAAATATATATATATCTATATATATATATATATATATATATATATATATAATATAAACATAAAATAAGCTCACCCTTAGCCTTGGGTAGATCATATCTAATCATGTCACCCACCTATCTAGTGCTCATCTCTCTTTCAAATAATTTCATGACCCTGTCATCACTGATGTCCCTCTTATAACCAATCAAATCAATGCATGGATGCCCTCTAGTATGATACCTACCTATATGGTATCCCCATTCACCACCTATAAAAAAGTGTTGGTCAATCATTCTCATGATCCAAGAAACATGATAATGATATCAATACTCAGTTGGATGTGTCTCATCTCCATGATTCCTCCCATGCCCAATATAACTAATCTCACTCTATCTACATCTATAAACTACTCTAGAAAACTAGGAAACCATGAGGCTTTAATCATTCACCAAAATATCTCGTGCCTTTATAAAATATCAAACAATAAAGGATGTATTAGACCTCTATGTCATTCATAATCAAAATACATTATTACAAATTTCACAAAAATAAATTGGTTTACTTTAATTTTAACCACATTATCTTAACCAACTAAGTTGGCCACTTACTACTAAGTCATCCCTCTAGTTTTTATTATCTTCTACCAACTAGGTTGACTTGGTCGATCTTATTCTTTCACTGTGATGACTTTTTAACCAATTACCATAAATGCCTTGGTTATTTATTGATCAAACTCTTTTCTACCCAATACCCCATTTAACCCCTAATACCCTACAAATTTCTTAGGGTTAATTATGGAGTCTATATTATACATAATCATCCAATTTATATAAATCAAACAATTTCAACTAAAAATACTCAAATTTTTGAAAATTTTAATTGCTTACTTGTGTTGCACTCATTGCGGCCACTATGTGTCCTTCCTATCCTAGTTATCATCTCCACACCATCCTCACTCTATGGGTATCTCACTTGGTCTCAAGAAATATATTATTCTTAGAATATTAAATAATAATAAATGAATTGTTTTACCTTATTTATATTTACTATTTCAAAATTATTTACCTTTCAAATATTTACCATTAAATTTCTTATTTTTCTCATATCTTTGTCTATACTCACTCTTTTTCCAAACCATAAATTATTCTGGAATCTTGATGTCATAGAAAATAATTTCAACTACTATATATACATTTTGAAAAAATTTCATTTTTTTTCTCTTTTTCACTAATCTCTATAGGTTCACCTAATGTTCCTCACATTAGACACCTTCACATTTATCACATCTCTATCTTTAAATACAACATTAAGGTAAGTAAAGGTATGTGTTTTTAAAAACTATACTTTTATTTATCTTATTTTATCCTTAAATTTATTTATATTTAACTTTATGTGTTTTTATGTTCTTTTCCTGAAGCACCATCCCATGTTGCACTTATGTGACATATGATGAGCTTTGAGTGGGGCATATGTATACACATAATATTTTTAAAACCTTATCAATTACTGATGATTTTTATCTTATAGGAGCCTATAGAGTATTAATCTCTTTGAGTTCATGCCCTAATGGTTACACTAAGAAAGGGGTGGAAAAACCATTCGTGCTTCTTAGGATTGTTTTCCTCTTTACAACTTGTTATCTACACACTTGTCTCTTAAAAACCATTCCCCTAAGTTTTAAATCCTATTTTACACCCTCATTTAGTCTTTCATCATACTCATTATCCCTTACCCTAACCTAAACCCATTTTTAGTATTTTACATGACATATTCAGACACATCAACCTTGTATTATTATTGACAAAGCTTATTAGGGACTAGGTTAGCCCATGGCTAACCTAGTACATGACCTAGTTTTTTTAATTATAATACTAATTTTATTGGGTCAACCTTGTTGGCATAAAATTTTGGAAGTGTTTAGGGTTATATTTGAATATATAAACACATTAATTTCACCATTTATAAGATAATAAAATAACAAGTAAGATATATTACGTAGTTGTTTATCCACCATTTTACTTGAAAAACAAGCTTAGGGTTTCATACTTTCTTTGGAGATATAGATCTTGTTTTATGGAAAAGACTTTTAGATGCATTGATAATTTATGTATCCTAGAGCTTATTTATCCTTTTCATCCTTACATACCACAAAAACCTCTTGTGAAGCACCTTTTCCAAAGGAGAGATTTAGGCTCAATGGGTTCATCTTTAAAGGTAAGTATTCCTAACATTGTCCCTCCTTTAAAAGAGTAGATAGATATGCATTTGTAATTTTATTCGATGTATTAGGATTTAATAGACATTGATATGAGTATATGTCTTCCATGCATGTTTAATATTAGTGTTTATTACCCCCAATTTTTTCCATAAGCTTTGGTGATCACTAGATTGGATTTTAATTTACTTATTATTAGTATAGTGAATATTAAAACATGGGACCTAATTAGGGTTATTGAGTTGTTTTTCTTCATTAGAGGATTTGGAACCCTCTTTAGTGAATTTATTATGGTAAGATATCCCTTGACAAGGTCTAAAAGATCCATATTGGTCATGACCTTGACTATATAATGTATCCCCAATTGAAAGTGTAAGTAGGATTTATCTTCTCAGAGCTATGATTAATTTGTAGATCTACTACATTTACCATTACATATAATAGATGGAAATTGGTACCAGACAATCAAGAATTGATGATTATAGTATGAGGTTGATAGGTTATAGGATATTATGGATGGGATAGATGGAGACGTCATAGATATAAAAGTTGCTACACATGATATAAAGATCTAAACTTTATATTATACAATGTTGATACAATGCTATAGATAAGAGAGAGATGGGGTAAGGACTAAGCTAGTAGAGGCCAGGGTGTTACTAGTTAGAGAAGTTTATATCACTACATTATAAAGAGTGATGTGGTTCATAGATCAAATCATATATTATTGGAGTATATATGAGGAGGTTGTACCACAATCTCAAAGGGAAACATATTTTAGGGAATACTTTATGAGACATTCTGCATCAACTAGATCATTTTAATCAATTGAGTCAAAGAGGTTAGTGGGATAGGTACATCATGTGATGGGTCCTCCACAAGGCACACCAAAAAATGAAGAGTTATTATCAAGAACTAAAACTCTTTTAGAGGATATATGATAGAGTGGTTCATTAATGCATACATATATTTTGAGATGTACCTTTTGTAAAGACATTATATATATATATATATATATATATGATATATATATATATTATAACACCAACACATATAAACACACACACACACACACACACACACACACACACACACACACACACACACACACACACACACACACACACACACACACACACACACACACACACACACACACACACACACACACACACACACTCACTCATACACACACACACACACACACACACACACACACACACACACACACACATTCATAATTATTATGTGACCTTGTATTATGTAGATGAACATTGATGGATTGTTTATATTGATTTTATATGGAATTTATGCATGATTTACAAATGTATGGATATATGTAACACTAGTTATATTTCTTGCATTTTTATTTACACTAGAATATTTTAATTATTTTATCATATGGATTTATGAGATGTATGATTGGGTTTATGAATGGATTAGAGTATCCTTGCATGAGATTTCCAACAATAAAGAGTTTTGAGCAACCTAATTTTTAATATAGCATAAAACACATTACCACCAATGATATTGAATAATCATTATGAATTTTTATGTTTTAAGAATATGAAAAAATTAAAAAAAAAATTATGTAAAAGTAATGTACATCATGATATAGTAAAACCATAACCATATTATTATGTATTTCATAAAATAATTTGTTTAAACACACAAAAAATAAAAATTAAAACAATATGTGAAAATAAAAGTAATCTAAATGATTTTAACACACATAAAATGACAATGAAACAACATTAAGAAATAAATGATATATAAATAAATAAGCAAATAGTAACTGTAACGATAAACAATTGATACATTGAAAATCAATCACAATGGAAAATGTAAACAAAAATAAATAACCATGTACAATGTCTAAAGATAAAATGAAGTAAAATAACCAAAATAATGGTTAGGTATAGAAAATGGATAAAAATAACCAATTTAATGGTTAGGGATATAAAACAAACAATGAAATAATAAAAAAATCAAGGATTTGAGAAAAAAATTGTAAGTAAAGACTTAACTTTATAATCAAGGGATGAAAAATTGTATCTAAGAGATAGGATAGTCACCAAATAAAAAATTAGGAAGCATAAGGATAAGCTAATCCATGTTTGGGGAAATGGATGATGCTAGCCATGCTGACCCTAGAGATCCCATGTCTTTAAGTGTTGCCTATACAATCCACCTTAAACAAAATTCATGTGGGCATATCAGGCCTAATGTAGTTATACTAATGTGAGAAGTGATAATAAAGTGGATTATTGACAAAGTGTTTGAGTTTTGGATGAAAAGGATGTGTAAATGGCCTACCTAGAATGAGTGAATAATGTGAAAGTTAGCTAGAATAGTAGATGTGTTGAGGTTGATGTTTAACAAAATTTTGGGATGTTTTATAATGTTTTTTTTTATTTATTTTGATTTTTGGGATTTTTGAAAACAAGGAATATAAAAGACATTTTCCACTATCATGAACAAGGATGCAAGTTCACATATAGGAATATCAACCTTGAAATTAACATGCTATAAGATAAATGACCAACAAAAAACATAATGATAAACTTGGGAATATACAATAGATTACTTAAAGGCGATTCCCCCAAGTAACTAGGGTATATATAGACAATGGTTTACTCATGGGGATATAAACTTGGTTTTCACCATGGTACTTATTCAAAGCACTAGTAAACTAGTTTTCACATTTGGATGATCTATGTACATTTTTTTACTATTTTTGTTTGATTGTTTTGATTTTTGATTTAATATACCAATAAAAACATATATAAAAAATTTAGGAATAGAATTTTTTAAGTTGCATGATGTTCATAGGTTCATAAATATCCTCTCCATATTTGATGGATAGTTTGTAATCTCCTGATCCATAATTGGTAATAACAACACATGGACCTAACTAGTTAGGTTCAAATTTTCCCTTCTCTCTCTCATCATTAGTGTTTTGCTAGTTTTCCTTAGAAATAAGATCCATGATTGAAAATTCCCTAGATTTAATCTATTTATTATAGCTATGACAAAGGTGATTATGGTAAACTTCCAAATGGTTTAAAGCATTGATTCATTTCTCATCGATGAGATCAAGTTCACTTAAGCATGAAATTTGATATGATTATTCATCAATGATTTATTGTAATTATATCCAAAAATATGGAATCTCAACCTCTATGGGAAGAATAGATTCACTATAATAAACAATGGAATAAAGGGTTACCCTCATGGCTATGTGGATACTAGTGTAGTATGTCCAAAGGGTAGGATATAATTGAGTATGATATCCATGCATAAATTCATTAAAAACTCTCTTAAGGATGCACAAAATATTTTGTTCATTGCCTCAACTTGGCCATTGCCTTATGAGTAACAAGGATAGACCACTTGTGCTTGATATTATAGGTTTGACAAAGAATCTTAACATCTCTATTCTTAAATGATTTACCATTGCCATAAATAAAAGTGGAAAGAATTCTGAAGTAGTAGACAATGTGGTTGAGGATAAACTTTAAAATTTGCTTTCTAGTGACATAGGTAAAGGGCATTACCTCAATCCATTTGGTAAAATATTTTATTGTTGTTATAATATTATTATGTCATTTAGATTAACTAGGATTTATTTTTCTAATGAGGTTTAACCCCCATGTGTAAAATGATCAATATGTTGTGATAGGTTGAAAAGCTTGTGATGGATTATGGATAAGGTCCCCATGTTTATAATAGGGTATACACTTTTTGACATAGGTACATAAATCAAATTCCATTATAGGATAATAATAACCTACTCTAAGAAGCATTTTCAAAAGGACCATACCACTTGAATGTGCTCCACAAACTCCCTCATGAACTTCTCTAATTTCCAAAGTAGATTATTCAAAATTCAAATAGCAAAAAAGGGTGCCATCATAGCCTATATGGTATAAGGGTGTTGTGAAGGATGGTAAGATAAGATTTATGTTGAATAAAGTATTTTTATTGGTTAGGTGATAAGTTAGATGGGATGGCATGATTATGAAGAAATATATAGATATTAGAGTGCCATGGAGAAGTGGGACCAACCACCTCACAAACCATTTCTAAATAAAGTGTATCATAAGATAGTATCATTAAGTACTCAACCATAAATATGTTATTTTTTATGGTCAAAGATAGTAGGGAACCAATTATATCCATAGTGTCCACTACTTAATTATTTATTATTAACACTTGTTCAAATTGGATGTACTAAAAACATGATTTCAAACTATCCAACATTCACTTGTAAGGGATTAGTTTATCATCACAAGCTTGGAATTCATTAGTGACCTAATTGATTACAAGCCTAGAATCACCAAAAATAAGGAGATGTTAAATTCCCCATTGAATTGCCATCATGAGGCCTGATATGAGACCTTCATATTTGGCTATATTATCTATACAAGGTAATTCAATTCAAAATGCCTCAAGAATGCAATCCCCATTAGGTGTGACCAATAAGATACCTTCCCTTGTGCTGTGGTTGGTAAAGGAACCATCAAAGAAAATATTTCAAACTACAGACTCATCTATAGATATTAGTGCTTCATCTTGGAATTATATAATGAGAGTTGATTTGCCATTGAGTAGTGCTTCTGCCAATACATCTATTAGAACTTTTCCTTTTATTGATTTTTGGTTAAAATACTCTAAATCAAATTCACTAATAATCATAACCCACTTCACCATCCTACCTATTAGAGTAGTTTGGGATAAAAGATATTTAAGAGGGTAAAATTTAGTAAGAGTCTTGGTTTGATTGTTGAGTATGTAATGCTACAATTTTTTAGAAGCAAAAATAACTATGAGACAATCCTTTTCTATCTAAGAGTAGGTTAGCTCATATGATACCAATTTTATGCTTAGGTAGTAGACTTCCCATTATTTCCAATTATCATCATGTTATGCTAATAATTCCCAAAGTATAAATTAAGTAGTTGAAATATACAACAAAAATGGTTTACCAGCAATAAGAAGAATTAATACTGGTGGGTGGTAAAGATAATGCTTGAGATTTTCAAGTGTTTTTTCATAATTTTTGTTCCATGTAAAATTAGTATCCTTCTTCAGCAAAAAGGTGAATGGATGACAAATATATGAAAATTGAGATATGAAGCTTCTAATTGCCTAAATGTTTCCTTGTAGACTTCTAAGTTGTTTAAGATTCTTAGGTGGAGGCATATCTAAGATAGCTAAAACTTTAGAAGGATCAACTTCAATGCCACATTGTGAAATAATGAAACCTAAAAAATTTCCTAATGTTATGTTAAACAAGCATTTATTTGGATTAAATCTCATGTTGTACTCTATCATGTGTTCAAAAATATAGAGAGTTATTTGAGGGGGGTCTTTCTAGGATTTAGATTTAGAAAGAATATGATCTACATAGTCCTCAATAATTTCATGAAGTAGGTCATAAAAAATGATGAATATTATTATTGATATGTATATCCATAATTTCTCATACCAAAAGGCATCACCTAATGATAGAATGTCCCCCATGGAGTTGTAAATGTAGTTTTGTGTTGATATTCTACAGTAATTTTTATTTCATTATATCTTTAAAATCCATCCGTTAAGGATAACATCTCATGACCTGTAGTTGAATCTATAATCATGTCTATGTTGGGAAATGAAAAATCATCTTTTGGGCATGCTTTGTTTAGATCATCAAAATCCATGTAAAAACTAATCCATTTTCATTTTTTGACACTAGTAAAATGTTTGATATCTAGTTTAATTAATCAATAGGATTTATGAAACCAATAACTAACTATTTATTTAGTTCTTATTTTACTAGTAGTTCAATCTTAGGATACATATTATGGATTTTCTATTTTATTAGTTTTGCATTTGGATGCACCACAAGGAGATAAACTACTAACTCTAGATCTAGGCCTAGCATATACAAATAATACCATGTAAGCACATCAAATAATTCATGAAGCAGAAGTATAAATATGTCCCTTTATTTTTGAGAGAGTGATATGGCAAGTTTTATAATTTTAGGATCTTCAGTTTTGATGTTTATAGGAATGGTTTCTTCAAAAAGTAAAGTTGATTCATATTTATAATATAGGGTTGGTGTAGGAAGATTGAAATATTACTTGAATTCTTCTTATTTAGATGTGGAAGTAGAACTAATGTAGTGATGTAATTTATATTCCCAAAAGTATGATGAATCTACTAGATAAATTATAAATCCTTTCTTGTGGTCACAAGCTAGAATTTGAACTCTTGTTCTTAAGAATTCAGATATAGCTTCATCATTCTAAAAATGATCTAGTTGAAGTGTTGATAGTTGGTCCCATTGTGTGAGATATGGATATGCAAGGTCAAGTGTAAGGACTACATTTTCATGAAATAGGTTAGTGAGGGAAAAATAATCAAAGCAACTAATTATAGAAACCATCTCATTGTCCAAAGAATCATATTCTAACTCAGTATAAGATTCACTTTAGGAGAGTTTAAGATGAAATTTGAGTGGATTAAATCCTATACAATGTTTTGCCTCAGTTATTTTTAGTGTGATATGTTTTATGGAACCTTGTTCATGGATGCCAAGACCTTTACCTTTATAGTTAATTATATTGTACATGATGGATTTTACAATGAGATGCTTATTTTTGGAGAAGAAAGTAGCTAGTTCATTATAATAAATCCAAGAATAATTTGAATCTTTGATATGTTTATCAAAAAGAAAAAATCCCTCAATAAATTATGTCTTGCCAATATTCTTAACCATTTTAATATCATTTATATGGAGGGCATGCCATAGTCATTTGGATTAGTATTTATTGTACTTATGTAAAAATCTTGAATTATGTACTTGGTCATGCCTTGATCAATGATCTTAAAGTTGGAATAATTGGATGAGGATGCTCTAGTAGTGGGTGGTAAATTGGAAACTTACTCAATAGAAGGTTTATTAGAAGCTTATTCTATAGACGGTTGATTTTAATCTTGTTTAGATAATCTATTTGAATCTTTCTTAGATGATTGGTTATGTGCTTCATTGGTTGAAGATTTTCCAATGTAGATGGAAGGAGTTGGTGTATTAATCAAACTGCTAAGGGGAGGTACTTGAAATAAGATTTCTAGATGGATATAATTTTAAAGTGAAGGATAATCCTCAATAAGGGTAAAATTATGATCGATGATTGGATTTTTTTTTTATTTTTTGATATTTGCCTTTCAATAGCTTGTAATATTGGAGTAGATGAGGATCACCTTGTATAGTAACTTCCATTCTTGTATGGGAGAATTTAAAACATTGGTGAAGAGTGGATGAAATAGAATTCATGGAATGATTCCATGGATGTCCAAGAATTATATTATATAGTAAATCGATAGAGAATATGAACAAGATTTTCTTTAATGATAGACCCTATCATCAAAGGAAGATGGATTGTACTGATAGATTGATGCTCATTATTATCGTATGCCTTTATAGTAGTGATGTTTTTTTACAATTATTTTATTAGATACCCTAGATGTTTCATAAGTCTTAGTGTACATAGATTAAGGGCCAAACCATTATTTATAAAAATTATTTTTACTTTGTGCCTAGAAAAAGTAACCTCTATATACAATGGGAGGTTATGATCTGAACCAAAAGGAGAAACAACTAAATGATCAAAGGTTACTTGATTATTTTTTGACAAATAACCTATTAATGCTTAAAGTTTATAGGATTAATTTATTGATGTAAATTTGAATGTTGGAAAACTTTATCCAAAATACATAAGGGATGTATTGAGAAGGTCTAAAATTTAAATATTAGTTGGTGTTTTCTCAAGATGGTAATTAATGGCGTACTTGCATTCAACACTAAAGGACTATGCACTCATGAGGGTAATATTTGCACATATTATGGTGATAATGCATTAATATGTTGTAAAATTAATAACATTAACATGGCTATGTATAATATCAATGCTATTGATAATAGAATCAAATGGATGGCTAGCTTGGTTAACATTACTAGATTCTATTTGTTCTTGTTTTTACTTGCCCTTTCCTTACACATGATTGGGAAATGGGCCTTTATATATCCATAATTTTATAATATTAGATTGTTTAGATGATGGTTTTTAAATTGAAATGTCACCTCTATCAATGAGGTCTTGAACATAGTTTTTAAGTTGCACACATTGATTAGTTGAATGTCCTTTAATTTGATGGTATTCATAATACTCATATTCTTTGTACCAATTGGGTTTGGTAAAATTTTCATCAAAGGGTTTAGTGTTTGGACATATAATAATGTTTGAATGAGTCAAATATATATATATATATATATATATATATATATATATATATATATATATATATATATATATATATATATATATATAAACATGAGTGTCACCCAATTGAGTGAACTTACATTTAGGTCTCCCTTATTTTGGTTGTCCACTAGGAATTGTGATGTTATGAAATGTTTGGTTGTATGTTTGTGTTTGAGGGTTTTGAATATGTTTTACATTGATTATTCCATCTTCAACAAGATTTTTATTTTTGGAAAATAATTTTAATTTATCTATTGGTTTTGAGGAATTATTATTATTTGGATTAAATATTTTGATTACACCTTCATTAATCAATGCTCTTTCTACTTGAATTAATTTTTCAATAATTTCATCAGAAGACATTGGGCAAACAAGTAACAAATGGTGTCCCAAGTTTGATTTAAATTTGTTAATAAAAATTTACATAAGATATATTTAAATAAATGACCATGTAAAATGACTTGCCATTACTCACCATCTTTAGAGGAAAGAAGCAAAAGTTTTATCATTGAATTGCTTGGTGTTGTGTAAATCTAAGGTGGTCAAGTATTTTTCAATATTATAAGAGAAGTGTTGGAAAATTTTGTTAGATAAGTCTTTCAAGGTGAATATAGATCCTTTAGGAAGTCATGAAAACCATTGAATGGCTTGGCCACTGAGTTTTTATGGAAATATATGTAACATGTATTTGTTACTATAAACAACATCCACACATGCATGATAGAAGCCAATTAGATGATCTTTTGGATCTACTTTACTTTTATACTTGTCAATTTTTGGGAATTTGAATTAAATGGATTAGAACCTGGGATTAAATTATCTTGGTTGCTAATTTGGATTGGGTTATTTTGATTATGTTAAGGTTTAAATTAGGATTTGTGTTTGGATTTGGGGTAGAATTAAATGAAAGATTTTTATTAGAGTTAAATTTATTTGGATTTGAATTTGGATTTGGATTGAAACCTAATTCAATGGAACTAATCCAAGTGTGTTATAATAAGAAAACTAATTTGATACACTATTATTTAATTCTAGATTATTGAGTGTGTATGAAACACCATTCAATTTAGGATTGGATGGTTGATTGGGAAAGCTAAAATGGGCAGTCAAGCTTTGATTTTGAATGGATATGATTGGTGATATTTGGAAGATTTGATTTTGATTGATTAATGAATTTTAATAAAGATTCAAATGTAGATTATTTTGATAATAACCTTGTGAATTTGTGTATGCACTCAAATTTGGTGTAATCTAATGTTGATTTATTTAACTTGAATTAGATGGGAGACCTATGTTCAATTTTGGATTATCTTGTTGCATGATAGGTAAATTTGAAGTAGGATTCAAGTTTTGATTGGTGGGGTGGATGATTAATGAGTTTGAAGGTATACTCAAACTTAGATTATTTGAATAAAATTACAAAGGTAAATTTATATTTATATTCATTATGGGTTTACCAAAGGGATTGATTTATTAATGAGATTGAAAGTTAACAATCTCTTGGGTTCCTTGAGTTGCATGGATTTTCATAGAAAAACCATGGCTAGTTTGAGATGACTCCTCACATGAAATAGTTTTCCCTTTGCCTTGAGAGACTTAGGGATGAGGTTATGAGGATGGGACAAGGGAATTACTACCTTATAAAGAACCTTGTGAGGTTGGTTGACTAGGATTTGAGGATAAAGGATCTTTGCTTGCAATTAGATATTACAAATTATGCACATCAGAGTTGGATATGAACTTTACTCCAAAGCTGAAGGATTAAATTAATACTTCATTCTTGTTAAACATGATATACTCATCAAATGAGGGTGGAGTTTGGATAGCTTTCAAGCTACCCTCATCTTGGTAAGCCCATCCTTCATCTTCTTCTTTCTCGATTATTTCATGTATCTCTACATGATGCTCTTGCCCAATAAATTGAAAGAGGTCATTACTGAAAGGCTCATCCCTTGTATCAAGATTATTTAACATGGTCATTGGCCTAGTAATATGTGACATGGTTAAGATAAAAATACAAATGACATAAAGAAAAGGAGTATTTACACTAACAATACTAACCAAAAGGAGATTGAAAAATTCAAATTCTTGAACAAATAATTTTGAGTTTTTGAGAAAAAGGATTGATTTTTAGGATATTGCTTAAAATCAAAATAATTTTTTTTAAAATAAGAATTTTGTAGTACCTAGTAAACATAATGAAACAACAAAAAATTTCTATTCTAAACAGTCAAGAAATTACACATAAAAGGTGAAAAGATAGGATGAGGGTCATGACTAAATTTTGGGCCTTCCAATGTCACTGACTTGCCCATACTCTTAGCTATGGATTTATATTTCAAGGAAGTAACCATGGAATATTGTGTTGTTCCCATGGCCCAATGAGTCTAGTTTAGAGAGTGTTTGGAAGGTATCTTGTTGGTGCTAAATTTTAACCAATACACCAAATTTGAATGACAAAAGAGGTTATCCTAGGATTAATATTAGACAATATTATCTAGGGGAAAACCTTGGAAGAAATAGATAAAGTAGAATCACACTATTAGGTCTTGTCCAAAAGTGCCCAACATATATATAGGGGTCTCAATGTGTTTACAATTAGAGATATTTTATTTCAAGGTATCTATTGAAACCCTAGGTATTAGATCATGAAATCACCTCACATCACTGTGTGCTTAAAATACACAACCACTTAGACAATTGAAATAAATAGATATTGATTTATATACCCCACTAGTAAATAGGGTTTAGCCTAATATATGGTGATGAAATCCATGGTTAATAGAGCCCCTAAAAAATAAAAGAAAAATTAAGTATGTATTTTTTATTTCTAAGTATCATCACCAATATGACACCAAGTAAAGAGCATACATGGGCACTACTTGGGTAATACAAAAAATTATGGAATTATTTCTGATTCTTAAGTATTATCACCAATGTGACACCAAGGGAAGAACATATGCAATTTCCACCATTACAAACAAAATTTTGAAATGAAATTTAATGTAATTACTAAAAACTTTGAAAGTGAAATTGAAAGCATTAGTATAAGAATTAGTTTTTTTTAGCCTTTTTGTTGATTATCTTTGACAAGCATTCTAAAAATAAATGGTTAGGATTTTTTTTAGGCTTGGTACAAGGGAACCTATAATAGATCAAGAAAAACCATAAAAATAAAGAAAAAACCACTTTTTTGTGACAAATTTGTAGTTTTGCAAAAAGATATAAAATCAAAATGATAATAAATCAAACTTAGGAAATACACAAAGTACATAAAATACATAAAAAATTAAATTCATGCTTATAGAATGATTTTTTTGGTCCATACTATGATTTTTCAATCCATAGAGATGAATTTGTAGTCTATAGAGATGATTTTGTAACAAAAAAAGACAATTTTGCTACTAAAAAGAATGATTTTGCTATCTCAAAATGATTTCAATATTACACCTACAAGCACATAAAAAAAATATATAAAGTGTATAATGACAAATTTTTTGTTATAGGATGATTTCCCTGCTTAGAATACCAATTTTGATTTTAAAAATAATGATATTTCTATTAAAAATAGTGATTTCACTAAAAAAATATGCCAATTTCACTATTTTCCTATAGTAGAGTATTATAAAAAACCGAAAACACAAATAGAATCAACAGGTGAACATAATTATGTAAATAAAATAAGGTAAAAGAGACTAAAAATAGGTCAAAAATGATTTTTTTATTACGGGGTATAATTTTGCTATTGATGTTTATGAATTTGCTATTACTAAGTGGGCATATACAACCAAGTAAAAAATGTCCGCTAATGACCTATAATTTATACCAACACTTAGAAATACAATATTAAATGTAAATGCAAATAAAAAAAAAAAAATCAAATGAAAAATGCTTTCTAAATGCAAATATGGTGAATATAGGATGAGAAATATGAGGGACGGTCCCGTGCCAAAATATGTGAAATAAATATATAAATTCTAATAAACTAATTATGTAATCTTAATCTAACCTAAATTCAACCTAAGATAGAGAAAAAAAATAAACACAAACTTATACCTAAATTATGCAAGTTTACTCCATTATGATGTAAACTTGATTTGCTCTTGAACAATGTGGTTGCTCACTCTTCTAATGAAAAGGATAATGGGTAGAGTTTTGGTGAAAAAAGAGTTTTTGGATGCTTTTATTCTCTTGGATTCTCTTATGAAATGAATATATATCCATCATCATAAGTTAGGATGGATGAAAATGATGGTTTTCAAGCTTATCTATAGTTTTTTGAAAGAATATCCAATGGTGGAGGATTATTTATATTTATTAAATGATATAAATAATAAATAGTGGATAATGATTCCTCACCCATGAGGATGAATACCATTTAAAATGGTTGAGATAAGTATGATATTGGTTATCTAAGTTAGCAAGAATAATTCAAACTTATTGATAACATAGGGATGACTCAAAAGAGGTTGAGAAAGTTATGGGTTTGGTTGGGATGAGTCAACATATGAGGGACAATAATGTGGAAGATGTTGGATGAGGTGTAAAATCTAGATTTTATATTTAAATAAGGATTTAAAATGTGCATAACTGAAAAATTTGATTTATTCAATTCTTTGAATTTGGAGGGAGATGTAATGAATTATTTTAAGAAGGGTTATTAATAGATTTTAGGTGCATTTTGACACTAAATGTAATTTTAGACATCTACACAAGGTTATAAACTTCTCATTCCAATTTCAAGTGTCTCTTCATTCTTATAAAATTAAACTTAACTTGATTGGCCTTAATCTTTCAAGAAGCAAGATACACTTCTCCTTGAAGCCAACATTACAAGTACACTAAAAGATCCATCTAAGATTTTTTAGCTTGATCAAGATCACCCTATGGATGAAGAAAAAATGGGACTGTTTGTGTAAATAAAATAGGTTTAGAATGAATATTACTTGGTATTTGACTCGCATTATCAACCTATATACCTAGAAATGAGGCAAGAGGGTCCATTTGTTTTTCCAATAGGCTATGAGTATGCTAGTATATTCAAATGCAAGAAGAATCCTACACTCTATGAACCATTCCTATTTGGATTCAATTCAACATGTAGCAACCTAATTCCATGATGACCACAAGAATTTACCATTTGATCCTAGAGGTGAAAGAAATATTGAGGTCAATTGTATATTGTGTTTGCTTTTACTTTGTGGTCCCTAAGTGCTTATGAACAGAAGTGTGTTTGTGTGTTACCTTTGTGTGTGGTGTGTTTAAAATTCTAATCTATTTTATTGTTTTGGTTAATTTCATTTTAGGTCTGAGTTTGAGTGGTAGATGACTCCATTACCAAATGGAAGGACTAGGCAACTAGTCAATATGCTTATCAAGCAAACATCCCTAGGAGACCGAAAAAGATGTTAGCCAAATTTTTAATATTATAAACTAGGTTTATAAATAAACTTGCTTGTCATGCCTCATGAACTTACTCTTAACCCATCCCATGATTTATGAGGTCTTAAAATCATCTTCATAAAACCTTATTAACATTTTTTAACATTAATTTGGAGAAATCAAGGAAAAGTCTAATTATGGTGTTATAGTGGCCTAGACATGTCATAGAGATATGAGACTTAATTGAGTGGTGTCATAGGTTTTTAGGAGTTTTATAAAGTCATTTCATGCCTTAATCACCTTATAATAACATTTTATGCATGTTTGGAAACTTTAAGTTTATTTAGAAAACTTTAAGGTAGTGTTTTATAAGGGAAAAGGTGATTTTTATCTAATTTTCATGTATGTGAAAGCTACCCAAGTGTAAAATACAACTTCCAAGGACCTTGGATCAGTTACATAACTATCAAACCTATCACTAAGTTAATAATATGTCATAATCTTGAGTTTTAATTCCTTAGAGAGGAGTTTTGGCACTTTTATAGAATTGTGAACTCATATTTTAGGTGAAAATAGGTTATGAACATCCCTTCATATTCCAAAATTCATAATATATATTTTTATTAGGTTTTAGGTCCAATAGATGTAGTAAAATCTCTCTCTCTCTCTCTCTCTCTGTGTGTGTGTGTGTCTCTCTTTGTCTCTCTCTCTCTTTCTCTCTCTCTCTCTCTCTCACACACACACACACACACACACATACACACACACACAAGCTCATGAAGGCTATTTTCAAATGTATGCTATAGGCCATATAGGTGGAGTTGGAAGATAAGATTTTAGCCAAAGTTAGGGATCCATATGTTATTAAAATTTTTGTCATTTTTCATTGGATTTATCTCCTTATCTTTATGAATAATCAATAAGTAGCTAAACTACTTTTTAGAGGCTAAAATCCCCATAGGCTGAGTTTTATGCAAATCCAATGCAAGTGTGAAATATTTGGATGCATGAAATAAATTATAATAAGTCATTAAATGTTTATAAATGTATTTCACACTTTCATCCACTTTATTGGCATGTGTGTGAGATTATTTAGAAAGTAAGGCTACTCTCTTGCATACTTTAAATAAGTGACTGTCATAATTTTTGTTTATTCTAGGTTTCTCAATGTATGAGGTGATGAGCGAAGGTTTAATTTCATGTTATAATTCATATTATGATATAAAAATCCATCATGTCTCTTTTCTCTACTCCAACAAGATCTTATCCAATCAATCCATAATGTTCTCCCATTTTGATGACTATGTGTGTGCAAGCTACATGTAATAATAGAGGAATGTAATGAAGGTGATTTGATAAATGAGAGATGTGGTGTAAAATTAAAAACCCCTATGTGATTCTTGATAAACTCCATTATATCATCAAGAATATTAAGCTTGTGTTAATATCTAACTATCAACACATAGACTTGCATGCAAATTGATTGCACACAGAGTCTATATAGGTGAATGAAGAAGTTTAAGTGATATAATACTTAGTAAATAATTCTATAGATGCATTGATTAGAGTGTCATTAATATTAGAATGAGTTGTTATAGTCTCTAAGCTTAAGGAATCAATAAGTAAAGGTTTAACTATCTTTAATAACCTACACAAGCAGGAAATAAGACTTATAGGTTACAGGCATGTAAGTCCTCTTTTGAACAAAAACACACTTATTCATACAAAGAGGAAAGTGTTGACTATGAATATGATTGAATTATAGAATTAGTCATGCCAAAATTTAATGAAAGCACCTGAACCATTTTGGATTCAAAGAAAAGTTAGAAAATAAAGTCAATAATCCTAATGATTTTATACATGATTGTGTATAGAGATAATGAAGACAAAACTTATTCTCTGAAGAAACCATAAAAATTCATGTAATATCCTACAAATGAACCACTCAGGCCTAGTGATAGTCAATTGAGATTACAAAGGGTTTTATTTCATGTTGAATATGTATTAAGGTAATATGGTCTAGTGAAGAATTACCTTAACTTATTCAAAGGGTGAAATGGCTTCACAAGGTGACAGTTCATAGGGAAAGCCTATAAAGCTTAGATAAGCCATGTGTCTCATTTCACATATCTAATGTCTAATATAAATTGCTTAATAATATTAAAATATTTAAGATTGTTTAAATATGGATAGTTGGATGAATTTTACCAATGGAGTTATGGTCTTATCAAAGCTTATTCTAAGATTTTATACTGAGATAAACACCTATAACACCCTATACAAACTCCATCAATCAACTATGTGTTTGAAAAGGGCACATAGATTAGAAGGTAAAATGGATTGAGAGTACCTTAAGGAGATATTAAAAAAAACCATTATATGGTATCCTTTATATTTTTCATACCATTGAAAATCTCAAAATAATCTCATAGGGTCTCTAAAGCAAAAGACATAGTCATGGGAATTCATGAAGAGTTTTGAAACATGTGTAATTGTTTCAAGACATTTTAGTGCAACAATAAAGTTATTGAATTGGTAAAAATATAAAATAGGTATAATATATGATCATAGAGTATGGGAGACTCATAATATTTTCATCCATGACCTAGTCAAATGTAAGAGTAGACCTACAGGTCTATAGATTTATAGGTCCACACTTTTGACCAATAAGGTGAAAACCTTGTATGAAGAAAATATTTAAAGAGTTCCAAGGTATTTGTTGCTCTATACATTCACTAAAATGTACCTAAACACATTATGTATTAGGTGGATGAGTTAAGTTTATACATTTAGATGCCATGATCACCTACATGAATCTCAAAACCCAAAATTGACACCTACAATAATGTCCTTATGCTTTACTTATTGATTATGTATGGTGAAGAAAGGAAAGTCAAATATCCTTATTAAGATAACATAGATGATCAAAGGATTCCTAAACAATGTCTCATACTCTCAAAATGTGACAAAATACTGAGGAAGTCTCCATTGGGGTAAAAATATAAGAAACACAACAATAAGGTCTTTAGGCCTAATGCCATTCTCAAACTCCACAACTAGATAACTCATTGTATATGGAGAAAGGAGATTGAATAAAGTTTGAAAAAAAATTGAATATTTTTCAGGAGAGTGGTGGATGTGGTGGAGGTATTTTTTTCTAAGGAATACTCCAAATTGGCCATTTTGGCCTAAAACTATCCCTAAAATGTCTACTAGCAACCTGAGAAACACTTTCTCAATATCAAAACTATACGAAGGATTTTCATGGGAGCCCAAGATCACTGGTAATGTTATATACCATTATCTACTTGTAATTTTTGTATTTGTTTTATTGATTAAGGCCTCAGACTTTATGAATAATTATTAATATGATAAATATGTTTCAAACTACCAAGAAGACCAAATCTAACCTGATAAGAGAGAAAATAATTATAATGCCCCCAGATGAGTTGGGTAATCTATGAAATGACCTGAATCATGTCCATACTCCCCTAATCATATCTTCATGCCATTGTTTAGTACTTATAGGTATAAAATAGTCCAAAAAAGACTTTATTAAGCTACTTGGAAGGTCTATACAAGGTGTCAGGAGCCCATATTTGGTATGGATGATATTCAGGAAGCCATCAAACTAAATTACAACCTTTCCACTTAATCTCTATAAATAACGGGTAAATTTTTTTTTAAAAAAATCCACTATTAAAATTCTTATCAAAACCTTCATGGGAGATGTGTTATAATGGTATAAGCAACTCCCTAGACATTTCATTTTACAACTAGATGATCTATTCAATGCTCTAGTCCAAGAATTTCAAAATAATGATCTTCTTTAAAATAACATTAGCCATTTCATCAATGATAATAAAATTCATAATTAATCTATTCAAACTTTTATTGAATGATGGAAGTCTTTAACACATAAATAAGACCATAACATGAGTGGTGATAATCTATTTAAGCTTTTCATTATTTATTTTAAACCCTCTCTGTAGCACAAGGTTAGGATATTTTCTCCCCAATCCTTATAAGAGGTTTTTGATCAAGAAAAAAGACAAGATTTCCTTATGAATCAATTTAAACATTATCATAATCTCATAAAGTAATATTTATAAACCTAAACTAATGTAATAGCCATTACTAAATATCAACTCAAACCTACTCAAACTAAAATGGGAGCTACCAACTGAAATACTCAAACTGGCTCCCACCCACCCTTTATCATGTTAGAAGTGAGGAAGTTATTATCTCCATCCAATCCTTTCATTCATACCACTAATACTCATCTATCATGCTATGACCCTTAACTTTTTTGTTAAATTCATGTCAACATTGGCCATTATCATTAAACATGTCATGCTCTTCCAAAATTTGTGGTTAATATCATATTGGGTGAAGCTTTTGATCATGATAATATGATTAAATTTCACATTAATTAACATCTTAAATATTCTCAAAAGTTAACCTTTTCCAAATCTACAAATCAAAAATATCACAAATCTTCTTTGAATTCCAATACACAACTTTCCAATGAATTGTTTTTTTACTATTGATGCTAATTATGACCAATATTACACTATTCTCAATATGTGAATATAGAAAAGATTAATTACCATAACAAAACTACTCAAAAATATATAGTTACCAAAACTTTGAAGCCCTCTACTAATGAAAAACTTCTTAAGGATACTACCACTAGTCCTACTAATTCTTAAGAGTAACTCACTAGTGATGAGGTGTCTCTAAAATTGGAACCTCAACCTAGTTCTCCCATTACCTCTAATAATACCATATATAATAAACCTAATCCTCATGATAATTATTCTTCCAAACCTCATTGGAAATTTATGTATGAACTTAACTTTATGCCTTATAAAATTACACTCATGAAACTAGTAAAAACGTTTCCCTATCATCACAAGTTTATTATTAAACAATTAAAAGACATCAAAAAACCCCCACCTAATGATTATGATATACCCAATTCACTCTCTGACGATCCCCCACCTATGAATGTTCATTATATTTAAACTATTTCTACACATTCTTTGTCTACCAAACCTTCCATATAATTTCCACAAGATATGATTAATGATGAAATTATTTTTTGAGCCAATTATCCACCTTTTTTCATTAATATTTTAATCAATGATATGTTAATATTAATATTATTGGTAGATAAAGGATCATGAATAAATTTTACTTCCCTTTAGTTACTCTAACATATTGGATACTCCAAAGAAAACCTTAAGAAAAATCACCTCACTTGTCTTGGATTTGATAAAACCAATCAAAGGTTGTATTTTGATCCCCTCATGATTGGACCTAAAATGATTCACAAAAATATTATAGTTTTATATCTTACACTTTCTTATAACATTCTCTTAGGATGTCCATGGACTCATTGTATGCAATTTATAACATCTTCCACTAGTCAATGCATCAAATTTATCCATAATGGTAGATGTTATAAGTATGAGGTAGATCCTAACCCCTAGAGCATCCAAATTACAAATCTAAATATTACATTCCCACTGAACCTTAGATCAAAAATGAACTTATTCCTTAATTCATCAATATACATCTTGATCTCCATGTCACTCTTGTGGATTTTGATGATGACAAACCTAATAAATTGTAATACTTCTTAATTACCTCATATATTAAAATGAATCCCTCCTTCACTTATTCCATAGGATAGGGATATTCCTCTAATTAATGATATTATTAAAATACCTCCCCCTTGCAATAATCATGAAACCTATTATACAAAATAATATTTCACTTGTAATGAATATGGGGTTACAAAACTCTTTTAAGATCCTCTTCCCATATCTCTAAGAACTTTCAACAACATAGGTATTTCCACCATCAACATCCCTACTGACATGGATCAAGATGTGTCTCATACACATGGTATTTATCCATTTTATTATGATGCTTATGTCATGTCTCAATCTTAATCACAAGACATGGATGTAATGTATTATCAAAATACCTTAGCCAAATTAAATGATTTCAATAATGATGTCTATGTTATTCATATATAATTTGACTAGTATGATTTTGATTCAAAAATAGAGGGGTATACATCCCTCTTACTAAACCACAATTAGAAGATAATCTATGTATTTTTGAGGAAAACTTAACTATTCCCACATCTGATGGAATTAGCTAGCTCAATACCATTCATAAAATGCAGTCCTAACCCTATTGACCAATTCAATATTGTTCCCTCTACCTCTCATAATTTAGGCTATATCAACCAATTTGATATATGCCAACCTTAAATACTAGACTGTATCAACCATGCATCATAAAATATCAATAAAGTACCCTCATACTCATCATCCATTGAATAATACATTGGCCAAACTAATATAGTAAAAAATGTTGCACTCATTTATCATTATATTGAACAACTTGATAGGGTTTAGATTATTTTTTATGTCCTAGATTGTATTGACCAAGATGATACCATTCAATCAACTTATTTACCTTTAATTCATTTATTTAAATTACCTTAGTTGTTATAGCTATTATTTTGAGATAAATGCATTTTGAGTATGACAACAAAGGTAATCATATCATCTATCTAAAAGTGGGTGTTGAGTATTATGGACCTTTACCCATATTTCCTAATGATGAAGCTATCCTATAAATACTCCATGCTATGGAGTCTCAACTTCTTTACCAACACCATAATCTTGGAAATTTTATAAAAAAGGATCCCTATTTCAATAATTATGTTATAATTATCAATCCTAAAACACATATTTCAGCAAAACTTCCTCCAGATCCATATCATTTTCAAGATAGAAATGAAATTCTTATTAAGGAAATTATTTAAATCAATTATGACATAATTGCATGTCTTAGAACTATTATTGTCTCTAAGGAAATCCATCTTAAAAATCACAACAATTTTAGTATTTGATCCACAAATATCATGATGACTTTGGTTTCCCATATGAACAAATGCTTGGTAATGACCTTAACATCACTGTCTATAATATCATCACATATTCTTGATGCAAAATGAATATGTCAAAAATAATGAAAATTTCCTCCATACTATCATCACATATCCTGATGCAAAATCAATATGTCAAACATAATGAAAATTTCGTCTAGAAATTTATACCCTATATCACAAGGAAATCATCAAGCTTATATATGACAAGTTCATCAAAACTATAAATTACATGGAATTGGTATCCAACATTATTCCCATTCATAAGAAAGTCAATTTGGTCATTTGAATTTGTATTGATTTTCATAATTTCAACTTAGCATGTCCTAAAGATAATTTTTCTTTACCATCAACTAATGTAATTATTGATTTTATGACTAGATATGAGATGTTATATATCATGGAAGGTTATCATAATATAATAAGATTCACATCACCCCTAAAAATGAGCATAAAACTAGTTTCACCACTTAATTGGGAACCTATTATTATGTTAAAATGTTTTTTAGTATTAAAAATGTTGGTGTTAAATACCAATGTGCAATGACCAAATTTTTTCATGATCTCATCCATAAAATCATCAAAAATTATGTAGATGATCTTATAAATAAATACAAGCATAATGAAAATAATCTTCATTATTTGGATATTAAATTTGATTGACTCATTCAATATAAAATTTGACTCAATCATCACAAATGTGTTTTTAGGGTCACATTTGGAAAAATATTAGAATTTCTCATCTCATTATGAGGGATTGTCATCAATACCACTAAAATAAAAACTATTTTGAACATTACTATCCCTCACTCTAATCGTGATGTTCATACCTATCTTTTAAAAATTAGGGCAATCTATCAATTCATCCCTAAAATGGCTTGTCATATTTATTCAATAAATTCCCTCCTTAAAAAAATTATTGCTCTAAAATGGACTAATACATGTATAAGATATTTCAATAACATGAAGGACTCATTACTTTATCCTCCTAAACTTTGACCAACTTATAATTATCACCTCCTCATATTGTAAGCTTCATCTACCCCCATATCTATTGGGGTAATACTTAACAAGATTAAACATGACAATAATGTGTTATATATTACATTAGTTATGATTTGATATATTATAAGACCTATTACACAAAAGTATATTTTGGCTATCTCACCATTTATTTAAAAACCTAAAATATTTGAAAATACATGCTTTATCAAAAAACCTATGTTATCATTTATTCTGATCCCCTTCATCACTTTTTATCTAAAGCATTCTTACCCAGATATAGAATTAGAAAATGGATGGTATTATTAATGGAGTTTGATTTAATAATTACTAAATAAAAATTAGTAAAATGCCAAGTTATCAATGATGAACTTGCTACCACACTTACACCAACTACTAATAACCTTCAAGATGTTATAACTAATGAATAAATCCTTTAAATCAAAGGTTTTAATCAAAATATTTATATTAAATATTATTTTCATAATTTAATCTCTAATATTGAGGCAAAATCCCTTCAAGAGTCCAAAATTTCCACCTCTAAACCCAAAAATAAATTCATCATATAAGAGCTACTTAAGGTTACAATTGACTTACATGAAGTCACTTGGACCCTTCACTTTGATGGAGCCAAATACCTTCAAGGATTTGAGGCAGGCTATGTCTTAACTAACCCTTATTGTAAAATTATCCCTCTAGATTTTTTTTTTAAATTTTTATGTCACTAACAACATGTCTTGATATGAATCTATCATCTTAGGCATGTAAGTAACCATCAAAGTAGACATTCCTTTTGTACATGCCTAAGTAGATTCATAGCTCATATGTAATCAAATTACTAGTGATTATCAAATACAAAGTGAAAATCTCATTGAATATCATCAAATTGCTTTCACTCTTGCCACATAATTTATATTTTTTACTATCAAATCAATCCCATGAGAACAAAATGATTAAGATGATTATTTGCTTCATCAACATCTTTTTTTCACCCTCATCAAGAACTTAATGATTCACAATTTATCATACACATGAGAAAATCACCTTCTAAATTATAATGCAAGATGATTCACTTATTTTTCACATTGAGGATGCAACTAATTGATAAAACCCATGGTATAAATGCATCATCTAATTTTTATAACATCATACCAATCCTCTAGATGTTGACTTTTGTGAAAAGAGTTGACTTTAAAATTAAGATTGAAAATATGTCCTTATATATGATACCCTATATTATCATAATGTAAAAGAGGTACCTTGATCCATTGAATTACTCAAGATGAATTTCCTTCTCTCCTTGAGCAAGCACATGGGGGAATTAGAGGTGGTCATTGTAATAGATATGAAACAAAAAATTTATACACATTGGATAATTTTTTCCCACTCTTGAAAAATATTCCATCACTGTATCTAAAAAGTGTAATCATTGTCATATTCATGATGATCTTATTCCCTCTCCTATTACTAAACTTCAAACCCTATAATCTCCTTGGTCATTTTATGAGCAGGGACTAGATCTCATTAGAAAATAACCTATATCATAATATGGCCATGTCTTCATCATTATGACCATAAAATATTTTACTAAAGTGGTCGAAGCTATGCCCCTCATAAATGATACTGACATTACTATTAGCCAAATTTTAGCTATCATAAACTAGGTTTATAAAAATAAATTGCTTATCATGCCTCATGACCCTTGCTCTTAACCCATCCCATGATTTATGAGGTCTTAAAATGGTATTTATAAAATCTTATTAGCATTGTTTAAGGTTAATTTGTATAAATTGAGGTAAAGTCTTGTTATGGTCTTGTAGTGGTCTAGATAAGTCATGGAGAGATGAGAATTGGTCAATTGATGACATATATTTCTAGGATATTTCTTAATTAATTTCATGCCTTAATCACCTTCTAATAACATTTCATGCATGTTTGGAGACTTTAAGTTTATTTTGAGAATTTTAAGGTAGTGTTTTATAAGGGAAAAGGTGATTTTTAGATAATTTTCATGTATGTCAAAGCTACCCCATTGGAAAATACATAAAAAAAACCTTACAAGGACCTTAGATCAATTACATAACTGCCAAATTTATAAAGTCAAGAAGATGTCAAAATATTGAGTTTTAATGCCTTATACAAGAGTTTTGGCACTTTTACATACTTGTGACCTCATATTTTAGGTGAAAAAAAGTTATGAACATCACTTAATATTCCATAGGTAATATTACTACTTTGGATCAGGTTTCAAGTCCAAAAAATACACTAAAATCTCTCTCTCTCTCTCTCTCTCTGAATATTTTTTCCAGATTTGGGGACACATATGGGATTAAAATTTGTGGCATTGTTAATTATATTGAGCTCCTTAGGCTTATGCATATTTTATAAGGAACTAAACTACTTTTTTTAGGCTTAAATCCCCATATGCTAAGTTCTATGCAACTCTAGTGCAAGTGTGAACTCTTTGGATAAATTAAATAAATTAGAATGGGTAATTAAAGGTTTTTAAATGTATTTCATACTTTCATCCACTAGATTGGCATGTGTGGGAGATTATTTGGCAAGGAAGACTACTCTCGTGTATAGTTTGTAGAAGTGATTGTAATAATTTCTATTTATTCTAGGTTTATCAATGTCTAAGGTGATGATTTAAGGTTTAATTTAATGTTATAATTGCTATCATTATATAAAATTCCATCATGTATCCTTTATCTACTCCAACAACATCTTCTCCAAGAAATCCACAATGTTATCTCATTTTGATGACTGTGTGTAAGTAAGTTGCCTATAATAATGGATGAATGTAATGAAGGTGATTCTAAAATGGAGAGATGTGGTGTAAAATTCAAAACACCTATGTGATTTTTGATAAATTACATTGTATAATTAGAAGAAATAAACTTGTGCTAAGCTCTAACTATCAACACATAGACTTGCATGCAAACTTCCTACACACACAATCTGTGTAGGTGAATGAAGAAGTTAAAGTGATATAATACTTGGTTAGGAAGTATATAAGCTATTTGAGAGAGTGATATGAATATTAGAATGATTTGGTACAGTATCCAAGCTCTAATAATCAAGAATTAAAGATTTAACTATCTCTAATAACCTGCACAAGCATGAAAAAATACCTACACATTATAGGCCCATATGTCCTCTTTTAGATAAAAACACACTTATTCATACAAAGATGAAAGTGTGTACTAGGAATATGATTTAAGTATAGAATAAGGAAAGGAAAAATTCAATGAAATCACCTGAACCATTTAGGATTGAAAGGAGAGTTAGAAGGTAGATTCTATAATCCTAATGCTTCTATATAGGACTGTGTATCACGATAATGAAGACATAACTTGCTCTCTCAAAAAACCATAAAAGCTCATGCAATATCTTATAAATCAACCAATTAGGCCTAAAAATAGTAACTAAGATTTAAAATGGTTTTATTTCATGTTGATTAGGTATAAAGGTAATATGGTATAGTGAATGATTACCTTAACTTCTTTGAAGGGTAAAATGGCTTCACAAGGTGACATTTCATAGGGAAAGACTATAAAGCTTAGATAAGCCATGAGTCTCATTTTAAAAATCTCATGTCTAAGGTAAATTTATTAATAATATTGAAGGAGTCAATAATTTTTAAATATAGATAGTTGGATGAAGTTTTCTAATGGATATAGGGTCTTATCAAAGCTTATTTTGAGCGTCTATAATGATAAAAACACTTACAACTCCCCATACAAAATCCATCAATTAATTGTGTGTTCCAAAAGGGTATCTATATTATAAGGTAAAATGTATTTTTAGGACCTTAAGTAGATCTTTAAAAAAATTATATGAGATACTTTATAGTTTTAATACCATTAATAAACTCAAAATAATCTCATAGGATCTCTAAAGCACAATACATAGTCATGGGAATTCATCAAGACTGTTGAAACATGTGTAAATGTTTGAAGACATTTTGATGCAAAAAAAAAGTTGTTAAATTAGTAAAAAAATATAATAAGTATAATATATGATCACATATTATGGGGTACTCAAAATATTTTTATCCATAACTTATGCAAAGGTATGTGTAGACCTACAGGTTTGCATACTTGTAAGTCCACACTTTTGACCAGTAAGGTGAAAACCTTGTATGAAGAAAAAGATTATAAGGGTTCTAAGGGAGTGGTTATTATGTACATAAATTAAAATTTCCCTAAACACATTATGTATTATGTGGATAAGTGAAGTGTACACACACAGGTTCCATGATCACCTACATGAATCTCAAAACCCAAAATTGACACCTACAACAGTGTCTTTATGCCTTGCTTGCTAATTGTGTACAATGAAGAAAAGAAAGTAAAATATCATTATTAAGCTAACACAGATGGTCAAATGACTCATGAAGAGTTTTTAATACTCAAAAAATGTGACAAAATATTGATAAGTCTCCATTGGGGTCAAAATATAGAAAACACAACACTTAGGTCTTTAGGCCTAATGCCATTCTCAAACCCTGTCATTAGATAAATCAGCCTAGATGGAGAAAGGAGATTGAATAAAGTTTTAAAAAAACTTGAAAAGTTTTTTAGGAGAGTGATGGATTTGGTATAAGTAATAGTTTGCTAAGGAAGACTCCAAATTGGCCATTTTGGCCTAAAACAATCCCTAATGTATACATAATGCCTACTAACAACCTGAGAAACACTTTCTCAAGATCAAAATTATATGGAGAATTTTCATGGGAGCCAAATATAATTGGTAATGTTATATACAATTTTTTAATTTTAATTTGTGGAATTATTTCATTTATTAAGGCCATAGACTTTATGAATCATCATTAACATGATAAACATGCCTCAAGCTGCCAAGAAGACCAAATTTGACCAGATGAGAGAGAAAGCAATTTCAATGCCTCCAAATAAGTTGTATGACCTATTAAATGAATTTAATAATTTCCATAACTCCCATAATCATCTCTTAATGTCATTGGTTAGTACTTATAGGCATGGAATTATACAAAATAGGCCAAAAGAGATTGTTTTAAGCTACTTGGGAGGTTTGTATAGGGTATTATGAGCCCAAATTTTATATGGATAATATTCAATAATAAATAAAACTTAATAACATGTTTATTTAAGGCTTTTAATGTGTGTAAATCTTTTGGAATCAAAATTTAGTCTCTAGGTAGGGAGGCCTAATTTAGACCTACTAGGGGAGAGAAATAAGAAAAAAAGACACTTACACTCACTCTTAGGATGTAAATTTGACATGAAGTTGTAAGGTCATACTCATTCCTTAAATATGTCTTCATATTCTAAGGAACATTTATACATTTATCTACACAAATAGGTTTACATGATTGTAGGGTTATAAGGAATGAAGCCAAAATGGAGCTTTTCATGTAAAATGAGATCTTAGGTTTAGTTTTAGACTTCCAAATGAGTTATTGTAGGTTTGGTATAATTTTAATAATACATCCATGGAGAGAGGATGATATATATAATATGAACTCAAGTTTTGACACTTGTAAGCATTAGCTTAGTTAGGTGAAGAGACTTCTAGACACCTAGTAAGAGAATGAAGTGATGTGTCAAAGAGAACCTAAAGAGTAGTTGAGAGGTGTCAAGATCATATAAAAGGTGTAACTCAACATGATATAACCATCAATAAGGCCAATTTTCATTCAAAAATCCAAAGAAAAGGGTAATTTTGGAGAACTAGTCAAGGTGTCAAGCTAAGTTTCAAAATTCCATGCCACTTATAGGAGGAGAGCATATTCAAGAGATTAAATTTGTCTTCTAGGATTGTTGAGATAGTTTCATAGATCCCCTCTTATTTTTAACTCATGATATTCTTGTCACCTCTCTCTCTCCTATGCCCTTATCTCTTTCTCTTTCACATTTATTTATATATTGAGCCTTAATTAGTTAATTTTGTATCCTCCACCTGGGTGTGGTGAAGCCCTACCCATTTGTATACCTTTAATTAATGAAATATAACTGATTTTACCTCCCCTTATGAATATACTTAGTGAGTGTGAATGAATAATTTATCTTTTCAAGTGATTTGACTTATTTTCCTTGGCATGTTGTCCTTTATAACACCTAAATGTAGCTTTAAATCTTATTTTGCAAGTCATGTGAAGTGTATAAGTGTGGTGCAAGGTTTGAGTCACATTTTCTATCTTTTAGTGTCATTTAAGGCCTCTTGGTTAGTCCTCCTATCCTAAACAACCATCATATTGAAACACTCATGTGAAATATTTAGATTAGGAGAAGTGTATGTAAGGTTAGTTTTCTTGATCTATAAGTAAACATGCAGCTAGTTGGTAGAGACCAAATATTTGGTGTATCACCCACTTTGTTTTCACGTCATCCTTCTATTTTTTCCTTGTAAATTAATAGTGTAATATAGCCTAATTGATACATCAAGGGGAGATAGTCCTACAACCTAGAGGTTTTACCCATGTAAAGGTCACCCTTAACATAGTATCAATCCCATTGCATAGCTTAAGTTGACCCATCCATGGGTTACCCACAACCTACGATCAATCCCATTACATAGCTTAAGTTGAGAGGGCTTGAATCACCCTCTTAAGGATTCAAAATTGAGATATAATAATTAATATCTCTAAATTCATTCTAAATAAAATTATTTATTATTTTGGTATCCCTAACACCATAATCTATGACAATGGTGGGAATTTAAAAAAAATGACATGAAATAATTATGTGTAAAATTAAAAATCATGCACAAATTTTCTACACCCTACCATCCTCAATGAGATGGTAAGACTAAATCAACTAATAATATACTTAATAATATCTTGGAAAATACTATTCAAGATTATCTCTATGACCTAAAAGTTAAGCTTTATCCTACACTTTGGGATTATCACAGTAGTATCCATACTGGGGAAACTCTTTTATCTTTAGTATGTGGTTATGAAGTTGTCTTTCCATTAGAAGTGGAATTATCTTCCTTATGTATTTATCTTCATGGCATCATTCCAAAAGAAGATATTTATGAAGTTATTATTCACAGCTTAGATTTTACTAATGAGTGACATATGGGTTATTTTCATCATAACTACCAATACAAAGTTCATATGGGTAAACAACATAACAAAAAAGTCAAAATATGTACTTTCAATGTTCGATACTTAGTACTTAAAGTAGATTATACCCATGATAAAGAATGGAAGTAAACCAAAAATGGTGGGGGCACTTAGTAAAAGGTATTATTGGACCTAATACTTATATATTTAAAAATAAAACATGGCATACCTTTGAAAAACCAACTAATGCTTAGTTATTTAAGAAGCATTTTGATTAGTTTTTATCTTTCTCTTTCATTTTTCATACATTTCACTTGCATTCTTATAATGAGTTTCATATATATATATATATATATATATATATATATATATATATATATATATATATATATATATATATATATATATATATATATATATATATATATATATATATATAGTGTAAATAACATATTTTGTAGGTTCTTTACACACATTAATATCATCTACACATTAACATTAATTCCTATCTTGGACTCTTTAGTATTTTGTCTTTTTATATCACTTGATTTTTCTTGTAAGTTTATATTATAAGAACATAGATTAGACCTGACCTTTCCTCATAAAAATCCATCTTATTATTCAAATAAAGTTTATTCAAATTTTTATTTCTATTTTTTTCACTGTACATACCTTTTTGAAGTAATTTATTACACCACCTATATTTCTAGCTCATGAGTTATATTTTATAGCCTCAGATAGGACTAGGCCTTCCTCAAAAATGCTCATCAATTCATAAATTTCTTTTTTTCTCAACCTTAGATAGGTTTCTTCCATTGAATATAATTCAATGCTTGAGAGTAGTATTTTCCTATGCTTCATATTTTTTGTATTTTTTCTATGGTAAAGATTTGACAACCTATCTTGAAGTATTAAGTCATAAATACCACTCTTATGATGATTATTCATCCCAACCTATCATTGTATCATATATATACATTTTTATTTATTTTTGGAAACCTTATAATTCTATGCTTATTCCAATCATTCCTTTATTTGACCTCACATTAGTTATACCAAGGTTTTTTTTTAAGATTGCACTCTTTTTTACCATGCAAGTATAGGATTTTTTGACACCATGTTCATTTGGATCTATCCCTTACCTACCAAGTTTAATCTCTCTTAAGATAGTCATTATTAGCATCCATGTTTGGTATTCCAAATTCATATGGAGAAAGAATATAAAAAATCTAAAAGATTTAAAATCCATATCATACAACAAAAGGAAATGATTAAAATTTTAAAATTTAGATCAAACCAAAAGACATGATATTTATATGGAACATGTCCTATTCTAGTAAAATATCAAACCCCATAGTTGGCCTCATAATATAGGCAAGGTTAGTTATGGTGTGGATGGTTAATAGATTTGGTTAGGAGGTCTCATCATCATATTATCATCTAGCACCACCTAATTTCTCACACAAGTATCTAATCTTCAAAATATATTGATGACTCTATAAGGGGTCATGAAGAATGGGAAAAACATTGTGGGAAGGTTCGCCCATTTTAAATTTCATGTATACCAACCTTTATAGGATGATACTTATACTTCACTAGTTAGACCAAATTTATGTGGTTCAATTAATATCTCTAAAGATCACTAATGTCAAAAGTATGTTAGGCTTGCCAACTTGATGTGAGTGTCTCATTTATGGTAAAGGTTATAATCTCATCTTAGCACCACCATATTTCCTACACCACCCATTTAATTTACCCAATTTATAGGTATATTTATTTCTAAATCCTTTTCCAATTTATATGTTCCATATTCTACATCTCTTTTGGACATGTCCATAATACAACCATTTGTAGTTTATCCATCATTATAATAATATCTACATCTTTAAATTGTTACATGATTCTCTCTTGGTTATTGGCTTACCTTTATTTGATTTACCTTAACTATGTTTGAGACCTTGAGTTTTATCTCATAATTTCTTAGGATTTTTTTTCCATCTTTGATTGAGTATGGATTGTTACTTATCTTCCATTGATGTTGATTACAATATTTTGTTTAATAAAATCCTTAAGTTTGATTTCAATTGTTAATTTTATTACTTTGAACACATTTTGGAATTTTGAAACATTAATATCTTTGGATTTTTGGTTACCCAATTGTTCTTCCCTATCGCCCACATCCTTTGCTCATTTAGTTCTAACTTATCCTTTGTCATCTGGACTTACCAATTTCACAAGTGTTTTAATTAGTTTCTATTTACTTTGGCCCTCAAATGATTGTTTTATTTTCTCTCTAGCCTTGTATCCCTAGGGTTTTTCTAATGTAGTTACTATGCCTTCCATGATCAAAACTATCAATACATCATGCAACTATTCAGTAAAAAAAGGTAAGTTAAGATATGTATATGGTACTTATAATTATTTCATTTATCAACATTTAATTTATAAGTTTTAATACAATTTTTTAGCTTGGTTTTTACATTGCTATGTTATTTTACAAAACACCATCCCATGTTACACTATGATGACACATGATGAGCTTTAGGTGTGGCATATGTATACACACAATATTTTTAAACTTTATCATTTACTAATGATTTATATATTACAATAAATTATTAAATTTTAGTCTCTCTGAGTGCACACCTTAAAGGGTGTACTTGGAAAGGGGTGGGTAGACTAATGGTGCTTCACAAGAGACATTGTTGTTTATATATCATTCTCATATCCATTTTATCTTCTCTAGATTTGATCCCCTAAGCTATCTCCTTCAGAATAGTATCCTATAACTATGTAAAGACATATATTTTCCTAATATGTCTTCCATATAAATGTATTTATAATTGTTATCCATACCATACAAACTACATTGATTAGATTGATGCAGTTCCTAACTTTACTACATACATTTTGTAACTAGATCAACCTGGGTAACCTAGTTTGAGGTTAGTCATCTTGTTTAGGAATAAATTAACTAGATAAAATTATAAAATAATGTTTGGGAGGGATTAGTGCCATCCATAAATATAAATACAGGTCACCACATAAATTTAATAGAAAGGAACATTCATTTTCAATTATTATTACTCTCACTTTTTCCCTAAGTATACATTGGGATGATTTATTGCTTAGATCTTCTCTTGGAGTGAAAAACTTGTCTTGTAGAATATTGGATGGAATAGGAGGATTAATTTTAGCCTAGATCTTGATACAACCATTGAGATCCTTAAAACCATAAAAATATATTACAAAACACCATTAGCTAAGGGAGATATTGAGGCTTGATAGTTCTTGTTCAAGGTAAGTATATTCTATCCCTAGCTCTTTCCTTTTGATAGATAAAAGTTGCATAATTCCCTAGTTAATGAATTTATATCTAATTATTTGAATTGTCTCTACACTTAAACTTATTGTGGCTATAGGATTATTCAAAATTTCCATTTATACACCTTAGGTAGTCTAAGTCTCCATTCAATTTCCATGGTGTTAAGGTCGACATACCTCCATTTCTAAAAAATGGGGACCCTTATGTTAAATAGTGAAAATTTATACCCTAAATTTATAAATTAATTTGATCAGAGTGTCATTAACATGTCTTCACTTTATATTTATATTAATATCATCTACACTTGATTTGGTTGGCATGTTTGTTCATGATTCTAATCCAATTTGGCCTAAAGTTTCTAACACTTGATCTTTATGTTGTAGGTCACAACTCTAATGGAGTCTATTTGGAGTGAGAAATATCAAGGTTTTATAATTTAATGATGATTTGATATTTTATTATCCTTTGTCCTATTGAAATCAAGTTGAAATCATGTCAAATTAGTTTAAAACCCTAATCCTAAACACCTTAGCTCATTTCCTCCTTTTGAATTCAAGTTTGGTAGGAACTTTTGTTTAAGTTTGGTAGGAACTTTTATTTAAATTTGCATGTGAACAATTATCATGCCATGGATTTTGTTTAAATTTTATCCTAAGGCTTAGTCATGTTTTTAAACATGACCAAACATTAGGATAAGAATCTTATTCTTAGTCTCTTTTATGTCCCATGACCCCTTTGTCCCCTTTTATCCTAGTTTGGTCTCAATAAATACATGGTATTTTTTTATAAATTTAGCCTAAAGCCTTACCCTAAGGTTTATCATATTTATTAATATAATCAAAGCCTTAGTCTAAGACTTTATGTTATGAATTTTATTATGTGGGATGCCTTTTATTATGTCCCTAACTTAGCTTAAGACTTATCTCAAAGCTTTATTTGTATTTATTAATACAAATCAAAACATTATGTTTAGAACTTAGCTTAAGATTTGTATACTAAGTTATTTTTATATATTCCTAATCTTAAATTAAACATTGTATTTATCCATATGATTAACAACCCTCATTTACTCAAGCAAAGTTAATCTAATGACATGAGATCAAAATAAGAAACTAAGCATAGGAAAAAATCTCACTCAACCCCATAGATCACAATCGAATGATTCACATTTGATCAAATGGGTAATATCCAATGGCACATAATCCAAGTTAAAAATTCAAGCCATGATCAAAATGTTAAAGTTTGAGTAGGTCCCTAAAAAATGGCCTGAATTCACTTGGGTAAGATTGATTGGACGATGTGAGTCAAGTCAAGACTTCAATGGATCCTAAGACTAGAAATAAGGTTAAAAGTGTCACCATCTTGGTGAATGGATTTTGAAAAACTAATGGTAGTGCACCCCTTAGATCATGATCTAATGGAGTGCATTTTCTTAGATAGAAGTGATCTGATGATGTGAGATAAACATTAAATTTTCAAAAAAGCTATGAGCAAATGTGATATCATCACATGGTGAAATCATGTTAACTTGATAGAGATGACATAATAAAAAGTAAAAAAAACACATAAAAGTGAAAAGTATCACCATTTCAATAAAATACCAATGAGTAGCCAATGGCATTACACCCCTCAAATCTTGATCCAATGGAGTGTATTTGCTCACTAAAATAAGATATAATAGTGCATGATCACCATTGAATTTTCAATGAAGATTAGAGCTAATGTAGTAATGACATGTGTTATAACTACAAGAAACATAAAAGAGGTATATAATGGCATTTAAGTCTCAAGATCGATATCAACTATCTGTGGTAATCTATGTAAGGATGATTGGATGGTGTGAGATCAACGCTAAATTTTCAAAGGCAATGGTCAAATTTTTGAATAGTTTTGAGTAGGATGACATGGAGGTGCCATGGAAATGCCATAATGATGTAATATAGTAAAAAAATGGTAAATCTAAGGATTTCATGGACCTGTGGGAGATAAAAGTATAAATAGACAAGTTTGAATGCAAATTTAACGTACAAAACATGTGATTTGAGATCACAAATACCATTAGATCACTATTAAGACCTTTAAAATATCTTAATCACATATAAAATCCATATTTCAGCCTTATATTCACCATAATTAAGTTGAGTGGAATTGAATGGTCACCTATATAAAGATATTTTGATCTAGAGTCCATTAGTGAGAAATTTAAAGGGATTTGTAGTAACTGGGGGACTTCTCTAATGACCTCAAGTTACTTGAAGATAAGACAATGCATGTATTGGATAGCTTAGTTAAGGACCTTGATACACTTAGTCCAACTAGTCTGATTATAGATGATGAGATCAAATGAAAGAGCTTCCTAGTTTATGAAAGGGGTAATGCACCAAAGCATAGCAAGATTTTTGTTGATAATGATAGGATCATGGATATGATTCTAACTACAAAAAAAGAAGTTATTAAAGTTGGAATCATTATTAAGGCATTATATAGAGTGGATAAATTTCATAAGAGCTTAGCAAATCAAATGAAGGAGCTCTTTATGAAACCAGTTGTCATCCTTGAGCTAATTTAAGAATAACATTCCAAAATGAAGATCCTATTGGAGAGACAAAATTGCAACAAAGGGTTCTCAAAGTTAGATTTAGTAAATTAGGAATATTATTCCTATAGCTAAGCATTGTATATCTTGAAAATGGAATATTCTATTTGTAAAGGCATGTGTAGCTTTTAAAACATATTGCCTATAGATCAATCCATTGAAGAAAGTCTAAGGTATTCTAGAACATTTGTAGAAAGGATAGTTATCATAACACTTGTAGTTTTTTAATTGGATATGATTGACTGACATACTTCCTTGAATTATATAAAAGGAGTATTGTCAATTGTAAAAAATGGGGAGTTATTAGAGCCAAAATCCAATTGTAACTTTTGAGCAATTAATATATAAGGAATTTCTAAAAGTTTATCCAAATTTTCTTGTCTTTTATTATTATTGCTTCTCTCTCACTTGTTTTTTTATTTTATTTCTAGATTTGAATAGTTCTATTGAGTTTATGGTCTATATATTTGAATATAGAGCTGTTAACTTATGCCAATGTTAGGCTAATTGAAAGACCTAAGGTTCATTTCATTTTCTTACTCTTCTTGCATTCGGGCTAATGTTGTTTGCTTGTAGGGGTAGATATTTAAAGTGAACTTGGTTCTTACTTGCATTATTTCATACCATCCTTAGATGTTTGTCTAATGTGTGATAGGATTTTATCTTATGTTAATTCATGTCATACATTAGTTAAGTGCATGCTTAGAGGTTATTTGAACTTTGTCATAGTGTCTGGAATGAAGATCAATAACATCTCTTCTTTACCATACCTTTTCTTTTGCTCCTTTTTTAAGTAGATCACTCTATCTTAATTTTCATTATGAATATCCATCTTAGATTAGTATTTAGATTAATTCTTGATCATAATTCACAATCCTTATCATAACATACTTCATATTCTACATAGACTAACTATTAGGCCATGGTGGCTCCCAACCACCAAACATTATAAATATTATGAAATAATCCACTTTCTTTGCCTCTATTTCATCAATAGATAATATGATTATCACAACATACAAATTATGCACTAAATTCCTAAAATTTTAAAATGAGAAGTGTTTTTAAAAACTTTGGGAACCTATGATACATATTCAAGCATCAATAGGAGGAGCTTTGTTGGTTCTAGAAAGAGGGCCTAGTTAGAACTTTGTAGATTTAAAGTATCTTTATTCATTATTGTGAATTGTGTTGAAATATTGGTGTAACCTTTATACAATTATATCAATCCTTGCTCAATTATATAAATAGCATTGATCTTTATGGTCTTTAACCCATATTTATGATTATTTTAGACAAAGATCAACATTATTTGAAGGTATGTGCTTAATTATGGTAAAGATAGATTAAGCTTTGACAATTCAATAGGTTTGAGGTTAGTTATAGCTATTTTGATCAAAGTTTAATAGATCCTTTGATAATTTAAGTTTTTTTGAGCTTAAACATGTAAATATCAATCATACTTACATATTTGAATACATATTTGAGATAACTTAGTTGAATATCGCTATCCTTTATCATCCTTTATATAAATCTTTATAAAATTTGCTTAATGTGCAAGTCTGATCATTATTCCTTGTAAAGATAAGACTAACACATCACATTTCAAATAGGATTCAAAGCTCATAATATGGAATTATCTAGAATTAGGACAAGGTCATGTTCATAGACCAAAGAACCTCTTCTTTCATTAGAATTTCATAAGAGAAATAGGCAAGATAAAGGTAAATGTAGGCTTTCAAAGTCTTTACCAACTTCACCAATATAGATTACTCTTATGTTCAATCCCTATTGAGGTATGGTTTGGCTAGGTAGTTATTCAATCAATACACTTGATGTGGTATATGACCTTATTCTAATCCTAAAAGTATTTGCTAATATTTAGTCCTAGTGGAATTATAACTATAGAAGAACACATTAAGAGTCTCAAAGCTGCATTAAGATTGCTAAATGTGAATCATGAAGATGTAACATGTAGACTATTTCCTTTTACTTTTAAAATATGTTGTATATGAATGGTTTTTAAACCTTCTTAAAAAATATATTACCAATTGGGTTGAATTTAACAATGTTTTCATTGACCAAATTTGGTAAAATCATTAGCCCTTGTGTCTTATACCAACAATTCACCATAGTGAAAAGGGATGCAAATGAGCCCATAAGATCCTTCAATGCTAGGTTCTAGAAAATGTTCAGTAGGCCCATAGATCCTTATAGACCTAATGAGGCTTTATCCTTAGAAATCTATAAGGATGCCTTAGATCCTATGACTTTCATGTTTATAAAGAGAACTATTGGACCTATGAATACATTAGCTTTAGCCTATGCTAAGGTTGTAATCATTAATGACCAGATACAAACCCAAAGACAACTATCACAATCCATTTCTAATTTCAATCCACATTTACCCATTCTAAATGTTATTCTCAATGCTAACCAAAATATGCCTACCTTAAACCAATTTCCAGTCTTAAACCAACTACCTTTGAGGCATGCACATCCTACTCAAAACTTGGGATTCCTAAATAATGTTACTAGTGGATCTATTCCATAGGATTAGAAAAATTTAATGCCTATAACTAATGATAATACTTAAGTTCATAATTTTGAGGCCATGAGGAATGAAAGTGATTATATTCTCAAGATGGTTCAAAAGCTTAGCACTGACTTCCTTCAATTGTAAAAGCAAGTAAACAATACTGGAGAGAAATTTGGTAGGAATTGCTCCTTACAAAGGTTCAATAGGCCCTCTAATTGATTTAATAATGATATTTACCACAATAATAATAAAAATTAACCATCTTTTAAAAATAATGTGCCTTATATAAATCTTATTGATGTTGCTTTGCTTGACTATTATAGAGTTCATTACACTTCTAATCATGGAGAAATAGATTGTGCTAAATTTTGTAATTATTTTGAAGCATTCTAAGAATAATTAGATAATTTTTAAGTTATCCCTAATAAGTATTGTTATGTAGGTACATCTATTTCCTCAAGGTCATCCATATCCACTGATTCAACTCTTGGTGGAGACATTTGAGTTCCCTTTCCAAGAGGACAATGAGCCTGAGGATATTCCTAAAGAGATTCATGATTTTCAATTTTTTTTGAAAAAGACTTATCCTCTAAGAAATGTGGAGTAGAGGAAGCTACTAACCACTTCAAATCTTCCAAATAACTTCAAGACTCCTCCTGATACTACCTCATATAACAATCTAAAGCCTCCTAAGGGATTTAATTCTAATAATAATACTGATGCATCTAATTCTTCCAATAGAATTGGATATAACATAGTAGAGGACATGAGAAATATCAAAGATAACATAACCTTTCATGAGTTGACATAGATTATAGAACAAAGGGATTTATTGTTGGAATCTTTTTCTAAAAAATTTGGTAAGTCTTAAAAGTTTGCACATGTTAATGTTTCAATATACAAAATTAAGGTAGATGTTCCTCATTTCTACTTACAATCAAGATCTTTGATAAGAATTTGCATAATTTTTTATTAGATTCTAGTTCATCTACAAATATTATGTCTAAGGGTATTTGTAATAATTATGTTTGACTCCCATTAAACCTGATAGACTTGTAACTCAATTAGATAAAGCAAGAGTATAAGTGATTGGTGAATTATTGAATGTTCACATGCAGATTACCTTAGAGCTAAGGATCCAATAATTCATTGATATCAATGTAGTGGAAATCCTTGATGCTTATGTGATGTTATTAAGTAGAGACTAGACTAGAAGATTGAATAGGTATATGTCAGTAAATTGTTCACATATGTGGTTGCCTTGGTAAAGAGTCCTAAAAAAATCAAGATAGAAAGAGAGCCTAAAATAAAGCATATGGTCACTGAGTATAATGTAATAAATGAGAGGGTCAACATGGTTAACTCATATCTTGGTGTTTACACTCTTGACACCATAAAGGTATGTAACTCTAAAACTTCTCATGCTATGCCTAGATTATGGAAGCTTTATTTTGATGGTGCGAGATGCAAATTAGGTTATAGAGTAGGAGTGGTATTAATCAATCCCATTGGTAAAGAATAAAATTCCTCCTACAAACTTTAGTTCCCATGCACCAGTAATTTGGCTAAGTATGAAGCATATATTCTCATATTATAATTTACAATCAAACATGAGGCCATGGAACTATTAGTTTTTGTTGATTATGAACTAGTGGTTAATTAGGTCAAGAGTAAATATCAATGCAAGTTGTCCTATCTCAAAAAGTATAAATTTAGAGTGTGGGAATTAATTGAATGTTTTGATGCTTTTAACATTGTGTCAATCCATAGGGAAGAAAACAAGGATATTGATGAACTTGTTTTAGCTGTAGCCAAACTAATTCCCAATCAAATTTAAAAGTTACAAAGCCTTATAATTGAATTAATCCCATGTCCCTCAGTGCTTAATAGTGTAAACCACTTGTAGGTATTCAGTGATCATCAATAGATCATGGACTTCATGACTAGTTTAAGAGTGTTTGAGAATCACATTATTGATGAAGCCAATCTCCTTAATGATGCCAAAATTGAAGGCAAACTCGATGACAAGGTCATTCAATTGAATGACAATAATTTCCCCAAAGGCATGATAGCCTTAGAAAGAATCTTTGATTTTGATAGACTATTTGAGGCTACCAAGATTCCCAAAGTAAGTGGGAAGGATTATAATCTAATTGATCTTGGACTTCAAGGTTAACTTTAGCTACTTAATATTGGTAAAACCTATACAAGCATTAAGTCTAAAAGAGCCAAAGAAATGCTGACCAAATATAAAGATATCATAACATGGTTCTATGATGACCCAAAGATCTTTGATCGAAAGGTCATAACTCATACCATACCTTTAAAATAAAATTACATACCTTTTAGGCAAAAGTAGAGGCATGTCAACCTGGTCTTAGAACCACTGATATACAAAGAGGTCAAGAAGACCTTAGATGCCAAGATTGTGTTTCCCATTAGGAATTCCACTTGGGTTACTAATTTAGTCCCAAATAAGAATAAAAATGGAAAAATTAGACTGTGCATTGGTTTTAAGAATCTAAATAAAGCATCTGAGAAAGATAATTACCCCTACCTTCTCTTGACTAAGTGATACAAATTATTTCTAGTTCTTCCATGATGTCCTTTCTTGATGGTTTTTTAGGGTATAACCAAGTGCTGGTGAACCAAGAGGACATGATGAAGACAAATTTTATGACTAAGTGGGGCACATTTTCCTATAAGAGAATGCATTTTAGACTTATAAATATAGGATCTACCTTTCAAAGGGATATGGATCAGGCTTTCCAAGGTCTTTTAGGTAAGTGCATTATCATATACATGGATGATCTGAATATCTTTTTAAAAATACGGAGGATCATATTACTCACCTAAAACATGTATTTTAAAGATGCAAAAGGTATGATATTTCTCTCAACCCAAATAAAAATATTTTTTGTGTTACTGAGGGAAAACTATTAGGACATGTTAACACTAAGGAGGGAATCTCTATAAACTCTGATAGAGTAAATTAAATATCTAATATATATCCCTCTAATAGTAGGAAGGAATTGAAGTCATTCTTTGGTAAAATAAATTTTCTAAGGAAGTTTATTTTTGGTTTTGGAGAAATAGTGAAACCTTTGAATGACATGTTGAAGAAAGATTCTAAGATCACTTGGAATGAAAAGACAAATAAATTTTTCAAATACATGAAAGAGGCAATTAGACAAGCCCCTATATTGATAAGTCCATACTTCACTAAATATTTATATCTTTACTCCTTTACTTTAGACAATATAATAGATATAGTTATAACTTAGAAAATATATGGATATGACCATCTAGTGGTTTTTATGAACTCTAACCTTAAAAACATTGAGTTAAACTACTCTTTGATTGATAAACAAACATGTGCTTTGGTTAAGGTGGTGAAAAAATTCAAGCATTATATATTTATAAATAAGGTATATCCCATTCTACTAGACCCTACCACCAACCTCATGTTAAGTCAAAATGACCTAGGAGAAAGGAGAGGTAAGTGGATGTCTATGCTCTAAGTAATGGCATTGAGATGAAGACTACCAAATTGGTAAGGTGTCAGGGTTTAATTTAATTTATTGCCAATACTAACCCAAAATTAAGTTTTATATAAGTATAGAAATAAATTTGTATACCTAATGATTGGTATGATCCCATTGTTCACTTACTAATCAATGGTTTTTGTCTTGCAAGGGTAAGTAAAGAACAAATAAGAGCTTTAAGGCTCAAGGTAGTTCACATTTTGATCAAGGAAGGAGTGATGTGAAAGAAGAAATTTTAAGTTATGTAATTGAGATGTGTCTCCAAGAGTGAATTAGATTATATCATGATCACATTCCATGAAAAACTATGAAGTGGACAACCATGTAGAAGGACTATGACACAAAATAATAAGGGTTGGTTACTACTAGCCTAAGATCTTCAAGGATGATCACAAACATGTGGAGAGTGCCACTCATGTCAAGTCTTGAACACCAAAAATACTAAGGCATCCATGCCACTAAGACCAATAATTATTGATAAACCCTTTGACCAATGGGGGTTAGATATTATGGGGTCATTAACCCCAATTCCTTTGATGATCACAAGTACATTTTGACTACTACCAACTACTACACCAGATGGACTAAAGTAGAGGAAACTAAATAGTGTAAGACTAAAGAGGTGATAAAGTTTTTAGAAGGAAACATATGCACTAGGTTTAAGACACTTGTATCTCTAGTCTATGATAATGAATATGCTTTTATATCTATAGAGATGATAGAATGGACATATGATAAAAACAACATCCTTAAGTTCTCATCAAACCATTATCCTCAAGGTAATAGAGTATATAAATCAAAAAATAAGAACTTGATGAAGGCTATAGATAAGTCTATAGTTGATTAACCTAGAACATGGCACAAGATGCTTAAGTATGCCCTTTGGGAAGATAGAACCAGAATCAAACAAGCTCTTAAAGGATCACCATTTTTACTAGTTTATGGACAAGAACCCATCTTCCCCATCACCCTCAATCTACCATCATATAGATTCATGTAATAATACATGGAGAAGGGCCAATAATTTTCAAATTCAAGGTTTCTAGATATCATACAAATGGAAGATACAAGAGAAGAGGCTTTTGATAATTTTAGCAGACACCACACCATAATCAAGAGGTGGTTTGATAAACATTCAAAAATAAAGGTGTTCAGGAAAGGAAAATTAATTATTCTTTGGGAAAAGGAAATTGAGCTTAAGGTTAAACATATGGAATTCATACCTTTATGGATAGGTCCCTATCAGATAGCTGAGATACTTGGAGACAACACCTTCAAGATGAAAGACTTACAAGGAGCAAAGTTCACACTGCCCACCAATGGGAAATACCTAAAACATTAATTCTCTAATTTCCCACATGGATTCTTCATGGAATGACTATAAGACAAGTTATAGTTAGTGTAGGTAGGTTAGATTAGTTTTTTTTGTTCTTTCCTTCCTGTCCCTTATTTGTACATATGCTTGTATATATTTGTTTTCTCTTTTCTTTGATTTTTATTTGTCTTCTTTATGTTTGATGTGTTTGCTTTATTTGATTTATTCCTTACTTTTAATAAATCTTTTTGTATATCCCTCAACTCAAAATACATTTATTCACTCAAAAGGAAATCCATAGTTTATAAATGCAAATATGTTTACTCAACATTGATTGATCATGGATTATTGAAATATGAACTTAATGTTATAGCTTAGAGAAACTAGTAAAAAATAATGAATAGGTTATTTATTCCTTGAGATTATAAAATAAAAATTGATCTAATTTTGGTTATAATAAGTATTTTAAATATAAGGTGAAAGACTAGATTATTAGGATACAGTCATGATTGCACTTAAAAAACATTAATTACATGGGACAAAGTTTACAACCAAGGATGATTATCTATAGATAAAAAACTGGACCAAATCCCTAAACCTAGCTAAATTTGTTCCCAAATTTTTCTAGAAATCCAAAATAACTTTAAAATATAAAAAATAAGAACATTATTATGAAATTCAAGATCTCTCTAAGCAAAGGTGATTTTGGTAATACCTACAAGGGCTATGGATGCCTATCTAGTAGTGTAATAAGGCCTTGAATAGAGCAAAAGGAATATCTATCAAGGCTATGGATGCATAGATAGTATTAGAGAAGTGCTCAAGCCTTTCCTAAGTTAAAACATGGTTCTTAATGAATATCCAAACATGTTAAAAGTCTGTGTTAATGATTAAAGCCATAAACCTAAAAGTTCTCGAAATCCCATGGAAATCAATAAGTGGAATCAAATCACACACATAGCATGGATATGTATTGATGTTTGATATTAATTATATATTTACAATATTTTTTATAACCATGAATTGATCTTAATAATGGTGCATGATCAAATGAAATAAGTAACTTCATTGTTAGTTTAAACTAGAGTCTCTGAATTCTAACATATTGCTATGTTTCCCCTAGAAGTCACCATTTATTGAGGTCAACATACCCCCATTTATAAAAAATGGGGACTCTTGTGTTAAATAGTGTAAATTTCTACCCTAAATTTGAAAATTCATTTTATTATAGTGTCATTAGCATGTCTACACTTTATATTTATTTGAAGATCATCTACACTTAATTTGGTTGGCATGTTTATTCATGATTTTGATCTAAATTTACCTAAAGTCACTAACACTTGATCTTTGTGTTACAAGTCACAACTCCAATGGAGTCCATTTTGAATGAGAAATATTAGGGTTTTATGATTCAATGATGATTTGATATTTTACTATCCTTTGTCCTATTGAAATAAAGTTAAACTCATGTCTGATTAGCTTAAAACCCTAATCCTAAATACCCTAGCTCACATCCTCTTTTTTAATTCAATTTTGGCATGAAATTTTGTTTACATTTGTGTGAGAACAATTATAATTCCATGGAATTAGTTTAATTTTTATCCTAATGTTTATTCATGTTTTTCAACATGACCAAACCTTAGGCTAAAAATCTTATACTTTGTCTCTTTTATGTCTCGTGACCCCTTTGTCCCCTTTTATCCCAGCTTGGTCTAAATAAATTCATGGTCCCTTTGTTATAAAGCTTAGCCTAAAGCCTTACCCTAATGTTTATCATATTTATTAATATAATAAAAACCTTAGTCTAAGACTTTATGTTATGACTTTTATTATGTGGGGTCCTTTTTATTATGTCCTTAATTTAGCTAAGACTTAGCTTAAATATTTATTCATATTTATTAATACAAATAAAAAAATTATGTTTAGAACTTATCTTAAGATTTTTATCCTAAGTTGTTTTTATATATTCTAGAGCTTGACTTAAACATTTTATTTTTATATAGGATCAATGAACCTCATTTTCTTAGGCAAAGTTTTTCTAATGATGTGAGATCAAAATGAGAAACTAAACATAGGAACCAATCTCACTCAACCCCATAAATCATAATCAAATAGTACACATTTGATCTAATAGGGAAGATCTAATGATGTGTAATCCAAGTTGAAAATTCAAGCCATAATCAAAATATTAAAGTTTGAGTATGTCCCCAATATCAAGGGCCCACATTCACTCGAGCAAGATTCATCATATGGTGTGAGTCAAGTCAAGACTTTAGCAAATCTTAAGACTAGTGAGAAGGTGACCAGTGTCACCATCTTGATCAAATGATTTTGAATAGCCAATGGTGGTGCACCCCTCAGATCATGATCTAATAGAGTGTATTTGCTTAAACAAAAGTGATCTGATGGTGAGATATGGACACTAAATTTTTAACAAATTTATGAGCAAATGTTAGGTCACCACATGGCCAAAGCACATTAACCTAATAGAGTTGATAGAATACAGAGTATAAAAATCCCAATGAAGTGACAAGTGTCAACATTTTGATAGAAGACTAGTAAGTAACCAATGGAATTACACCCCTCAAATCTTGATTTGATGGAGTGCATTTGTTCACCCAAACAAGATCCAATAGTGCATGATCACCATTAAATTTTTAGTGAATCTCAGATCTAACATAATAATGACATGTGTAAAAACCATAAGAAACATAGTAGATGCATCCAATGACATTCAAGTCCTAGGATTAAGATCGATGGTTCATGGTAATTCATGTAAGGATGATTGGATGGTGTAAGATCAAAGCTAAATTTTCAAAGGCAACGGTCATATTTTTGAATAGTAATGAGTAGGATGCCAAGAAGGTAACACAACAATACCATGGTGATGCCATGCAATAAAAACATGGTAAATCTAAAGATTTTGTGGACCTATGGAAGAAAGAAATATAAATAGGAAATTTTAAATGCAAATTTAAAACATTGAACTTGTGATTTGAACTCATATAGACCATTAGATCACTATTAAAACCTTAAAAATATCCTAAACACATATATAATCCTTATTTTAGACCTGTATTCACCATAATTGATCTAAAGGGAACTAAATCATCACATATGTGAAGATATTTTGATCTAGAGTCTACTAGTGAGCAATTTAAAAGGATTTGCAGCAACTGGGAGACCTCTATAATGACCTCAAGTAACTTTAATATATGATAATTCATGTATTAGATTTGTTAGTCAAGGAACTTACGACACTCAGTCTAGCTATTCTAATTATAGATGATAATATTAAATAAATGAGCTTCCTAGTTTATAAAAGGGGTAAGGCACCAAAGCGTAGGCAATATTGCTACTAATAATGATAGGATCATGGATATGATTCTGACTACAAAAAGAACAATCAATAATTTATAATAATTAGGGAGGCATCAGATAGAGTGGATAAAGTTCACAATATATTAGTGGATCAAATGAAGGATCTCTTCATGAAACTTGTTGTTAACCTTGAGCTAATTCAAGAACAACATTTCAAAATGAAGATCCTATTAGAGAGATAAAATTACAACAAAGGGTTCTCAAATTTAGATTAACTTAAGAATATTCTTGTTGTAGCTAAGCATTGTATATTTTGAAAATGGAATAATTTATTTGTAAAGGCATGTGTAACTTGTAAAACACATTGCCTATAGATCAATCCATTGAGGAAAGTCTAAGCTATTCTAGAACATTTGTAGAAAGGACAACTATCCTAACACTTGTACTTTTTTAATTGGATATGATTAACATACTTCCTTGCATTCTATAAAAGAAGTATTATGAATTGTAAAAAAGGGGGAGTTCTTAGATCCAAAATCCAATTGCAAATTTTAAGCAATTAATATAAGTAAGGAATTTTTCAAAGTTTGTCCAAATTTGCTTGTGTATTTTATTATTCTATTTTCTCTCTCACTTGTTTGTTATGATTTCCAAATTTGAATGGTTATTGTAAGTTTTTGGTGTGTATCAGCAATTTGTTTTGTTAAATCTATTTGAATTTTCAGTGATGTTAACTTTTGTCAACTTCTTGTTTCAACCCCCTTTAATGGTATTTTTTTCTTTTTCTTGCCTGGTTAATTGAAAGACCTTAGGTTCATTTAATTTTCTTACTCTTCTTGCATTTGGGATAATGTTATTTTCTTATAGGGGTAAATATTTAAAGTGAACTTGGCTCTTATTTGCATTATTTCATACCATCCTTAAATGTTTGCCTAATGTGTGATAAGATTTGAGCTTATGATCCTTCATGTCATACATTGGTTAAGTGCATGCCTAGAGGTTATTTGAAATTTATCATAGTGTCTAGAATGAAGATCAACATCTCTTCTCTGCCCTACCTTTCCTTTTACTCCTTTTTTAACCAGATCACTCTAGCTTAATTTTCATTATGAGTATCCATCTTATATAAGGCTTTAGTTTAATTCTTGATCATAATTCATAGTCCTTAGCATAACATACTTCATATTATGCATATACTAACTATTAGGCCATGGTGGCTCCCAACCACAAAAAATTATAAATATTGTGAAAAGTCCACTTTCTTTGCCTCTATTTCATCAATGGATAAGAGGATTATCACAACCTACAACTCATGCACTAAACTCTTAGAATTATAAAATGAGAAGTGTTCTTAAACATTCTAGGTACCTATGATACATATTTAGGCATCAATACATGGACTATTTTCCATTTTAATATGTTTTAAACCCATCCCCTTACATTTATTGATTATAATATTTGATTACTTTCTAATTAGAGACCTAGTTAGGGCTATTGCATTGTGTTGATTACCTAAAGGCTTTGAAACCCTTTTGTTTTTGCTTTCACCAACACATCACATTTTCAAAATAAAAATGGGAACCTCTTTTATTATATGATCATTTTAAATGGGTTTTGATGGTCTATTTTATTGAGATCTTGTTTATTGGTAGTTTACTAGATGATAAGTTATAAATGACTGTCCGTGCTCATTTTTAATGACTTTGCATTTTTATTACTTCAGTCTAAGATTTTATATATGATTATTAATATCTAATTTGTAGGTTTATTTTAGGCCTATAAAGTCTTAATAATTGATAAAATTCTTTAGGATTCACCCATTTGATTGTTTGGTCTTAAAAATTAATTTTATGTGAATGATTGGTTTCATATCCTATATTAAATAACTACTTCCTACATAAAATTCACATGAAAAAACTTAGTTTTTGAAAATATTTACTTTGAAAATTTTATTGTCTTCTTGAAGGTTTTCAATATATTTCTAAAACCCCCAAAATTATTGCATTCATCTAAATCTCATTGACACATGGATTCAAAACCAATTTTTTTTGGAAAAATGATTAAGTATTTTTAAATCCCTAGGGACAAAGAAGATGCCATGTTACAATCTCTTAGAAGCCCAAGAACATGAAGGATTGAAGGCATCAACAAATAATCAAGACCTTAGAACCTTGGGGGAATTAAATAATTGACCTATAATACCTCAAGTTGATCAATATTGGCAAATCCCTATAGCCCTAAGGCCCTAAGAAGATGCTATGCAACACCCTCCTAGAATTTCAAGAGCTCAAAGTGATTACATCATCAACATAGGAGCTTTGGGAATTAATGATATTGACCTACCAAAGAATAAATAGTTAGGGAGGTTGATAAGAAGCCACATTTCCATAGTAATGACAAGAGTAGATAATAGAGTAAAGTCCAAGGATGTTGATAAAGTACCAAGTGGTAAAGTGGGACCTAGTCGTCAAATATAAAAGCATAACAAAGAAAAAAGAATGTGAAGTTGAGTAAGGGCCATGTGGTAGTGGTGGCATCAAAATATGAAGGGACTAAGATTGATGATCCATCTGGCCATCAAAACCATCAAAATATAAGATGAGACTATGCATCTAATTCAATAATAACATCAATTTACAACTCGGTAACATGATGATAAATGATGGAATTCAAGGAATTGTAGTTAGTGAAATGATTAAAAGGGGGGAATTTGACTAAAATACTGAATAAGGCATGAATCATAGGCACAACATGCACATTAGGATCAATCAAAGAACATATTAAAAATTTAGCCTTTAAGAGACATGATGCCTAACTACATAAAACATGTCTAAATGGTAATCCTAATGACCCTATACTACCAGATTTCAATTTAGTATCTTCAATGATATGGTATAACTGGAATGTCTATTAGAATATTAAATTTCATCTCAAATCACATTGATGATTACCTTTAACCAACCCATTAGTTGGAAATGAAAATTAAAAAGGAGCTCCATAGAATTAGAGGTATATATAAGATCATCTAGTGCATTATAATAAGGGTTGGTATTTCTTATGATTAGAGAATGTTATACTTGACTAGATCCTTTTAGTCTTAGTATTAGAGTAGTGGACCAATCATTTTTGTTTCATGTACTATCTTGTTTTGTAGATTAGCTTGTTGAGTTGAATTTATTTGAGGCCAATTCTATAATCTGACTGAGTATTGATGAATCCCAAATGATCTTTCATGGAAATATATTGATGTGAAATATTTTACATTTAATATAATTGGTCTATGCATGTAGATGGTGATCCTATTTTCCTCTTTTACATTATTTCTACCTTCCTTATACTCTTGTACCATCCTTTAGTTAGAGTTATTCTAGGTTTGCCTTGCTTAATGATTGGTTTCTTAGAGGATTTATCTATTCAAGAGGACCTGATTAGATCCATTAAAAAATGGGCTCTCTTTTTTCTCCCTTCCCTTATCTCTTTTAATTTTATTCAATCAACTTTGTTAATTTAGAATCTATGTAATCTATTTGTAATGGTTTATCTTATTTCTCACTCTATATATTACTACTTGAGCACTATTGAATCCACGTAATATATATGTTCATTTTAATCAACTATTTACATCCATGGATAAATCTCTATGTGCTATTTTTTTAGGTATTAGATCCTAGTTTAATGTACATTAACTTGTCTAAAATATTCCATCTTAAGCAACAAAGGCCCTTTGAATTGGAATGGTCATAACAAGCCATAGATTGAATATTAGTGTGCCTAGACTAGGTAGAAGAAACATGGGGAGTTCTTAGGAGCTCCTTATAAGAGTGGTTTTGGTGCATTAAAACCACTAAGGATTATTTGTTGTTGGCTATGTAAAAATTACCAACATAAATGGTGCTAGAAGGAGGGACTAAAAGATTATTTTAGAATTTTGTTTTGTTTTAGTGCATTTATTAGTATTCCAATGGCCTTATCTTAGCTAGGAGGATGTAACTATCTTGTGAATGTTTCAGGACCTTCCCATGACTTGCCCAAGAACCCATTAAAATTATATGTAAATTATATCAATGGTGGGGTCAAGACTACTAAGGAAAACATCCAAGATTTAAATAAGCCATTATCATAAGGTATATTCAACATGAGGATGTGGTTTATCACCTATTCCATCATTAACTAGATCAAATAACCTATTATTGGAACCTTAGTCTACTAGAAGGATGTATCACCTCATGGACAATCTTTGAGAATGTGTTCCTTAACCATTTTAGTATGTCCATTGACCCTTATATCTTGTTTTATCAATTTTCCACAATCCATAAAGAGATAAATGAGATGATTAGTATGTTAAGCCATAGATTCCATCAGTTATATACCAGGTTAAAGGATCATTTTATACAAATAGAGGATGTAATCATCACAATTTACCTTAATACTCTAGATACTTTGACTGCTATGTTTATTATAAGAAACGTAACTCCCCTCTCATCTTTGTCTTTGTCCTATGAAAAGGCTTGTAAAATAGATCAACAATCAATGACATATGGATATGGTGTTCAACCTTCTTATCCATTGTGATAATTAGGGATCTATCACCTAAAGTCCTTTAAGTTACATGCCAAAAAATCATCTAATGAATCATCATGTTCCATACAATATAATGCCCCAAGTTTATAAATATATTAGTCTTCCTCTAACAAATGAGAAAGTTGTTATTAGTTTTAATTCATATGATTTTTTTAATATATTATATAATTAATAGGTTATTTTCGCTCATGATTATAGTCAAGTTTATTTATTTATTTATTAATTACTTACCATTTACTATAGGATAACCTCAGACAATGCTTGACACAAGCTACAAGGCTACATTCTCAAATGCATCATTAGGATTATATGAACATGGATGTGGAATTAAGCCTAAGATGATTATGCACACTGATAATATGCCATATTAAAAATGTGATCCATTCTTTGAAGGCTATGATATAAATGATGAGTAGTCCAATGGTGATGTTTTATTATATGTTGCAAGTAACCTAATGGTTTTAAAATTAAGTGGATGAACAATTTATTTCCTAATAATAAGAATTAGATTCCTCTTATGATTAGTTGGATCAAGATTTTGAAGGACTAGAATAACTAGGTGAGGAAGATGCATGTTATGCATTTGACACATCCTTCCCTTGTACCACCTCCAAAACTACATTTAAAAAACTGATACAAGATGGTTAGTAGCTCAGTGGTATTAGTTTATATTCCCCCTCATAAATAGAAGAGGGTGAAATTAAAAAAGATAATGTTGATTTAAATTGATGGTGACAAGAAGAATAAAACTAGGAGAAAAGGGGATTTTACGTTTGGGAGAACAATTTGGAAGAACTTAATATTGATGATCCTTCCATTCAAGTCAACCTTTACTTCAAACAAATTAAATATGGTTGCCTTATGTACTTATTAGTAAAGGTAGTCAAAGTGGGAATGTAATATCAAGAGCATTTAGGCTTGAATGAAGAGGATTTCATCTCCATTCCTATGTTAAAGTAAAATAAATAACTCATGAGTTCCTTTCATGACACCATAACCATCCATAATTTCCCAATGTAAACATATTCCATGACCAAGGTAACAAAGATGGTCAAGATATAAATAAAATATCATAAACACAATGGTCTAAATAGAGAAGTGAAGCCAATGGAGATGCAAGATGAGAATGATGTAATTCATCAAAAATATCCACATACTTTGGCTATTGATGACAAATTCATAATGTATTTGATGTTGGAAGATCTAATTCAATTCCATGCCTTTTAGATAACAAAAATGGAGAAGAGGATGCAGTCAAAGTGTTTATTTCATTCCAAGCAACCAATAATCAATGTATCAATTAGAAAAAAACCAAATAAATTCCTCTTATAGGTTGGATACACACATAATTTTGTTATGTATGGATATTAAAACTTACTCCTCATCTAAATTATAAGTTTTGGTAGATGTATTTTACTTCATTTATATTGCATGCTTTATGCAAGACAGATGCAAACATAATGTTAAATGTTGTGGTCTGATTTTTACTTAGATTGCATGAAATAAACATTGACAAATCATTATGGGATAGTTTATTATATCATAGAGGAAAACATATAAATAATTAATATTGTCCTTTAACCTTCTCAAAATATTGAAAATAAACATGTGTTTAACTAGTTTCAAGCATTCTTTTGCTTGAAAAACTTTATGAATAATTTCTCTTTTCCTTTCTTGTTTCCTTTCTACAATTTCTCCCTTCCCATCCTTATTTTTAGTTTATTTTCACTTTATTTTTAAATTTAAACTAGTCCTTCTCTTTTTTCCTTGAGTTTCCCCCATTAATCAAAGAAATTAAATGAAAGGACTACTAGTAAGAAAACAACATGAGTGTTACTTAAGGCATATTGAACACTTGCATAAATCTGTCATGACTCTCTTGTGAATTTTTTATATTGATAAACATCAATGATTTAAAACAAAATGTGTGCATTTATAAGTTTTTTTCTCATTGAAATCCATATATACACTTAATTGAAACATTTGAGAAAAAATGTAACATTGTCTTTTTTGGGTTTGTCTAAACTAAACACAAACTTTATTAGTTTCCTTTCCAAAGAATTGATCTGAAATGGATAAAAAAATTAAAGTCTCATGTTAAAATAATTTATCCAAAATGAAAAATCTAAAAATATTCCTTGAAAGGGTGATCTTTTTATCCTCCACCACAAGATTTTTAGCCTGGTCAATAGTGGAGAAAGGCCTTAGGAAGGGATCAAAGGTATCTTTATCAGGGTTATAGATTATTGGATGGAAGTAGAGATATGACCAAACCTTTCCACCCATGTAAAATAGATATTTTTTTCCTTTTATATGTTCTAATTATTTATATAATTATAAAATATAATGTACATGCAAACAAAATTAATCAATCACTTCAGCACACACATATGGTATTTTGTGGGATTGAAACTAAGTATGATACATATTGAGGTAGAATTTAGTACTTTTATCATTTTGATTTTATCTCAAGTAATCATTTATTACTAATACTTATTTTTTGGATGCAAGAACAAGAGATTCTAGATTTATTTAGATACTTAGGAGTATCTACCAATAGGAGTCACCATTTCTTGTTACCTTCACCAACACACCCAATTTTGAAAATAAAAACATGGAACCTCTTTTCTTATCTGATATTTTTCTATGGGTTTTTGATGGTCTCTTTTATTGAGCTATTCTTGGTTGGAAATTTACTAGATGTTAAGTTATAAGTGACTATTCATGCTCATTTTTAATGCCTTTACATTTTTATCAATTCAGTCTAAGCTTTCATCTATAAATATTAATGTCTAACTTTTAGGTTTATTTTAACCCTATGAAGTATTAATAATTGATAAAATGTTTTAGTATTCACCCTTTTGAATGTTTGGTTTTAAAACTTAATTTTATGTGAATGACTCATTTTAACTCCCATATTAAATGACTACTTCTCACATAAATTTTCTTTAAAAAACTTAGTTTTTAATAAAAATCTTTAGTTTATTTTCTTATAGGTTTTTAATATATTCCTAGGACCCCCCATATTCTTCCACATATCTAAAACTCATCAATGCAAAGATTTGGAGCTAAATATTTTTATGAAAATGACAATCTTTGTAAAGCCATAGGGCAAGAAAATGCCATGTGGCACCCTATCAAAAGCCTAGGAACACAAAGGATTGAAGGCTTTAACAAAGACTCAAGATCTCATAACCTTGGGGGAATTAAGGAATTAACCCAAAAGCTATGAGTTTATTGACATTGGTAAAGGCTTGTGGCCTTAATGACTTGAGAAGACACCATGTGACACATTCCCAAAAGCCTAAGAGCTTGAAGTGATTACAACATTGACATAAAATATTAGGGAATTAACAATATTGACCTAAAAAAGCATAAATATATTATGAGGTTTAGAATAATCCATTTGGCCATGACAATGACAAAGGTTTACAATAGAGTAAAGCTCAGGAATGTTGATATACCACTAAGTGGGAAAATGGGACCTAGTAAGAAAAACTAAAATCCTAGCGAAGGAAAAGAAATGTGAATCCAAAGAAGGGAAATGTGGAAGTCATGATGTCATAAGATGAATATAATAATATTGATGACATGTCTATCTATCAAAACCATCAAAATCCAAGATGGGAATATGCATCCAATTCAACAACAAAATTAAGTTATAGCTCAAAAATATGTTGATAAACTATGGAATTAAAGGCTTTTAGTTGGTTCAATGGTAAAAAAGGACCAATTCAACTAAATTAATAAATAAGGAATGAACCATGGGTGTGGTTTGTGTATTAGGATCAATTGAATAACATAAGAAAAATTTATCCTTCAAGAGACATAGCACCTATCTACACATAACACATATAAATGGAAATCCCAAAGAAATCATAGTGACTATATGCTACCAGAGATTAATTTAGTATCTACAAGGACATAGATGGGCTAAAATGTCTATTAGAATCTTAACTACCATCTCCAATCACATTGATGATTAATTGTAACTACCCTATTAGTGAGAAATGAAAAATTTGATAAGGAGCCCCATGAACTTGGAGGTCTATATAAGCTCAAATCTTCCATTATAATAATGGTTGGTATTTTTTAAGATTAGAGAAGGATATACCTAGATGGGTCCTTCTAGTATTAGCATTAGATAAGTGGAATAATCATTTTTATTTCATGTATCATCTTGTTTTCTAGATTAGCTTACCGAGTTGAGGTTATTTGGGGTTGAGTCTGTAATCCAATTGAGTATTGATGAATACCAAATGATCTTTCATGGAAATATATTTATTTGAAAGATTTGCCATTTGATATACTTGGGTTATACATGGATATGGTGACCTTAATTTCCTATTTTGCATTTCTACTACCTTCCTCATAATTTTACACCATCCTTTAGCCAGAGTTGTGTTAGGTTTGGCTTGGCTAAAGACTAATTTCTTTGAGGATTTGTCTACTCAAGAGGAACTAACCAGATCCATTAAAAATTAGGATCTCTTCTTTTCTCTTTTCCATTCTCTCTTGTTTTTATTTAATTAGCTATTTTAGTTTAAAATCTATGTAATATTCTCTTAATGTTTTATCTTGATTGTTTGATCTATCTATTACTACTTGAGCATTGTTTAATCCATGAAATAGATATGTTTTTTAGAATCAACTATTTATATAGATGGATAAATATATATATTCATATTTTGTAGGCATTAAATGCCATATTAATGTACATTAAATACTCTTGATTAACAAATAAATTCCCCTTGAATTAGAATGGTCATAACGATCCATTGAGTGAAGCTCAATGTGCCTAGACCAGGTATAAGAAACCTTGAGGAGTTCTTAGGATCTCCTTGCAAGAGGGGTTTTAGTGCATCAAAACCATTAGAGCCTAGTTATTTTGGCTTAATCAAAATGACCATAAACACCTTTCTCTTAACATTGTGTTTTATGTGTTCACCTTGTTAGGTTTATCAAATAAATTGGTCATATCCCAATTTAATTATCAATGGGATATACTTAATTTTCCTTCTCAAGTTTGGATATTTAGATATGATATTTTCAAGTTAATTATAGCTCATTTCATAAATCTTCCAGTTGTTTATATATTTCCACAATAAAAAATATTATAAATGACCTCAATAAAGAAATTGGGTGTGGTAAAATTGGGAGGATAGTAATTTGGAAACTATGAACAACATATATGGGGAATAAAATTTCTAGTAGAAGAAGGTGTTCTAGATGTAGGGTAGGTTATTCCTTTGACCTATAAAAGTGATATGATTTATTTAGTGGATCATGGTGCTTTAGCCTTTGAAAACACTCATATTGCTTTAGCATTTGGTGATGTGATTTATTTGGTGGATATACTACTAATATTCTCAACAATCATTTTTGAATTGGGGAGAACATTCATACAAATGATAATATTTTTCCCATTTCTTAGGGACAGACACTAGCATTTCCTTTTGAGGCTTCTTATCTAAATGATAAGATGAAGGAGGTGAGTAATGATGAAGGATATCTAAAATTTATTTATAGGCATTTAAAAATAACATAAAATGAGTAGTGCTACCATTAAATACATAAAATATCCTATGTGGGGAATAAAACTTGGTTATCAACTATCCATTGTATATGTTTGTTCTTATTTTACTGCTCTAAATTTATCTCAAGTGCTTTAAAATTATGGTCTAATTTAACATGGGCCTTATTTCATTTTAAATAATGAACTAAATGATTATGAAATAGATATTTCATTATATGTTTTAGTGTTGGTGGGCATGGTATTGAATCTAACATCTCACATGGAGTAACAGTCTCCATAGTGAAGGTATCAAATAAGTGTTAGAATCATTAGATTGAAAAATAAGAAATTCATAAGAAAAACACATCATTGTACATGTCAAAGAAAGAAATACAAATCACATTGATACTAGAGTTAGAATATGCTTTATGTATTAATTATTAAATGGAGGTTTGGTAACGCAATATTTTTGCATGATTTTCTTGGTATTTGTTAAATAAAAATGCATAATATAAAGTATAATAAGCATCATAATTAGGAGTAGCAAATTCAACATGGAGGGATTTGACCATGATGTCACTAGGAGAAGAAGTGGTAGTAATAATATTTTTACTAATGTCATGGTTGTCATAATTTTTTAAATTTCCCCTTACAAAAACAAGGGTTACAAGGTTGGAGGAAATTGAGATATGTTGTGAGGGGAAAGACCAAAAGTTTTCATTTTTAGATTGATCTCATTAGGTTTATCATCTCCATAAATAAGAAGTTTTAGTGAGATTATCCCCACAAGGTTAGGGTCACCACTATAACATTTTAAATATTCTAAATGATATATAACATGTTGGTATACTTGTAAATGAATACTTGAGATATATTCAATGGTTGGAATCTTTGAAACACCATGTTGCTGAAATTCATCAAAATTCAAAAGAATCATATAACCTTAAACTTTGTAAATAGATTTTAAATAGAGACACTTGATGAATTTAAATATATAATAAGGTATGTTCCTCAAATTATGAGTCTAAGGGTAACCAATCAAGATGTTATAAGAAAGGGTAAGTTTAACATCATAAATTTCACTCAAGTTATTTTTTTAAGGTACCATGATTTGAAGCCAAATGAATTGAATGGGAGTTATCTATCTTAAGTCATATATTTATAATTTGATATGAGGTTTATTAACATTTTTTTTGAATTTATAAAGGATTATATAAATTATGAGGTAACATAAGTACATGAACCTTAGTTAATGAGGTCTCCTTTAAATTAGATATCACCAACTTAGATGCTAATGAAAAGAGTGGGGTCATCCACATGAAGTAGGATTTCATCATATCTAATAGATTGAATTAGAAACTTATGAGATAAATATTAGTTATTCATTTTATTGATTTTGATAGATAAATATTTTCCTTGTTTCATGATACTCTCATTAGAGCCATGCAAGGTAATTTCTCTCCCCATATGGGTGGTTGAGGAAAATTCACACTAAAGAGGATTTACATTAATAATTTTGATATTAAGAGGAGGTTCACATGATATCAAGGAATGGAACCCAGATAAGAAGGTTAATTATTTATTCAATGGGATCCCATTCCTCAAAGTTAGAATTTATAAAATGAAATTGAAAAATAGAAAGATAGATCTAAATTTTTAGTTTTTTACATTTTTTGATGCCATTGACCTGACATAAGCAAACTCATATAAAATTATTGACCCAAATGATGAGGTTGTATTATAATATGCCATCATTATCCCTATTAATGAAATATGATACATTCAATCATAAATATGAGAATTATTGACTTGGCTAATGACATTATACATATTTGAGTTTTCTGATTCTGATGTTTATAAGGGAAGGGGTATAAATATCTAAATTATAAGGTAGGCATAAATAGATTTTAAGAGGTTTTAGGATGAGTTTTAGTGTAAATTTGAGGATTAACATAATCCATAATATGTTTCATATCATTTATGTAACCTATTCTTTACCTATGGTTTGAGAAAATAAGATTAATTGTAGTTTCTATGGAATTGGTCGCTAGAGATGAAATATGAGGTGTGGGAAGATTGGCGTTATCTTAATATTTATTGTTATTTTTATTATTAGTGATCCATACACATATTTTTCTATATTTTAAGGTGATAATTATTTTGGTTGAGTGCATCATGATTTGTATAATTTTCATGGTGTTTGAAAATATTTTCAAATTCTTCATAGTGTTCTCTTTCCATAACATCATTGTCAAAGTTATTTCCAAGTATTAAATTGTTTATTAAGGTACAAAGGTAATATTAATTTTCATGTGAATGGCCTTAATTAACATGAAACCAATTTTGTTTTAAATATCATATCAAAATCGTTTGGTTGAGCTATAGGTATTCTTCTTATAATTTACATAACACTTAGAGTTTGATAAGTGTTATGATTGGAAGGAAGTTGTTTAGATAATAAAATATGAGATTAGATACTTGGAAATGTTAGTTTTATTATACCTTCACCTTACCTAAAATTTTCATGTATATATGGCTCTTACACACCCTTATCTCCTATCCACTTCCCTTTTATGGGCTAAACCATTGGTATTTTATATCAGTCATATATAGGAATAAATTCCATAGTCCATGTCTAACCTACTTAAAATCATAATCAAACTATCTCTAGATCATCATATAAGTATTCCTATTATATAAACCTAGTATTTTCACTTTATCACTTTATTGGTTTTTTATATTGTAGTGTCTTGTCAATGCATCAATATCCCTAAGTGCACACCTTAAATGGTGCACTAAGCATGGGGTGGGATCAAATCATGGTAATTTTCAATAGATTTTTTCATACTATTCCATCACTAAAATTAATCTAACCTCATTTAATTATCTATCCCTCTTTCCTCTCCATATATATTTGATAGTTTCTTGTATCCTATAGTACTATCCTAGACAATACCATCTATTTCATGATTTAGTTTTCTTTATATTATATCAGCCATCCCAATATAATTTTGAGTTTGTCTTTTAGCATGTGTTTTATATTAGCCTAGCTGATATAGTATTGATCTAGTAGACATCTTAACTATATCAACCTAGAAAAAACCATAAAATTATAATTTAGGGTTGGTTTTGGGTATTTAAACCATACATATGGGTCGTATTTAATTCCTAATATAATATATCACATTCATACACATTGCTTATGCTTGTATTATTAACCTAAATAAGTATCTAGGAGAGTTAGTAGTTTAAAACAATAACTTGGAGGTATTATATTATGGTGTCATTGAATCTCAATAGGAGAGGTCATTGAGAGTTCCTAACTAAAAGATATTTATGAATTCATTCAATAATTGAGGTCTTTAACCTACATAATCTCTTGTAAAGATCCACTTGAGCCAAAGGGGGATGTTTAAGCATCAATGATTCCACTGCAAGGTAAGTATTTATATCCCTACACTCTTTACTTTTACTTAGTGTACTAGATGTTGTTTATTGCTTTATGGATGTATGTGTGTATCCTTGCTTAGTCTCTTCTTTATATCAAATAAGCTAGTATAGATATAGGGTTTGTTAGGCTTTCCATTTATCACTTTAGTTTGCATAAAGCCCCATTTAGTTAATAATTTCACTTTACCTTCACTATAATATCTTAACCATCATTTCCTTGTAATCAATTAAAATAATTTATTTTACTTGCATCTTTACAATCATTTACCTTTTTTGAGGTCTAGTGAGAGCTATATCCTTATGTCATAGGCTATTTGAGTTGTAGGTTACCCTAATATAAATATACTGATATCATTGGTTTTTACCTAATAATTCAAGTATACACAAACTTTACTCTAGTCCTAGTCTATTGATAGAAAGAAGATAGTTGTAGGTCATCATATCCCATGCATACATTATGGTGAACCTAACATGAATATTATCCCTCCTTCAGTTGGATTAGTTAAAAATTTATCCTTTTAGATTATTAATGACATATTTAAAATCATCAAATATTTTTTAATTCGATTTTATTAGCCTACATGATACCATTGATTAGTATTAGCAACTATATCAGCCAACCTGATACTATTTCATATTTTTATGCCAACCATATTAGTCAACCTAATATTTTAATGTCTTTATAGATTATATTGGCTAGTTTGATATAATTTTGTGTTTGATTCCAAATGTATCATCCAAATAAATATAATTTTGTTTTATTAGTTTCTAATATTAACTGTATTTGTCAACCTAATACCATTATAAGTATTTTTTAATTTCAATTCATGTTATAAAAATTAATTTTAAATTTGAATCATATTTATTTATATTTTTTTATGTCTTCTTAGAATTATGTTTTGGTAGTTATAAAACTAATAGGAGATATTATTATAGGCAAAGTGGTCATAAATTTTACCTATGCCTTAGTGTGAGGGATATTTCCCCAATACTCAACCCATTAGACAACACTATATATGGATTTTAGTATCCATGTACCTCATAGTGTAGTAGATAAGCCTAGGGTTTTTATTTTTAACCTTTAGAAATCCTTTCAATTGTTTAATTTTTTAGTGAATTGTAAAGAAATTAGCCTTGGGAAGTTACTCTCAATGTACCTTAGCGATGGGATAGTGCAACTATAAGATGATAGAATCCTCTGTAGTCAATATCCTTTGGGAATTGTTCATTATTTATGCCTAAGATTAGTATATATGAGAGCCTACAAGTTAAAAACAATGTACTAAATTATAGCTCCCTAATTTAATTTTGCTACTACTTAGTTAAACTATTAGTTTTTTGATTTCCAAATTTTATAATCTAAACCTATATCATTTTGTGTTTTGTGAAAACTACATTAGCCAACCTAATCTAGTTATATGTTTCTTTCAAACTACATAAGCCAGACTGATACAATTCAATTTTATTAGTTTAATTCTAACTGAATCAATCCCCTTGATAAAATTATGTTCTAATTAAAAAATTCATTATAAAACTCAAAAAAAATTAGCTATATCATCCTCCTACCAAATATATCATCCATCCAAATAAATTTTTGTTTTTGTGATGATATTGTACTAAGAAAACTATTATAATTATTTCTTTGCTTAGTTTACAGACTATATTAGTCAATTGAATACAATTTTTTATTAGAATTACTATGTAATTAAGTGAACTGAATTGCTCTATAGAGTTGATATTTTATATTCCACTATGGAACACCTTTTGGACTAATTTAAAGAGAAAACCTGCTAGGGATTTTAAGGATTTTGTAACAATCCTATTGCTATAGAATTAAACATCCCTATTAAATTATCCAAAAAATGATTACATGACTTATAAATTTTCCATATATCAATACCAAATTCTAATCAATTTTCATGTGGCTTCCATAATATCTAAAATTTATGATCCATATACCAATCATAAGCCTGGTAGACAAGGTCACATACTCTAAGACCACAAGGTTGAAGATAAATGTAACATTATGTATACAAATGGGATGATAGTATATCTCCATGAATCATGAGCATAAGGGCAAGGAACTTATTATTTCTATCATACCATGATGAAAACACACATGGAATGTTTTATTTCTCCTACTCATAACTTTTCTATAAGACTTAGGGAAAATCAATTTACCTCATCCTCATTTAATTCCTCATACACCATGCCTAATATTTATAATAATATGGTGGGTCTCTCTTTTATTTAGCCTAAAAAAAGTTCTCAAATATATAGTAATGTAAATTCCACATTTAGTGCATCTCAATAGGCCACTCAAGCTTCTAATTATAATTAGAACACTCCTGATCCTAACCAAATTTTCTTACAAGCTGAGTCAAATATATAATATTGAAGTTAATAACAATGATTATATGATTTGAATGCAAAATAAACTTTTTAAAATGTAAAATATACATCCAAAAAATCATTGGGGAGTACCAAATCAAAATTCCCCCTTAACCTCGCTTAAAGACTCTCATGGTAATCTCATTCTAAAATCACCACTTTGCAAAAATTCTTTAAACACCTCCAAAATGGACCCTTAGTCCCTAAAATTACAAACATTGACATAGGTGGAATCGATCCTATGATCTCCTATAATGAATCCATTGATATTTCTTTTCACTTTAAGGCCTTTGGTAAGCTTTATAAATATTGAATTAAACTCAACACCTTTATCGCTACCAAAAATTTATCTAGTGATGTTTTAGATTTATACAATCAACTAAATTATAACTTCTTTTTAAGAAATCTAATATATTGGGGAAATATTTTAAATCTAATGATCCACCTAAAAATAATTCATCTCATTTTATTAACTATAATCAATAAAAAAATGAGACCGTGCAAGATTTTATCAAGCATCAAAAAAATTTAGCCAACAAATCCAAACACAACATGTTAGAATACAACGTTTTAAAAAATTTTATCAATGCACTCAATGTAAAATTCTAATATATTGTTAGGAATATTTCTCCAAAATCATTGGAGGAAACTTAAGATCAAGTTAAACAACAAGATTTCCTTATAATACAATTTGATCCTTCACAACCTAATTTTGGAAATCAAATGATTATGAGATATAGAAAAAAATAATACTATAGATGATGGTGTATCTAACATTTACTATTTCAAGAGAACCATCAATGTAATTTTTTTAGGAATATTCAATAAAGTGACCCTTTACCCACCTCTAAATGGAAGTCCATATTATCATCCTCCACCTCCTTAAAAAATTAACAATTTTGAAATCCATTAGGCTCTCTCCCTAGTTGAGATTAGGAAACATCTTCCTAGACCCTCACCTATATATTTTGACACTTTTCATCCTAGTGCTCATTGGTATGGTCCTCAATATTTTTTCTTGTATCACTTAAATTTGGGTCATTCTTACAAGGCTTATAAGCAACTTAGACATATAGATTTTGATTTATTACTTGGTACACACTTTGATCATGAAGCCATGATTAGATAATGACACCAAGTCTTTTATAAGGTAGCCAAGGATCATGAATCTATGGTCAAGCATGATGCACTTCACTAATATAAAAATCACCTTACCATATACTCAAATCCACTTCTAAACCACACATAAAATCAATAATCAAAATCAAACATCTTATTAATTAGATAATAATGTTGTTGAAATCATGTTTAATCCTAATGGTGAGGAGAAATTAGTGAATATGAAAATAATGAAGTGGGTAGTGTCTTACATAGATTCTTATCCCCTTAAACCCCATATTCCCTATCCTAATTATATACTAGTATAAGATAATCCTACACATATTTTTATGGTTATATAATCTAAATAAATTATCAATTTAATGCTTTTAGATATCCCAACTATATCATCTAGCCTAGTATAGTTCCCTACTTTCACAACTATATTGACCAGTTTAGTGTAGTGTATTTATCCAACAATGTATGTTTCAATTATTTTAGCTACCTTGGTAAAAAATTTATGCCCTTAAACTATAGTGTTCCTAATGATATGTGTGGGATGACATATGGTACACCATCATTAGTCTTATAACTAACTAGATAGTTATTGATTTAGGTTGACTTACTTAAGTTAAAGGGGTCAAATGAATTGGTGTGACCCTACCTATTATGTCTATATATATGGATGAGTGTATCTCATCTAATGCATCATATTGTGAATTATATTCTTATTATAATGGTTTTTATGTTTCCCTCTCAAAGTGGATCATAATCTGATCATATATTTTACTATATTTTAGTTATGTGTGTTATATAATTTATTTATGAATTAATTTCATTACAAATGGTATCAGAGCATTGATTTTGGAAAAGAATTTTATTTCTATTGTATCCCTCAAATTATTTTTTCCTATTTTTTTACCAGAGTTTCAAAATCATTAAAGGAGTATAAAATAAAAAATTATTTGGAGATCATTTATGAGGGAGTTGATTCTAGTTTATTATTTTTCATAAATTCATTCTATAGTTCAAAATTTAAGGACTTTTTGTTATTTTCTTACATTTTCAAGAAGTTTGAAAAAATATAGTAGGGGTATATCCAAGGTGATTCATGATTGGATGTAAAAATAATTATAAAAATTCTTGGTCAAATTTGGGTCAAAGGTGAAAATCATGGTCGATATTATCAAGTTTTGTTATCATAGGACCACAAACTATGGGTCAAGGCAAGGATTCTAAAACTCTAGGTAAAACTCCTTACAAAGAGGAGATAGAGTTAGAAATGTCAATTGATGAATATTATACTCCAAAGGTTTCCTTGGTAGATCACAATGTGAGTGATATTGAGTATGATCTACATGGCCTATAGTTTAAGATGACAAATAAAGTAGAAAATATGAATAAACGATTAGATGATATAGTGAAGACATTTAGTACAAATCTGAATGGTCATCAATATCCACCAAATTATTTGAAAACCATTGCTAATCAAACCAATCAAAGTGGATCTTTGGGTCAAACTAATGCATAACCCAGCTAGGGTGAATATTATATCTAACTCAACCCAAATCCAAATACGCTGCAATTATTAAACATGATTCCATATTAGTCTAATTGATTATCTAGTCCTTAAATATTACTTATTTATGTAATTTTGGACACATTTATATAACCTACACAAAGGATGTCTCCTAAATAAATAGTAACACCATATTTTTATTTTCATAGTCTCTAGTCACTCACAACACTACTATCAAGTGTACCAAATATATATAAAGGAATAAAATTAATTTAGTGAATTAATTATTCTATGACCTAATAGTAATTATTATTTTGATGAGATACCAAAGAAATCCCACTATGACTCTCCATAAAAGTCAGATTCAACACCACGCACACTCACTTAAGAAAATCAACCATATTATAAGTTTCACAAGGTATCTAGTTATTCAACTCAGAAGTGTAAAGCTTCTCATAGATTTTTAAAATAATAAAAGTTGTAAGGAATAAATCCTACCTTGGATAATCAACCAATTTAGTATACTAATCCTAGGTGCTCTTTTGATTTCATAGGACTAGTATTAATTATTCGACTCATTATTTATCTCTTCAATGGTATCTTGATGCACTTTATCTCAATGCATACAAGTTTACCAATTTATCAAACATGACACAACCAAATATTATACCTGATTACATTATTAAACATGGGGAATTATTTATTTGTTGGATCTATTATTTTACACATCACATAAATAGATGTAGAGATATCCAAAAACATTTCAGAGACTTTTTGATGCCCCTACCTCAAGGTTACCAACAATGCTCACATGATCCATCTAGGATGAATGAAAAATATCCCATATAACCAAATCCATATTTTAAAATATAATATGTGTGTGTCATGGTGATACATATTCCTTTCATTGATTATTATTAGTAATATGCCCTATAACCTCTTCCTTCTAGCATGCTTAATTTTTCCTTATAACTCATATGCAAGGTAGTCCTAGCATGACTCTTAAAAATATAAGAGACCATGATATGAGTTAGATATTAATTAAAACAAGATTTTATGTATGTATTAATGATGTATGTTGATATATTTCATTACAATTATGAGTATATAATTGTTTCATATCATTTACCTCACATTATCACATGATTGGATTTCATATTATTATTTTTAGCATATGTGATGCTTGTTGTACATATCTTTCTTATATCATGATTTTTTACATTTTATCATTAATGTTTGATTTATATCACTTTAAATTCAACCTTTGTTTCCATTTTGGATCTTAGTTATAAATTTTTAGTTTTATTTTTTATTGTTCATATCACTTTAGTTTCCCTTAATTTCCGTTGTGGATCTTAGGTATTATTGACAAGTTTGACCTCCTAGGTCAAACTATCACCCCTATAATTTGAAATTTTGATTTTCATTCTTGTTTACCTTGTTTATATCTATTTTATTCTTGTAATTTATATTTAATGGTCACTTGAAACCTTGATTAACATAGTTTAAGTTAGATTTGATAGGTTTAAGGTTGTGTTCATCATAGATTTGTGCTTGTCTAGTCACTCCATGACCTATTTCAAGTTGTTTAAAGTGATTAAATGAGTATATGGTGTATTGATAGGCTTCATGTCATGTGTTAATGTCATGTAATACTCTACAAGTGCTTGGTTTAAATTTTGAAACTCTTTTCTAGTATCATAACCCATTTGTGATGACTTCTTGATCATTTTATGGATTTCAAAGAAGATATTGTAAGGTAATGATAGTAAATCATTATAAGTGTGTTTGGAAACATAATATAACATTTTGAAAAAACATTTTTATGTATTATTAACACATTTTTTAGCATTCCCATCTGGTTTCTTAAGTGATTATGGAAGTTTTAATGCTTAAAAGTACTCTTTTAGATCATCCATACAACATTTTAATGTGAAATTGAAATTAAAACATTTAAAATACTTCACCCATCATACCCAAGGTCAAATAATTTTTTTTAGGGATATAAATGTGTAAAAATGGCAAAAACCTACTTAGCTCTCCCATCAACTTTCTTGGCAGCTAAATGAGGGTCATCAGTTTGCACATGGTGTGTAGAGTAGAGAGAGAGTTAGATGGAATAAATTTATTGTATTTTAGGTGTACTTATAACCTTAATATTACTTTAATTATATATTATATTGATTCATCCTCCTATATGAACCACTACTAATAAGTTTAGGTAGTCAAAATGCCTATTCATCCCTAACAATCAATAATTTCCAATGGTTTTAGAGCATGATTGAGATAATGTGTTAGATGGATGATTTGAATAGTTTTTTTAGATATTTAATATCCATATAAAAATAATTTAAAATTCATATTTATCATTTGTGACCCTCATCATGAGAAAAACTTCTATTCAGGGTGAGTTACCTTGTTACATGTTTATATAAGAGAATAAAACTAGGTGTTATGTTAGATAGATGGTGTATTCAATTAAAAAGGATATAAAAAATATCAATACAAAAATATTTAAATCTAAAATATCCTTTATACCACTTTTAAGGATTATATGAGCCATGAACTTGAAGAACAAGAGAATAGTATGCATTTTAAAGGTAGTTACAGGTATTATTCCAAGGTAGACCTTCTTATGGCCTTGGGGAGATGAATTAAAGGTTTTAAATCAATTTATATCATGTTTATATAAGTTATAAATTCCATGAATATCATTCATTATTTTTGATTCACCATCCAAGTTGTCCTTCTAAGCCAATTCATTGTAAAAGTTCTTATAACTTGGACTGTATAAGCATTAATGAGGGAGTTTCTCACTATTAAGTGATTGAGAGATATATTGTAAGGATATTAAAAGGTTACTATGATAATAAAATTTGTGAAAAAATCAAAACACAAAATATAAAACCTTTTATATTATCTTGGCCATTGGATCAACCTATTTTAATTGGGTTATTTAAGAGCATTAAGGAGGACTGTGAGAGCTCTAGGTAAATGTCTAATATAGTCTATACTAAATCATGTAGAGAGGTTAATTAAAATAATGATACATTAACACACATACCTTAATCATGGTTTAATTGAGCCTAATAAATAGTCAAATAGGGTAAAGAAGGTTTTGAACCCAAAATATGGCTTACAAACTTGTCTAATTAAAATGTGAAGGATGCATACCTGTGAAAGATTAAGAAGTCTATTAGAAGGAAATAAGAACAAAGGGTGATTATCCAATATTTTTATAAAACTATAAAATTACCAATAGGATAAAAGAGTGGTATGATATTCATATATGTAGTAATGAAGTTGATATGTAGACCTACAAGTCTACCATAGGCCTAAATGAGAAAAGCACCATTTAGATGATGTTTGATAGATGTTCATAGTGTGTTTAGGGGTAGATAAATGATGATTAGGGTGGATAAATATGATTACAAAATAAATTAGGTAATTAAATATAAGGGAGAATCATTTTATTAAAGCTTGCAGTCAAGATACCTCAGAATACCACCTACAGACAGGTAGGGTCATATTTACTTGATTTATTTCAAACCTTCCATATGTAAAATTCATGTAGTAGAGATTCATTAGAGATTATTATCTCTTATAAAATATTTGGTTTAATCATTGAATATGTATCAAAATTCATAAGGTCATTCATAATCAAGAGAGCACTTCAATTATCCTTTTGTACCCAAAACTATTTTCATAGTCTAAACACCCAGTCTATTTATATGAGAGGTCATCTTTTGAAGATCAGTACTCACATGAGGATATACATGGGGGAAGATGATTATTAGAGGTGGGTATTGGGTTAACATACACCAAACCCATATCATTGATTCTTTATTTTAACCTCATACCTATATGAACAATTTTTAAGATAGAGGGTCACTCTAAACCTTGTTTCTACCTCAAGAAGAACTCAAGAGATCATAGAGTTTTACTTATAACTTAGTGGAAATTTTACATCAGATATATTTATATTAGGTTATGATGGATATGTAAGTATAAATATATACTATGGTATTAATGGAGAGAAAGAGGGTCTGTTATTTATGAACGATCCCTAAAAACACTAGGCACTATAAACCCTTATAAACTTTCAATAAGAAGCTTTATGGTTGCTAATGACCCATAAGTAACTCAATATCACTTTTTTGGCCTTGAAAACATATATGATACATATTAAAACTTCATAGGAACTCTATAAACAAAAAATTATGGAACATATGAGAGATAAAGTATGGAAATGGCCTAAATGTTAGATTGCACAAGCCTAAATCAGAGTATAATGACTTAATCATGGGCATGTGGAAGATTTAATGAATTAAAAGGATATCTTCACATCATGAATGAGATGATATAATTTTTTTATTAATATTTCATAATCAATAAAGTAGGCTATAAGTGTTTTATTCTAGAACTCTATCTTACATACTTACAAGCTTACTTGAAAAGGTAATTTTACACTCAAGATTTGAAGACATTATGCAAAATTGGTATTGGGTGTAGAATTTGAATGAATATGAGAGGTTAAAAGAGGTTTTAAAATCATTATGATACCTGTTTATATTGATCTCAAGTCTAATATACATATTACAAATGGTTCATATAAATGTGCGTGCAAACCTATAGGTTCTACAGACCTGTAGGTCCCCACTCTTGACCAAAAAAAGATTAGAATATTGACTGGATAAAGTGTTTTTGGATCACTAAAATAAATAATTTAATATTTAAAACTTGGTATGAGTAACATTTATGGGACATACTCACTAAGAAGAATGAATGGATTCAACATATAATAAATGATTATGAAGATAACTAGGTGAAGCCTAAATAGACCTAAGAAGAGCTTCAAGCCAACCTTTAGGAGTTGGGATATGGTGTGTGTTTATTATATTGATAATGTAAATTTGTTAGTTAATATATATCATGAACACCCTAGGTAATCTTAAAGTTTAAGACACAGGTGTTTCAAGACTAGAACCATCCAAAATAGAAAATTTTGAAGAATGCAGATAAGAGACCTCGTGAATGCCATATTGGTCTTTCTATGAAACTTGAAGGAAGTTATAATAGTTTATTTGTATATGAATATTAAATTGGTTTGAAATTTTTATATATCCTTGGTATAAAATCTCACAATATTTAAACCCAGAGAAAAAAGAAGAAGTTATCAAAAAATTCAAGGCAGTTATGGTCAAACTAGCCTTATGACTTACAAACCCTCATAGAATCTAATCAAGTTACAAAGATTTATGTGAAAATTATTTAACTTTGAGATAATTTATAAAAATAATATAGGTTTTATTATACCTAATATATACCTTAATATATATTTAAATGGATTATATAGGTTTTGAGGCCTAAAAGACTTTTCTCAGTCTTCACATACAGTCTGCCTAGCCTAAGAGGTATTTTATTTTGCTTGGATTTGTATAGAGAAGATGCATGGGATATATTGTATCATAAATGTTCAACCTTTTAGAGTTTTGTTTAGGATCTCTCAAATTGAGATACACTATGGGAATAACCCTAGGCTGTGGGTCACCTATGGTGGGGTTGGACCTCTGGAGAATAGTGGCTTCCTCTTGATGGATCACCTATACTAATGTTTGCACTCATAAAAATGGTTATATAAGGGGTAAAGGGTCACTAAGAAAGATAAAAGGGTGATGAAATAAATTTAAATGATAACTCACATATTCATGAAGTAAACACCAAGGAAGCATAAAACAATGATAGCTCACACAATCTCACAAAACATAACTAGTTGTATAAGTGTTTCATAGACTAGGTTCAAGAAGTAATGAATGAAGGCAAAGAGGAGTTATAAGACTCACTAAGATATTACATCAATGATATAAGGAAAAATAAATTACACTTTAAAATAACTTGAAGACACCTATAAGTGAGTAATAAATAAGGACAATGGGGGTGGAATATTCTCCTTCACAATGCCATCATGCACAAGCTTTGCTAAACATAATTTAGAGGGGAGAGATAGGTAAAGAAATTTTTTATTGATTAAAGAGGCATTTCAAATTTTTTTTGATAGGGTCTAACCTATGAGAGTCTCTTATATTTTATATTTGAGAGATCATTTCTTATCAAAAGTGAGAGATAGTTCTTACAAATGGAAAAGAATAAGAAATATAGGATAAAGGGGAGAGAGGGGGAGTACGCCATACAAGATCATTAATTAAGATGCCATATTTATTGATTTATAAACCATCCTTGATCTAATTAGGACTAAGATTCTTTGAGAATAAATAAATTATTGACTATACTCTCTAATCCTTAAATCCATTTACTTTGATCTTCTATGCCATCCCCACTTGCTTCATTATGAGGACAAAGTCCTCATATCCAAAGACTTGACAGAGCCATGCCTAAGTATACTTTTAGAATCTATAGGTACCTACTTGTTGAGGATGTGACTATTTCAAATGATGAGACACATCTCCATAATCACATATCTATCCATATCCCAAACCTAAACATATATCTTACTATAGATTGAAAACCAATCTTATGTATTGGTTTTCATATAATCACAATATCCATGAAAATCTACTAGATGTTTTGTCTTGCTTTAAAAACTACTAGTCCATCTTCGATCTCTATATTAGGCCTTAAATGACCTATTACACATCTGTATATCCTCAATGGCATCATTTAAAATTGAAATATCCATTCTAGTTCATATTGGGATCATACTCAAACTCAGCTCTATACATCCATCTACCTAGGTTTGGGTCAAAAACCACCTCTTTGAGCTATATAAAAAATTTATTGGGCTCAAATTTGTTCATTGGTCATCTATTATTGATTTGGGCCTTATTAAATTAAGACACTTGGTATCCTTTTACTTGTTTTGAGTCTTATTGACTTTTTGACCTCGACTCACACCATCAATTTTATTCTATATGAATGGAAGCAAGCCATAGATATTATACTAGTCCAATACAGTTGAGACACATATCACCCATGCATTTTTTCTTAGTATCCATTGAATTTTTGACCCATTGATGACCATTAGATCTAATTTGTATTATTTCATGTGCTCTATTGATCTATTTGGACCCATTGATTTTGTCTTTACCTATACTCCATTAGATCTATTATGAGCTTGTGAGATCATGCCCCTTGTCATCCCTTTGCTTAATCTCAAGATACTCTAAATTTTTGAATTTAAGCTCACCATTTATATATGAATGCATGTTGTTAGATCTATTTGGGCCCACTGACCTTGTTAGTCTCTCGTTCACCATTAGATCTTCTTTGAGTTTCTATGATTTAGACACTTATCAACTCCATGTTCACTCTTTTGAATCAAAATAGATATTTCATGAGGCCTAAACTTGAAATCCCCATGCATGTCTTACTTTTTAAGGATTTTTAAATCCAACAGTTAATTACTGTAGCTTTAACTTGATGTCCCTATTCATGTTTCATTTTAACTATTTAACTTCGAGGATTTAGATCTTGAGATAGACAACTGATCAAGAAATGAATTTTGTAGAGAATGTTCAAAGAATGAAAAACACCATGTCCCTGAAAATATTTTACTTGAGTTGAATTTTTAATTGCATCTATCAAATATGTAACCAAACTAATTTGTTCATCTTTACATGACATGTTTTTGATGGTCTAGTTATTATAGACTTGTGCAAGAAACTATTATCTATTTATAAGGATAAAATGAAATTTTAAGACTCTGTGAAACTTGATTTATGCCACTAAATTCTTGAAACACTATGAGAACCTACTAGTCTTTTCACTTTACAATCCTCGACCCGTTTCAATACTTGCTTCTCAAAGATCAATAAAACACACTTTAAGCTTTCTTAAAGTGTTTCAAAATGTTTGTAAGTGAAATTTGATCTTATTATTCATTATTTGGTCAACCACTCAATTAGGAATTCTATTAATCTTGTCACTCCATCCTAAAACTTCTAGAAATTGATCTATCTAGGCAAATTTTTATATGTGGGCCAAAATTGACCAATATTTCTAGGAACATCATAAGATTGCATGTTTTCTATGAAAATACTATTGGCCTAAAACTAATCCATTGGTAATTTGGATTCTAAATTCTTCTCTCTTAGCTAATCATGAAAATGATACAATGCTTCCCCTTTTTCTAAAAAACTCCTCTTACAATAACAAGGACCAAAAAGAAACCAAATAACTGTGCCCAAGGAACTTATTGAAATGAAAACACATAACTAAAATAAATGTACTCAAAGCACTTAGAGGAAAACATGAAAAACTATTTTAAAATGTTACAATATCATACAATAGGTTAAAAATCTTATAATAACAAGGATTTAAATGAATTCCATTAACTAGGATGGGTAATACCTCTACATCTAGTTGGGCAAGCTAAAAAGCATTATGTTGTTTGCATCTATGGATAAAATAAGAACCACTCCACAAGATATAAAAATTGGTGTGGTTTCTTGGATTAGCCCTATTTGAGTCCCATTTAAGGATTAGGTCCTCTTCCTTGAAGTCCCTTGCTATGGATCTCTTGTCAAAGGCTTTTTTGACCTGAACTTGATGTGATTCTAATGTCTTCATGGTAATGTCCTTGGTTTTTTTAAGCTCTATGATCTCTACCATCTTCATGCTCATAGGCTCACTCTCCATCAACTCAAGCTGATGGGATAACTCCAAGGTAGGTAGTTTAATAGAAATGGGAAATTTTTTCCCTTCCATATATAAAGACATATGGAGAATTACTAATGGAAAATTTGGGAGTCATTCTATCAACCTCTAGGGTTGTCCTTAGCTTTGTATGCCACACTCTTTGATTCTCTTTCATGGTCCTCTTGATAATCCTTATCAAGTTCTTATTTGTGGACTCTACTGGTCCATTGTCTTAAGGATAGTAATTGGAGGATGTACTAAGGTATATGCCTAGCTTATGTGCCCATTCACTTATCTTTATACCAATAAATGCTAAGGAATTATTTGTAATTATAGTACCTGGGACACCAAACCTAGTTACTATGTTGTCATAGAAGTCCAATACTATTATTTCATTATTTTATTTCAAGGAAATTACTTCGACCCACATGGTGAAGTGGTTAGTTGTAGGGAGCACCTATTTATGTCTACTTGAAGGTGGTTTTATCATTCTTATGAAGTCTAACCCCCATTAAATGAAGGGTTTCTCCATAGGTTGAGTAGAAGTACTGCTAATAATTGTTTTCATGTAAACATATCACACTTCTAACATTTCCTAACCCATGCATATGCATCCTTGAAGAGGATGGGATAATAATAACCATCCCTCATTATTTTTACTATTGTTGTTCTTGGAGTAAAATGTCCTCTTGTAGGTCCATCATGAAAATACTCCAAGAGCTTTGTCACTTGATTATCATCAATGTACCTAATAAGTACCCTATTGAGGTCCTTCATAAAAAAACCCCATTAATCAATGCATAAGGAATGGACTAAAGTGTAAAATACCTTATTTTTGTTCTATCCAAACCTTGGGAGTATTCTCTTATCATCAATAAATGTGTCATATCTTGGATCCACCTATTATGAAGTGGATGTACATCTATTTTTAAGTTGTCTTATTTCACCAAAACAAATCCTTTATGTTCTTGAAGGTCATCCACCATATGCTCACATAAACCTTTGCCTATTATCAACTTGGTTACTTTGATTTACACATCACACTCTATGACCTTGGTAATCTAGCCTACTATTTTCTCTTCAAATCCTTGTTAACGAGGAAGTCCTTAACTCCAGAATGAGTCACCATAAGATAAACATTGCTATTAAAAAACATTAAGATAATATTTTTGAGTCTTCTCAAAGATACAAGAACCTACTTTTTTTATAAAATTATACCTCACCTAATATACCTATATTCCTTGAATAAAAAAGGCAATTAAATACTCAATTCCTTCACCATTTTTCTACATCAGCATAGTTAACATGTTGTCAATTTTAGAAAAGGTGTATAATATGAAATCCTTTGAGAAATTAGGATTCATGAGTGAGGGTGCTTGGTCAATGTCTTGCTTAATGGCCTCAAATGTTTCTCTACCTTGATTTGACTAAATAAACACTTGGATCTTCTTTACCATTGTAGCGATAGGTTTGACCAAGTTTGAAAAACAAATTATAAACCTTCTCATAAAGTTTATTTTTACAAGGAAGCTTTTGATTCCTTTTTTGTGCTTGGGTAAAGATAAGGCCAAGATGACACTTATTCTATTAGGGTTAATGTATAGTCCTTATTTTGAAATAATTTGACCCAAAATTTTGCCTTTATGAATTAAAAAAAACATTTATTAGGATTTAAATAAATCCCATACTCTCTACATCTTTGGAAGATCAACCTTAGATGGTCCATGTACTCACTAACCTTCTTGGATAAAATTGTGATGTCATCCAAGTAAACTAGTACCATCTAATTTAATAACCCTTGAAAATCCATGTCCATGGCTCTTTAGAAAGTGGCCCCAACATTTGATAATCCAAAAGGCATATTTTGGTAAGCATATGTGCCCAACTTTGTGGTGAAGGTAGTCTTATAATAATCTTCCTCTCTTACTAGCACCTGGTTGCATCTTGAATACCCATTCAAAAGGGAAAAAATTTCTAAGCCAAAAACTATCTAAAGGAGTTACTCCATGGATGGTAAGGGGTAGTGATCTTTCAAAGAGACCCTATTGAGATCGCTAAATTCAACACACAATCTAATCTCCCCACTCTTTTTCCTCATAGGTAACAAATTGGCTACCCATGAAGAGTACTTAATGGGAAAGATGATCTTGGATTCACTTAGCTTAGTCAATTATTTGCTCATAAGCTCTTCAATTTTGGGGTTTATAGGCCTCTTCTTCATCCTGATAGGCTTGGCATTAACCTCTAGTTCTATAGTGTGTTGGGATAGCTTGGCATCAAAGCCTCTCAGATCACTATATTCACAAGTAAAGATGTATACATATTCTTTATAAAGTTTTATGAAAGCATGCCTTTCATCTTTAGTGTTTACCTTTCCAATCTTGAGAAGCTTGTCTTTGAGGATAAGGACTCTTTCATAGTTATCTTTAATTGATGACATCACTACCTTATCTTTTCTCATATAATCTCCCTCATGGAAAATATCTTCAAGGCTGATAATCCCTTTAGGAAGCTTTTTAGATATCAACTAAACAATTTTATCCTCATATTAATGTTGAAACTTTTCTTAGTTAATTTAAGAGAACTCTACTTCCTGTTGAAAGAAACAAGCAATTTACTTATCATTCTCAATGACCTACCAATGAGCTTCATTGTTTGACATTGATGCTATCACCACCACTTTGACATGTGGCTACACCTTGGTCTTTTTTAACTCATTTGGGATATCAAATTAAGCTTCCATAGCTACCAACCTATCAACATGTCCATTTTGGTTCTTTAGATGTTAAGACCTCAAAATACTTAATTATGTTCCACACTCTATGTTTTTAAGACTTCATCAAGGGATTATTGGTGATATTCCCAAGAATCCCTAGTGAACTATCATCTCACTATCCCCATAAACTTGTAATTTTTGATCCCTCTCTTATTGGCCCATTGAAAGCCATAGATAAGACCCTCACATTCAACTACATTACAAGAACAACTGAATTAGAACCTATAAGAAGAGAAATGCTTGTCATTTTAGGGTGATACTATCATTTCACTTGCACCCACTCCATGTTTGCTTCTTGAAACATCAAAGAATAATTTACATAAGCCACTAAGATCTTCTTGAGGTCCAATGAGGGATGACATGGACTGATTATCTTCATGTAAGTAATAGATACCTATGTCCCTCTCTTCAACTCCTTCCAAGGGATCAACTAAATGATTTTAATTCCATATTTCATCAAAGATAATTTTTGGTATCTCCTTAAGATGAGTGTTTAGTTATTTAACATTTGTAAATTTATCCTCATGAAGGATGGTGTAATTGAGGTTTATGTTATCTATCCTATAAGGCTCTATGTGGAACAGTGAAATGGGATTAGCCTTAATAGATATCTTGGTTTTATATCTTGTTTTGAATGCCATGTATGACCAATCTACTACAAAATAACCTCCAAACTTTGTAATGAATTCCTTAGATAAGCATAGGGAAAAAAAAGGAGGTACATCTAGGATCAACATATCTTGAACCACTGAGATACTCGAACAAACATGTAGGGTCAAGTTGAGATCTTTGATGATACTATATGGCTTGGTGAAAGATCCATCTAGCAGTAACACTCCTTTAGATTGGGGTTCATACTCTAGACCAGCTAGTCAACTATAGACTTTAACATTATTGAGGTGTTAGCCCTACTATCTACCAATAAATTATACACTAAAGAGTCAAAAATTATTACTAAAATTTATAAGGGAGGAGGTTTGACCACCTTACTTTGTTACCTTTCATTTATTCCTTTAGTGGAATTGGTGAGGACCATATTTTCCTTGACTGGTGGTTTCTCAAAAACATAGATATTTGACAACCCTTCTTGGAGGATGTCAACTTGACCAGGCATGGAGAACATATCCCACATTGACACAATCACATTGGGAATTTTTTCTTGTTCCATAATTTTGATGGGTGAACCACCAAATTTGGTTGTGATTTAGGAGCCAAAACTACACCTTGAGTTTGTGAGTTTTAAGGTAAAAATACATTCCCTTGATTTTTATTCCTTAGAGATATTAGAACCTTTTGAATAGTAGTAGGTCTATTTGGTTTTGATATTGAAGGAGTAATGGTAGGAGGATCTTTGATTATTTCTTAATTATCATCCATGTTCCTTCTTTTTAACCTTATATTTGCTACTAATAGGACGCATTCCTAGCTAGAACTAGCATATTGATTGAGTGCATAACACTCTTCTTGATCATAATTCACCATTGTAGCACCCAATTAGTTTGGTACTTGATCAAGGTTTTGACCTTGTTCAGGGTCTCCTAGTTTTGTCATCATGTGTACCTCTATGTTTATAGCCATAAGAGCTTGATTGTACCCATAATAGGCAACCTACTACCATTGATCATTAAAATATTGATTAAAATTATTAGTTGGAATAATGGATTTCCTAAAATAATAATTCCAAAGCATGGTACCCTCAACTTCTTGAGAAAAATTATTCTAGATGGGGACCAAAGTGTTGGAAGTGTTTTCAACATTTGAATTATAGTTGTTTTGCCTAACATAGTTGGGCTACCCTTGTCCTTGGATTTGAACTTAGCCTTAGCCTTAGAAGTTACCTTTGGAGGGTGGTCTATTTTATTTTAAGCTTGTTTCTAAGGTTGATAAGGCCTATTTAAATCTTGTTTATTCTTAACATTTACTAGCTCATTTCCCAAGGATTGGAGCATGCTCTTAAGATCTTGAAAGTTCTTTTATTCTTGGAAATCACTATATTGACTATTTGAAGCCTTTTATTACTTAGGTGAGGGTATAGCAACAATTTTAGGCATAGGAGGAATGGAAATAAGGGGAGGAATAAAAACAAGAGGTGGTGTGATCTCAAGGAACAAAGGCATTGGTGGTCTAGGTATAAGCTTGCTAGCTTGCACTAGATAATTTTTTGCTCCAATTGCCACATCATATGCATTTGTCAATGCATTTCCTCCCATGGACAAGATAATTATTAAAATGTGACTCTTTAGGACCTTAAAATAATAATAAAAAGGCAAAGTTAGGGGTAGGCCTAACAGAGACTAGGATTTTATCCCAAAATATTTTGAAACTTTGTGTCAAAATCTTGCATAACTTTATGAGGGGATTTTTTTTATTGCGGTCATCTGATCTATAAGTGAAAAATAGTTACTTTTATCTTTAAATATTTTATGCAATGTATCTTATAATTGGTCTCATGATGTAATATAATTAGCAACAAGGCTTTTATACCAAACTAAGGATTTACCTTTGAAAGAAATGGCTAATTATCTGATTGCCTTGTTTTCCTCATTGATACCATGAATGTTGTAGAAGTTGGCTATATCCATGAGGTGTTCATAAAGGGGTTATATCTTGGTCTCTAGTGAAATAATGGACACTTTTAAGAGCTTATACTATAATAGGATCATATTGAGGGAGGTCTAGAGGACTTTGGCCATTAAAAGCCACAAAGGGAAAAGATCTAGGGGCTACCATGGTGCTAAAAGGGTTTAACAAAGATATTCTTATAGGGTTAGGACTTGAAATTTATTTAGGAACAAAGTTTCATTTATAAGCATGTGTATTAGCAAATATCAATATTTTAACTAAGTTTAAAGGCAATTCAGCAAATTCAAAGGGAATACCTCTAGAATATAATTTTATAATCACCTTGGAATGAGATGTAGTCACTCATCTATTACCAAAATGTTGGATCCTTTTTTGGAGTCACAAAATGTTGTTAATTGGAAGCTATAACTAATACAAATTGATCAAACTAGAATCAAACTTTGACCAATCTTATTTTAACTATGTTCTATTGGGCATGCTAAAAACTAGTATAACATCAATTTGCACCCTTAGATAGGGTTCTTATAGTTCTCTCTAATTGAGCTACACTATAGGAACAACCCTAGGCTTTGGGTCACCTATGGTGGGGTTCAAACTTCATATAAGGACAACTTACTCTTGAAGAATCACCTATACTAATGTTTTCATTAGGAAAAGGGTTAGAGAAGGGATAAAGGGTCAATAAGAAGGATAAAAGGGTGAGGCACAAGATTTAAATGAGAACTCACATAAGTATGAAGTAAACATTGATGAATCATAAGATAATGATAGCTCACACAATCTCATAAAAGTTATCTAGTTGCATAAGTGTTTCATAAACTAGGTTCAAGAAGCAATGAATGAAGGAAAAGAGGAGTTAGAAGACTCACTAAGAGCTTACATTAATGATAGAAAGAACACCAACTTATACCTATAACTAACTTGAAGACACCTATAAATGAGCAAGAAAGAAGTACAATGAGCATGGAATATTCTCCTTCACAATGCCATCATGCACAAGCTTTGCTACACACAATTTAGAGGGGAGAGATAGGTAAATAAAATATTTATTTCTTTAAGATGTATGTTATATAATTTTTAATAGGGTCTAACCTTATCAAATGAGAGTCTCTGCACTTCCAAAATTGAGAGAGAATTTCTTATCAAAAGTAAGAGAGATTTATTTAAAATGGAAAAGAATAAGAGATATATGAGAAAAGGGAGAGATGGGAAGTATGCCATTCAAGATCATTAATTGAGATACCATCCTTCTTAATTTTTCATCCATCCTTGATCTAATTAGGACTAAAAGTATTTGAGAAGAAATAAATTCTCCATTATAATCTCCAATACCTAAAACCCTTTTCTTTGATTTTCTACACCATCTCCACTTGCTTCATTATGAGGACAATGTCCTCATATCCATGGACTTGGTAGAGCCATGCCTAAGTCTACTTTTAGCAGATTTAGGTACCTACTTATTGAGGATGTGACTATGTTGAAGGATGAGACACCTATCCATAATCGCATATCTAACCTTATCCTAAACCTAAACATAGATCTTACTATAGATAGAAAATTAATCCAATTTATTGGTTTTCATATAGTCATAATATCCATGATAATCCACTAGATGTTTAGTCTTGATTCAAAAATTGGTAGTCCATATTTGATATTTGTATTGGGCCCTAAAATACCTATTATACATCTATAGAGCCTTAATGACATCATTCAAAATTTAAATATCCATTATGGTTCATCATAGTATCATACTCGAGTGAGTCTCTATGCATCCTTCTACCTGGGTTTGGGTCAAAAACCACCTCATCAAACTCCATCAAAAATATCCTAGGCTCAAATTTGTTCATTGGTCATCAATAATTGATTTAGGACTTATAAAATTAAGACACTTGGTATCCTCACACCTTTTTTGAGTCTTATTGACCTTTTGTCCTCAACTCATTCCATAAATTCTATTTTGTATTAACGGATGCAAGCCATAGATCTTCTACCAATCTAACTCATTTGAGACACTTTTCACTCATAAATTTGATCTTAGGATATATTTAAATTTTAACCCATTGATCACCATTAGATATTTTTTGTATGATTACATGTGCTCTATTGATCTATTTGGACCTACTAATTCTATCTTTACCCACACACTATTGGATATACTTCAAGCTTATGAGATCAAACCACTTATTATCCCTTCACTTAATCTTAAGATCCTCTAAATTTTTCACTTTAATCTTGTCATTTATATATGAATGCATGATCAAATTTGTGCCATTAGATCTATTTATTCCCACTATCCTTGTCAGTCACTTACTCATTATTATATATTATCTGAGTTTCCATGATTTAGACACTTGTTAGAATTTCATTCACTATTTTTAATCCAAATATATATTTCACGAGGCCTAAAATTGATTTAACTACACACATATTACTTGTTAAGTATTCTTAAATTTAAATGGTTAGTTGTTCTAGCTTTGACTTGACATCCCCATGCATGTTTCATTATTATTGTTCAACTTTGAGGACTTAGATCTTGAGATTAAAAAACTCATCAAGAAATTAATTTTGTAGAGAATTTTTAAGGCAAAAAAAACACCATGTCCATGTAACTCTTTGATCCTAATTAAATTTTCAAGTGTATCTATCAAATGCTTAACTAGACTGATCTATTCATCTCTGCATGATGTGTTTGTGATGGTCTAGTTCTTTTGGACTTGTGAAATAAAATATTTTACCTTAAAAAGGATTAAATTAACTTATAATACTTTATATACTTTATTCATGCCCCAAAATGCTTAAAACACCATGAGACCATGTTGGTCTTTTCCCTTTGCAATCCTAGACTTGTTCTAAGACTTACTTCTCAAAGATCAATAAAACACACTTTAAGCTTGATTAAAGTGTTTCAAAATATTTTTAATTGACATTTGATCTTCTTATTCATTATTTTTTCACCCACTAAATTAGTAACTCTATTCATCTTGTCACTCCATCTCAAAACTTCTAGAAATCGATCTATCTAGGTAAATTTTTATATGTGGGACAAAATTGTCCAGCATGACCTCAATCTCATATGAATTTTTAGGGACCCTTGTATACTCATGATTTATGACATTGGTTCTAGGATTATGGCCTTAAATTTTTTGAATCACTATTAAGATTATAAGGAGGTCACAGGTTGCCAAGAGACCAAAAGATGACTCAATTAAGGAAATTGATTGATTAAGTGATATAAATTGAATGATTCAACCTCAAAATGACCTTGATGACCTCTACAAGTCTCAAAAAAATATGAGAATGGAATTTAATAGTATATTTATATGTACAGGTGTATAGAATGGGCCTAAAAACATGGTTATAGGTGTGTTTGTGAAGGAATAATGTATGAAATGGCCTCCAAATTAAGTATATAGATCTATCTAGACTGAATAAATTTTATAAAACCTTTATAGTCACATTTTAAAGACTCATAAGTATTTATATTAGCTTTTCAAGTTAGTAACTTGGTCAAGATGAGAATAATGCATTATTTTGCAAGCTAAAAGTCCTACATGTAGGCCTATAAATTTCTTCAAAAGACCTATCCTCAAAATATTATGTAATAAAAAGGTGATTTATATCTCAAAAAGCCTTTTCTAATCATAATAACATGAAAATGTCTTGAAAAATCATTTCAAATGTCTCTTAAGCATATAGAAGCTCCTAGGCTAGGGTTTTATCCTTTTCATGGGTCATGTGTCCTTAAAATATTACATACATTAAAAATTGACATGGATCATGATTAGGTAATGGGTAAATTTAATTAAAAACTTCCTATAAGTTTCATACATGTGGGAGGCCATTTGAACAAGATTCAATTTTTTAGGCCTAAAGGCCTTATTGAGGCCTATATAGGGGAAGAAAACAATATAAAAGTGTAATTCCACTCACTTTTGGTCATAAAATTTGACATGGGATTTTGGGTCCTCAAAAACATATTTAGTTTTCAAATATCATCCATACATTATTCCACATAAGGAGGTTTACCTATTTTGAGGGCTATAAGGAATTGGTTAAAATGCAAGTTATAAGTGCAAAATCAATTTTTTTTTTAGTGTTTTATGGCTTAAAGTGACTTGTTTTAGGTTTTATATGAAGCGAAGAGGCCATAAATGGAGGGATATTATTTTATTAAAGGCAAATTCAAGTTTTCACCTTTTATGCCAAGTTGGAGTTATAGGAGTTCAAGTGATCAAATAACCAAATAAATGCATAAAAGTTACTCAACAATATTTTTAAGGTGACCTTTATCTTCTATTCCACTTATATAGAAATAACAAATTAGGAATTATTTGTAATAAGTATTCAAATGGTTGAAAGAGTATTTAACAACCTTAATGAGACATTTCCTCTCTCTTATGCCAAGTCATGAAGATAAAGTCAAAGAGGCTTCAAGACCTTCTAATATTCATAAAAAAATGGAGAGAAATCTTAAATGAGTGAGGATAATGATTAAATTTAATAATTGATGAGGACTTGAAGATTTATTTTCATGGAGATGACTTCTTCATCAACAAGGACATGTAAGTAAGGATATATGATATGCAAGAAAAGATGTAGGAACTCGTATGGGTCAAACTATAAAAATAAATTAAAATGAATTATTTAATCCATCCAAATAACTCTACATATACCCTTATGCCATTTTGATAAGGAAAGGGAGAGAAAATTTAGGGACTACTATGTAGAAATTTAAGGGTGTGAAGACAAGTGAGCCACCCATATTTTGGGGGCTGATTTGTCTCCCCTCTCCTACTATTTATTATATTTTAATATTTTTTTTATATAATTGAGATATCATATTATGCTTTTTCTATGTTTAAATTCTACCAAAATTTTATACTACACCTTTTGAAATAATAAGAAGCTGGTTTCCTCCATTTTTAGGTTTTTATGTGAAGTGTATGATTATTTTCCATTGATACAACCTAGAGAATAATTATATTTCTTATTTTAATTTTATGATTTTATAAATTTTATATCATATAATAGTTATTATAGGTTATACTAAGTGTTTAGGTTCAATATCAATCCAAAGTTGGAAGTGAATTCAACAAACTTTCATTCTTTCCATGCTAAGAGTGAGTGTTATTAAGGCCTTTATGTGAAATATTATTTTATGAGTCATAAACCTATAATTAAGTGAATGTGTGCAGGTTTATTTTCTTTCTAAGAGTGTTAGTTATAGGCATAAGTGGTCACAAACATTGGTGCATCACCTCAATTTCAAGTTTTCATGTTAGTTTCAGTTTCTAGCATTATCCCTTCACCCTTTCCCTTAGTTAATAAATTAATATTCGGTAAAATTAGAATCAAATTAAGTGATTGTATCAAGGTAACCATACCTCTATTTTTATATTTCATACAACTCAAATTTACCCACACTTTGGAGAGATTCCATTTTTGTAGAAAGAGTGGGAAGAGGCACACCTTCTCATAAGGGTCACAGTCCTAATTGATAACAATGTTTGACATGCCCAATGGGTCCTATATTCCTTGGTATAAATGAAGTTTTCAATTGGAAAAACACATTTTTTTTATTAGATAACATTCATCATTCTTTAACTAGGAGATTATTTAAGTTTTAGACTTCTTAGCAGTAGACCAACACTAGTTTCATGCCAAATAATATTACAAGGTCTTCAAACAAAGGTATTCCTTTTGAACTTTCCAATTTAACTTCATATTAAAATAAAATAAAAACGTTCATAAGCAACAAATCCTTATCCTAGGATATTTTTTCAATCCCCAAATTATCCCATTATGCAAGATAATTCAATCCCCACTATCAACATGGTTTCCCCCAAGAACCAGTTGTTTCTCTCTTTAAATAAAAAAATCCCTCTAAATATACCTTTATATGATGATATACCACCATTATATCTTAAAAACATACCTTATTTCTTAGGAGAATATCAAACCACACATATTAAACATATTAAAGATGTATCCAACCTTTGTTTTGTTCATAATTTTATCCAAGAAAATGTTTCTATTTTTTTTGCTTATTTTATCCTTCAAGGGAAAGATATTGCAATGGTATAAAAAACTTACTTTGAACTATATTGATTTTTGAGATGACTTAGGTACAACCTTTTATAGGTAGTTTGAGGATAAATTAGATCATTTATCCCTGGTTGAATAACTCAACCATTAAGAGGGCACTCCATGAGTTCATGACTAATTTCAACCTCAAGTTTTAGAAGACATGGACTATGATACCTCTCATGATAATTCCATCTCTAGATTATTCCTTATTATATTTCTTAATAGATTTAAATTCTGATATTTTTATCATGATTTAGTATATGGGTGGTAATACACTTCTAGATGTCGATGAAGTGGCCATTAGAGCATAAAATAACTTAATTTAGGCCAGAAAGCTTGCACATAGGCCTTCAATGTCCATTTTTATAGAAACACAACCAATTCTATCCTCATAAGCTCCATCAATGGCTCCAATTACAGTCACTCAAGTTAAAATTACATCCCTTCTTAGTTAATTTAGTGAGATTGGTGAACTAAATGGAATATTGCAATCCTTTGGTAATGAAATAGTAAATATAAAAAGGAAACAATATCAAGTTAATAGTCCATACCAAGTACGTAATCAATCCATATATTAGCCATTCATAGAAAATAGACCTCCCTATCAAGGCTTCAAAGAGTAAAAACCTTCATACCAAGCTCAAGGATATATTACACAAGCCAAGAATTATGTTTTAGTTGATCCCAATGGTCCTTCTTCATCTAAAGCCATTTTAACTATACCAACACAAAATAACTTGATGTAAGATTCAACTTAATAGCCTTATAATCCAAATGATATGTAGAATCAAGCTTTGGTAGATCAAACTATGATGATTCCTCAAATGATCTAATAAGAAGCTTATCTTTAAGAAAGTTATCATAGTGAGGATATGGTACAACAAGACAAAGTTCATCATGGATAAGGGTAACTTGATTCAACCTTTGTAAACTGGCAAGTTGATTACCATGTGGCTTTGAATCAGGTTGGTGAATCTAGTACCTCAAACAACATGGCTTCAACCATCACAAGAGCCAAGAAAAGGTCTATTGATGAGACTCAAGAGGTGGGTAATGTTAAAAACATTACTAATATTATTTATAAAGGTGATAATGATAAATTTTCTATCCCATCACTTTATAAAAAATATAATATGGAAGTTAACAAAACTCACCAGGTATCTCAAGTGCAAGATCATCCAGTTGCTCTAAGGGTGCATCCAAAGATTAGTGGGTCTCCTTTTATTATTATTGACCATAATAAAAATTCAAACATCATCATGAGTACATGGAACTCTTTGGAAATCCTAAGAAAAAAGGACATCCTTATTCAAGAGATTTCAACCCTCAAGTTGTTTACAAAACCAATCGAGAAGGAACATGTGATTTTAGCAAATTTAAATTATAAAACCAAACAAGTAAAATAGGTACATAATTAGGTAAAATTCAAAAAATATAATTTAAAACTAAATAAAAAATATCCTTTTTATCTCTCCTTAATTATTGGTAACACTTTAGTTCATAATTGTATGGTTGATAGTGGTGCAAGTAATATAGTGATACCTAATTAGATTGCAAACAAGTTTGTTTTGGTAGATGAGAAAATCACTAAGGGTTACTTACATATTCATGGATATAAAACCTAGACTATAGGAATAACCAAGAATCTAAAACTAACACCACATTCTTGCACAAATGTGACCATTCATCATGATGTAGTGGTGGTGGAGCTTCCTCCATATTTTTCCATGTGTTTATCATGAGACTTCACATAAAATATAGGTGGTTAGATTTCATCTGATTGGAATTATCTTATGCTTATAATATGGTATGTAATCAAGATTATAATTAACTTTGAATATATTATACACTTTTAATTTGAATCATACATGCCTAGTATTATGAATAATAATTGTGTCATCTTGGATGAGGTAGAACAAACTAGTGAAGTAAAATCCAACTGACTTATTGAAGGATTTTATGATTTATCTCTTAATGAATAGGATTATAACCTACATGAAAATTATCCTTAAAAATTTATAAAATAATAAGGACTAATTGTTTATTTTTTACATGATAATGATGCATAAATTCTAGCTATAGTCAGGGAAGATGAATCAAGGGATGGTCTTTGAAAACTCTACTTTGATGGTTTAAGGAAAAAACATGGTAAAATGGATGATATGATTCTCATATCACCCAAAAAACAAAATAATTAATCTAGTATAAATTTTTAGTTTATTTATTATAATAATGTAAAAGATTATGAAGATCTAATCCATGGTTTGTAAATGGAAAAAAAGATGGGAATCAACATCTTACAAGATTTTGGTGATAGTGAAATTGTGGTTTACCAAGTGAGAGGGTTGAATTTATGTAATAATTATTTTATAAAATATTATAAACATAGAGTTTGGGATCTCCTTGAGGACCTTGATGCTTTTGATATCCAATAAGTGCTTAGAGAGAACAAGCATGCAGATAGATTGGATGTAATAAGAGCTTAGTTCAACATTCCAATTGATGTAAGGAATGACAAAAATTATTCACATATCAAGATTGTGGTGAGGCCTTATAATATTGAAAATAATGATAAATGGTAAGGTTTTGAACATGATAACCATATTGTTTACTTTTTTCAAGAGGAGGTTGAATTCTCTTCTAGAAACTAGCCAAAGATATTGTAAAAATATAGTGAACAAATAGTCCAACTCAAGTACAACAAGATGCCTAAGTGTCTTGTCACACTTGAGAACATATTCATTAGAGATGTTGAGGTTAGGAGAGATAAGTCTTCATTGTCTACCTAATAATAAAACTACGTTAACATTAATATAGCAAATGGAAAGACTCTCAAACTTAGTAAAGTATGCTCTCCATCTCAAAAGGAGTCATTTTTTGATTTATGTAGAGAATTTGTTGATGTATTTTCATGGGAGTAAAATGATTTGAAGGGGTTTGATCCTATATTTTCTCAACACACAACTGAGATAGAGGGTGATACACAACTAGTAAAGCAAAGACAAAGACCAATAAATATTAAGATTGAGCCTTTTATGAGAATAAAACTTCGCAAGATAATCAAATCAACCATCATCTTACCCATAAATCATTCTAATTGGGTGCCTAACATTATTATTTTGAGGAATAAGAATTGAGAAATTAGAATTTCTATGAATTTTCATGATTTGAACAAGGCCTCATTCAAATATCATTATCCATTACCATCAATGGAATAAATATTTCAACTAGTATCTAGTTTAGAAAAGTTCTCATTTTGGATGGTTATAATGGATATAACTCGATATTAGTGAAAGAAGAAGATCAGTTTAAGTTAACTTTCACTACCAAGTGGGGCATTTTTGCTTATAGAAAAATGCCATTTAGATTGTCTAATACAAGAATAACATTATAAAGAGTAATGGATATGGCATTTCAAGGTCTAATTAATAAGTTTGTTCTTGTATATTTGATTGATGTTACCACATTTTCAAAGAATCAAAGTGAGAAAATGTTTCATCTCAAGGAGGTGTTTGAGAGATGTAGACAAGATGGGATATCACTTAACCCTAAGAAGTGTGTGTTTTAAATACATGAAGGTAAGCTAATTAGTCAAGTAATTTCTAAACATGATTCGAGCATTGATGATAAAAGGATAGATTACATTCTTGCATTATCATTTCCTAAGCATAAGAAGACATTACAAAGTTTTCTTGGAGAAATAAAATTTATAAGAAGATACAAATCTGATTTTGTAACTTTGTCAAGGACACTTACAACCATGCTTAATAAAAATAAAAACTTCACTTAGACCAAGGAGGGAATGAGGAGTTTTGAAGAGATAAAATAAGAAATAGATAGTGCTATTACTCTCATTAATCCTAATTTTTCAAGGGATTTTATCTTGTATTCATATGTTAATGTGGACACAATTTCAAGGATATTAATGCAATAAAATAAAAAATCTTTAGAGTAGTCCATAGAATTTTTTAGTCAAGGTTTGGAAGAATATGAGACAAGGTACACCTATGTAGATAAACATGTAGTTTCAATAATTAGATGTCTCAAGAAATTTAGAAACTTGTTATCTAATAATATAATATATCTAATAATTTTAGATTAAGGTAAAAACAGGTTTTGAAGGGGCCCCAAAACCCTTTAACAGGAATAAAAAGATAAAGCATTACCATGCTCTAGGAAAATCCATCCTTAAACCTAATAAAAAGTAGCAAAAAAAATAGGTTATACAAGGATAACCTCAAAAAACCATTAGACAATCAACCCCCTATTATCCCGCAAGATGCTCTAATATCTATTTTTAGGGGTAAAATCTAGAATAGTTGCCTATCTGCCATCAACAATATTTTGCATACTTTCTAGCTCTCTAGTTTTCCTTATGGGTCTTCTTTTGGGTTTGTCAGGAGAGCCAATATCTGGTTTCACCTTATGATGTTGTTCATCTCTTTTTCCAAGTTTATCCCGAGCAGAAACAAGTTGTTTCACCTTTGTTTGTTGGTCTTTTTTACTGCTTCTATTTTCTACTTCCTTAGTAGTTTTTTCCACCCCTTTTTCTTTGGTTCTCCTAAAGCTCCTCTAAGGGGATATCATTATCAGCTTGAATCTCCCTAGACTGAGAAAGGAGAATATCTCCCTCTTCTGAATTATTTACATCTTCAACCAAGATTTCTCCTTCTTCTAGTACACTTTTGTCATCAGCATCTCCCCATCGCTCTTCTATTCTTTGATAGCAAACGATTTGTCTTGATAAATCCATCAAATCTTCTATTCTATGTTCAGGAATTTTGATATCTATTTGCAGCCCATCTCCTTCTTTTTCTGAATTTTCTTTCTCAACAGAAAACTCTTTATACGCCTCAATTTGTGGATCTTTACTCATCTAATAGTTACTCATCCTAACATTAAGTAGTTCTTGATGAATGAGGACATAACTAAGAAGAGGGCACGCTGGATAATAAGAGTGATGGATTATGATGATGAGATAAAGGTGACTAAGATGATTAGAGTTAAATAATTAAGTGAACACTTAGCTCAATACTTATAGGAGAATAATAAGATAGTTTTAGTTGAATGATGAAGAAATTATAGTTGACCATACATCATCACCAAGCTGGTTTCAAGACATGGTAAGGTACCTTAAAGATTGTATGTATCCTTTAAACTTAAGTGTATCAAGGAGCACGTATTTTAGACTGAAATACATTCATTTTATCCTTATTGATGGAGTGATTTTTAATAAGGATACAATGACATGTTGTTAAGGTGCATATAACCAAGACAATTTGAAATATTAGTTGAATAATTTCATGATGGACAAGGTAGATTCCACTTATTATCAAGGAAAACATCCCTCAAGATCATGAGGGGTGGCTATTTTTGGCCAAACATTATTAGAGATTACCATGCTTAGGTGAGGAAGTGCAATAAGTGTGCAATGTTTACAAGAAAAGAAAGACTTGTTACCTTACCTCATCAACCTATTTTAATGAATCATCCCTTTATCTAATTGGGTTTGGATTTTAGTGGCCTCATCAATCCACCTTCAATCTTGGGTCATAATTGGATCATTATTATCATATTATCCTTTACTAGATAGATAGAAGTAATGGTTTTTGTTGACCATTTTTACCATAGGCCAAAATGGGTCAACCCCCTATAATCAAAATATTGTATAGGGTATTTTTATAATGTCATAGTGCATTATTGTATTTCGATTGATGACATTTCATATGCCATTATATCTTTAATTATAGTATAGCTTTGTCCTTATGTCATTTGGTGTCTTAGGGGTCATTTTAAGGTCATATATGCAAGTGGTAGGTCTTCATGGTGATCAATGCAATCTAGGATCATTGGAAGGATCTACATGAGCCTTGAGGCATCTATTCAAAGTTGTTAAAGTTCTTGAACATGATTTATGAAGCTAGACCATCATTAGGACTTCACATGGAAGCCAAAATGGAATAAATTTCTTATGCATTTTTTAAACATTCTCATAAAGCCTCACATAACCATTAGATAATATGAGATCAATGTTCTACATACCAATATCATGCTCTACAAATTTCATATCTTGATGAGTATTCTATCTTGATATTTAAGCCTCTCAAGTTCAACTTGTCAAGTCTAAGGGGCCAGGTAGTCATGCATGTCACATTGGAATGAATGAATGAACTATTTTGTGTATTTTTATCTTCACTTAGGAATCCCTCATGAACCAAAGGATTATAGCACTAAGTATTTCTTCATTCTAGGAAAATTCTTTAAAAGTATTAAGTCTGTGTGACCTTTCTAGCTCAAGTTATAAGCTTCTAAAGATAGAGCTGCAACATAAGATATTCATGTTAACATCAAGTTTAAGCTTGAGAAAAAAATACTTTTGATATTAAATTTAATGGTTTCATGAATGTAAATGATGGTCATATTAATGTAATTTGATGGGATTATAGACATCAATTTTAAGCTCATGAAATAGCCTTTAGTTTTTAAATATTGGGTCCTAACAGATCTAATGATCCATATTACATCATATATCTTGATCCATTGGTGTGTTATGATTAAAATAATCAAGGAGATTGAGAGATTAACATGTGGCATAAGTATGTGAGGTTGGCAGACTAATATCATATGTTGAAATCAAATGTGGGGCTACCAGATGGCATAATCTTAGATAAAGTTGACAAGTCAAGCACAAGATCAATGACTCATAGTCATTAATACCAATCAAGATCAATGGTGTGAGATGGGTCAACATTTTAATTTTTTTTTTTAGGTATCAATGACCAATGAAATTAAAATTTGAAAATCTAAAGGACTTCATAGAGATCAAACACATAACCAAGGACAAACTAGGGCAAGCTTTTCAAAGGGCACATGCCACCATTAGAGCTTAATAAAATGCCATAAATTAGACATAATGATGTATTCAAATGATAATTAACATATAATTATTCCATTGAAGATCAATATATACCTTTGGTTCATATATATATTACATACAGGGTCCATCTTTTAAAGATTGCAACATTGTTTGGTGGCTATGTTCACCATTATTAAAAGAAGGGTTCATGAATCTTTAAATTATTGGTTCTATTAGTGACATAATGGATATATTTAGACTTAATAAAAACCAAGAATTTAGTAGAGTGTCATCATATAATGACTATAGGAAAACCAATAGTCTGAGATTGGTTTTTTATGCATATTGGACCCATGATCATGGGGGTAAGTTTGAGAATGATCTAGTTGGAACAAGGGATAGAATTAAAAAAGATGAAATGAAGACATACACGTATACCCTAATGGTTTCATCTCTAGGATCAACTGCATGAAAGGGACCCCTTATCTCCATTGTGTATGCCACAACAAACCTATTTGGAGTAGTTATCACTCTAATAGATGGATCTAATTGTTCTAATTGCATTAATTCCAAAAATTAGCTTGAAACCACTTTATTCCTTCATTAAAACCATATCAAGCATGAGTTAAAGAATAATGAAATGTTTCAACTACTTGAGATGACCTAAATCAATCAATAAGTTCCAAAGAAGCATACTGGCAGAGGCAATTTTAACTGCAACTCAAATGATGTTAAAATCATTTGATTCCCCTTGGGACTTCTCTTTTCCCACTTCTCTCTCTCAAATGCTATAAGTAGCTACCATTTTGGCCCTTTTAAGTTTAAAAAACATGTATGGTTAAGCCCTAATGGACAGATGCCATATTTTACCTTTGAACATTAATGCAAGTTTATTTCTATGTTTTAAATAATTGGTTAAGTATGCAAGTGATGTATGGTGATGAGAAGTGATAATTATCTATCCTTCCTTCCCTTATATTTTCATGTTTGATCAAGATTTCCTACTCTAACAAGTCATATAGAGTGTATTATAGTGTGTGAATATTTTTCAAGTGTAAAATTATCCTTGGAGTGTGCAATTTACCCTCTAGTTAATTTGCCTTGTGTTGCTACTCACCACCTCTATATTGAAATGTTCATGTTATAACCCATTAAGACTTAGGGACTAGTTTTTATTATTTTTTTAATTGTCGTATAAATATGATGGTCATGTGGAAGACATTTTTGGTGTATCACCTTCTTTATAGTAGTTTCAATTTATGCATTCTATAAATCTTTTCCCCATAAGTAAGTAGTAGTTTAAGTGCTAAAAATTATGCGATATATTCAGGGAACTAGCCCTTAAATCTATAGGCTCATTTCAAATATAGGTACACCCACATACTTAGAAATGTTCCCATGTTGCCCAAATCTAGAATAAACTTGAACAACTTCTTATAGGGTGAAATATTTGTTAACAATAGTTTTGGCATGCCTGGTGGGACACATTGTCCTCAAGACAACTTGTCAAGGTGAATGTTGATATTGACAACATCAGATAAAAATTTATGTACTACTCAACATTTGGTGACTCTTTCATGGTAAATCTAGTTCAATGACATTTGTTTTGTTATAAACATGCCATCATAATTCATGGTTCTCACTAGGTCATCCACTATTAGAATAGTCACCTCCATTAACTCACACATTTATCCTAAAATCCCTCTTGTAATTTAGTATCCATAGCCTAATTGACCCTTTAAAGAACAAGTGGATTTTCTTAGAGAGGAAGAGGTTAAAGAGGCTGAAGAAGTTGAATATCCTGAAGAAGAAGATATGGCTAGACCTCATTATTTCCCTACCTTCAATATTGATAATCTAATCCAAATTCATGCATATGATGCCATTCTTCCTAATGTCATGAAAGGTGTGCCCACATTAAATGGTGAGATCCATGTCACACCTAGTGAGACCATTAGAGATGTTTCTAACTTTTGCAATTTGCATAATATTGTTAGAGAGAATATTTATATTAGACTCCTTGCTATGTCCCTTAAAGGGAAGGATCTTGATTGGTATATAACTCTAGAATGTGGATGAATCACAACATGGGATGAGTTTGGAGTGTTTTTTACTTCCATATTTGGAAATGAAAGTGGCCATGCTTCTCTTATACATCAGCTCTATGTGATAAAAATAGGAGCTAAAGAAATAATGCATGACTTCAAAAAAATGTTTCAAAAGACTTGGCATAGATTGCCTCCTTCTATGAGACCACCTACTGGTTTTATGTTCCCTACCTACTTGAAAGCCATTGGGACTAAAATTGCTATCATGCTTCAATCTATGAGAGATTCCACTCTCCCTAAACCATATGATTTTGATATAAAAGCTAAGAATAGTCTCATCCAAGTTGGAATATTGCCTCCTAAGGTGTCTATGACTTCTTTGTCTCATACTTTTACTAGTACTCCATATGTAGCCCAAGTTCCTAATTCCAATACCAAAACTAAGGTGACTCCTAAGAAATAAGAAGATGTTGCTTATTGGAAAGCAAATTTCCTATCCTTAGAGGGTCAAACTAGGTAGGATAATCTAAAATAAGGTACCTATCATAATCCTTACCCCTATAATCAATAATATGGAAGAGGAAGTGGCTAATGGTATCGTAATCCTAACATGTCTGATAATGCATATAATCCTAACCCTACCACCAATGTAAGGGAGATGGTACCAGTTTATAGCAATTTGGTGTAGTTAAAAGATTGGAATCAAGACCAATTCATGGATGATAATAAAAATGGATAATAATCTATAGTGGATCAAGGGGTATTTAATCCCCTCCTATTAAATTATTATGAGATGATGATGTAAGTTAATAAGGATTGGAAAAGTCAAGGAGAAATCTTCACCAATTTTTTGGTTGAAATTTTTTTTGTGAAGAGGAAGGATATAAGAGGTGTAAATATCATACCCATAGGCTCTTCCAATCATCCTACATTAAGTCAATAAGACATAGATATAAATGTGACACTTCTAAAAATTTGTACATCTCCACCAAGTCAAAATATGGTAAAGTCTGATCCTATTCCTCCATTTTCAAGTAATCCTCTATGTAAAAAACCCCAATATAAATTAGGTATGACTTATTTAAACATTTTTGACTCTTTAAATAACATTAAAACATCCATTTCTCTTTGGGATGTTCTTCATATGCCTAGTCAAATAGAACTCCTATAAAAGTAGTTATTTGTTATCCCTGTTAGTGTCTCACCCTGAAATCAAAGTCATGGGCATGTTTCTCTTGTAAATTATCCTATTACCATTACTAAAACATATAATATGGCTGAGAAACCTCCACCATTTTACCTCATCCTCATTATAGGTGACATGTTGGTACACAATTGCATAGTCGATAGTGGAGATTCTACTTCTATCATGCCCAAAGTTGTAGTTAAAAATTTGGGCCTAAAATATGAGCCACATAATAAAGGGGTCCTTAAATTATATGGTACACCTTACAAGATAGTAGGACTGATAATATTATTTAAGATTTTCTTTCATGGTTGTACTAGTTTTCCTATCTTACAAGACATAGTTATGGTTGATCTCCCAGCCCACTTTGCAATCTGCCTATCAAGGGAATTCATAGCTAATATAGGTGGTTATCTCTCAATTGACTAGTATTTCTTAGATTTTAGAACAAGATATGGGGAAAAGGTTATAATTAGGACACAACCTCTTACAAGGTTTCATATTGAACCTTACATTGAGATAAGTTCTAATTTGAATTATGTTGTTCATGAAGAAAAGGATTCTATCTTAAATGATGAAACTTTTTCCAAGCTTGAGGGCATTATATATTTGTTAATTGATGAATATGTTACTAATAATTATGATCATTATACTTATTCTCTCATGTAGGAAACTTATTAGGGAGTATATTGTATACATGAAGGAGTACCAACATATTTATTTGCCAAGGAAAAGGGTGAAGATGATGAGCTATAGAAGATGTTTTTTGATGGTTAAAAAATTAAAATTGATGTAGGAGTTGGTTTTATGTTTGTATCTCCATAAAAATAATAGTTTTATGCTTTATACATATTTCATTTCAATTTTAATTGTAATGTGACTAAGTATGAAGGTTTGATTCATGGCCTTCAATGGGTAAGGAGAAAAGGAATAAAGAACTTTCAAGTGTATGGAGACAATGAATTGGTTGTGAACCAAGTGAGGAATGTTTTTGATAAAAATAACCATTTTATTAAGTCATAAAATCATATGGTATGTTATTTTATTGAATAGTTCAATTCATTTAATATTCACTCAGTCCCAAGGGAGAAAAATAGTCATGTTGATAGACTAGCTACTATAAGAGCTCAATTTGATACTCCAACTAACATAAAAGAGGAGGGAAAATAGTATCATATTAAGGTCATTATCAGACCTTATGTAACTAATAATTAATTTCATTAGTAAGTGTTTGATAGTGATAAACACATTACATGCTTCTTGTAAAATGAGGCTGAGTTTTCTTTAAGAAGTCAAAGGAGCCTCCAAGAATAATTGGGTGATTAGATTTTGAAAATAATAACCAATAAGATACCTAAGGTTTTGGTGACCTTATAAATTATCTTCAATGAGTATTATAAAAATAAGGAGAAAGTGAGTATGTCTACAAAAGAGGAGAATTATGAAAGAGTCTTGATCTTCAAGGACAAGCTCCTCAAACTAGGCAAGGTATGTTCTACATTAGAAAAGAAAGAATTCATTAATATGTGTAGAGATTTTCATGATATCTTTGATTGGTAATATAAGGACCTTAAAGTATTTGATCCTAGCCTAGAACACCATACCATTAAGTTAGATCTTGGAGTTAAACTATTTGGATAGAAGCAAAGAACCATCAAACCCAAGGTTAAGCAACTCATGAGGTTAGAGCTTACCAAAATCCTTAAATATAAGATAATATTTCCCATCAATAATTTAACATGGGTAGCTAAATTTATGTCTATTAGAAATAATAATAGGGAGATAAGACTATTGTGGACTTTAGAGATCTTAATAGAGTGTCACTAAAAGATCACTATCATCTACCCTCAATGGAGCAAATTTTGCAAATGGTTTTAGGTTCTTAACATTCTTCTCTTCTAGATGGATTTTCAATATATAATTATATTTTATTCAATGAGGATGATTAGTTTAAGACAGCCTTCACTACTAAATGGGGGAATTTTTCTTATAGAAAGATGCCCTTTGGTCTATCCAATGTTGGTGCCACATTTCAAAGAGCAATGGACATGTCCTTCAAAGGTTTGATCAATGTGATGCTATTAATTTATCTATATGATATAAAAATATTTTATAAAGATGATAATGAACACATGCAGAACTTGAGACAAGTCTTTGAAATATGTAGGCATTATGGAGTATCTCTTAATCCAAAGAAGTGCATCTTTATTGTTCATGAAGGTAAGTTTTTAGGACATATTATTTCCAAAGATGTCTTGACTATTGATTTTGAAAGAATAGAGGATATTATAGGATTATCATTTCCCTTACATAATAAAGGTCTTCAAGTTTCTTAGGCAAGATAAATTTTGTATGGAGGTTCATACTTGGTTTTACATCTTTAGTGAAACCTATCATGGCTATGCTCAGGAAGAACCAAGTCTTTTCTTGGAACAAAGAAGGTAAGAGTAGTTTTTAATCCATAAATAAATAAATTTTAGAATCTCTTGTGAATCCTCATTTTACTAAATAATTCATGTTATATTCATTTTCTAGCCTTGATCCTATCTTAGCCATGCTAATGAAAAATAATGATGAGGGTGTGGATCAACCAATTACATTATTTAGTCATGGTTTAAAATATTATGGATTCAAGTACACCTTTGTAGAGAGACATTTCCTTGATGTTTTAAAAGCACTAAATAAGTTCAAACATATGGTTTCAAATAATAAGATTCATTTTATGGTCTCTCATCTTAGCACCAAAGAGTTTATTTTGAGAAAATATATTAGTGAAAAGAGGGTAAGGTGCATCACTAAGGTAATGGAATATGATTTTGATATCAAGGTGAAAAAATTGGTAAGGGGTAAAGGCCTTTGTAAACATCTAGATTCAGATCTTCATGAGTCAAAAGAAGAGGCTCTAGTCAACCATGATTGTCCCCAACTAATTGGTTCATTGCCTCCACAAAGTTGGACATAGGATGTGATCATATTTATCCAAAATGGTGAGTATCCTAATAATATGAGTAGATCACAAAGGAGATATTTTATATTTTAATCTATTCACTTTTGTCTTATGGATGATGTGATTTTTAGGAGGGACATCAATGGTGTGCTATTGAGATTCATTGATAATGACCAATTTAGAGTGTTTCTTGAAAACCATGATGGGATAGTAGGAGGTCATTTCTCTCTAAGAACCACAAATACCAAGATCATAGGGGCAAGATATTATTGTCCTAGCCTCTTGAAGGATATCCATGCTTGGGTGAGAAGGTATGGACAATGTGCTTTCTTTGTAGGAAAGTAGAAGCTTGTAGCCCTTCCTTTGAAGCCTATCCAAGTTGATCAACATTTCATGTAATAGGGTCTTTATTTCATTGGCATGATAAATCACCCATTAAATGCTAGTTGTGAATGGATACAATAACTAACTATTTTAAAAGATGGGTTGAGGCAGTAACATTGAAGGAAGCTAATGAGAACAATATCTTAGAGTTATATAAGAACATCATAACAAGGTTTGACACTCCTAATATTATTTTAGATAATGATATTGATTTTATGGGTGCTAAGATAGATAATTAGGTAAATGGTAATGGCATATTCTTGAGAAATTCAACCAAATATTACCCTCAAGGTAATAGGTTGGATGAGTTTACTAAGAACAACCTAATCAGAATCATCAAGAGAACCTTGGATCATAACCAAAGATCTTGGCACACAAAATTGAAGACAACTGTTGGGTTGATAAGATAACTCCCAAGAAGTCAATAGGTAATTCTCATTTTTTTCTTATCTATGTAAGGGAAGCTAGGATGTCTATCTCTTAAGAGCTACCTGCCTTAGAGTTAGCACATCAAATATAGTTTATTGAGAACACTCCAATGGAGGTGAGATTGATAAAATTAATGGAGTTGAAGTAGACTAGAGATAAAGATCATCAATCTATGGAGAATCGCCAATTATTAATGAAGAGGTCTTTTGACAAGAATGCAACTCCAAGATCAATTCAAGAAGGTGACGTAGTCTTGAAATGGGATGAAGATAGAGTAAAACAAAGAAGACATACCAAATTTTATACCTTTTAGAGTAGACCATATGTCATCATCAAGTGCAAGAGAAGTAATTATTTTTAGCTAGCAAGGATGAATGGAGAATAACTACTTATCCCTATGAATGGGATACATTTGAAACCCTGCTATTGAGAACTAAGGGTCAATTTTGTAAATATTAGATTAGGTGTGGGCTTCCTTTCATATTGTGTTGTTCTAATAAGTGATTTGAAAACATATGTGTTTTTTCTTGGTCCTTGTGTTGTGTCCTTTTTTGTTGTTTTCTTGTGTTTTGTGTACTATTCAAGGTATTTTTTTATGTCCACCCAACATGTATACTTGTGACTCCATATCCAAATGGACAAGATAGGCAACTAGTCATGGCATAACAAGCATGCGACCCTTGGGAAATGACAAAGAATGTTGACCATTTTTACCACAAGACAAAATGGGTCAACCCCACTATAATCAAAATCTTGTATAAGGTATTTTTATATTGTCATAGGGCATTATTGTATTTCAATTGATGACATTTCATATACCATTATAACTTTGGTTGTAGTCTAGTTTGGTCATAATCTAGCTTGGTCCTTATGTCATTTGGTGTCTTAGGGGTCATTTTAGGGTCATATATGCAAGTGGAAGGTATTCATGGTGAATAATTCAAGCCAAGATCATGGGAAGGGTCCATATAGTCCTCAAGGAGTCCATTCAGAGTTTATAAAGTTATTAAACAATCTTTTTGAAGTTAGACCATCATTAGGACATCACATGGAAACTAAAATGGAATAGCTTGCTTGTGTATTTTTTAAACATGCTCAAAAATCCTTGCATGACCATCAAAATATGCACGATCAATTTTATACATACCAAGATCATGCTTTATAAATTTCATATCTTGATGAGTCTTTTATCTCAAGATTTAAGTCTCTCATGTTTAGCTTGATGAGTCTAAGGGGCTAGGTCATGATACATGTCACATAAGAATGAATGAACTGGCTCTTTTGTGCATTTTTATATTCACTCAGGAAGTCCCTATAAGCCAAATGATTTTAGTACCACGAATTTTTTTATGCCGAGAACATGCTCTAAAATTTTCAAGTTTGTGTGAGCTTTCTAGCTCAAGTTATAAGCTTCTAAAGATGGACCTACAACATAATATGTTTGCACTAAAATCAAGTTCAAGATTTAACAAAAAAAATCCTTTTGAGATTAAATTTGATGGTCATGTGAACATCACTAACCACCATATAAATATCATTTGATGGGAGCATAGACATCAATTTTAAGCTCATGAAATAGTCATTATTTTTCAAAATAGTGGGTCCCAATAGATCTAATAGTCCACATTCCATCATACATATTGATCCAATGGTGTAAGATGAGTCAAATAGTCAAAGAGCTCAAGATATTGACACATGAGGTTATAATATTGACAATTGATCCTAAAATCAAATATGGGGATGTCACGTGGCATAATCTTGGATAGTGTTGACAAGTCAATGGAAAGATCAATGACTTACAGTCATTTATAACAAATAGGTTCAATAATTAAAGATGGGTCAATGTGTCAATAGGTTGATTCAAGTATCGATGACCAATAAAATTTAAGGTCTAAAAGCTAAGGGACTTCATAGAGATTGAAAACATAACCAAGTTTGAACTATGGTAAGCTTTCAAAGGGCACATACCATCAATAGAGCTCAATAAAATGCTATAAAACAGACATCATGATGTCGTTAGGTGATCAAGAACATATAGGGATGCTATTGAAGATTAATATAGACTTAGTTCATAGATTTATTACATATAGGGTCCATATTTTAAAGGATGTAGCATTATTTGCTGACTATGTTCACCATTCTTAAAATAAGGGTCCATACTTCTATAAATTTTTATTTATGATAGTGACATAATGGATCTATATGGACTTAATAGTAACTAAGCATCAAATAGAGTGTCATAATATAATGACTAGAGGAAAACCAATAGTTTGATGTTGATTTTCCATCTATAGTGGACCCATGAGCATGGGGGAAAGTTTGAGAATGATCCAGTTGGAATAATAGGTATAATTTTAAATGATTCCATGAAGACATACAAATATACCCCAATGGTTTCATCTCCAAGACCAACTATATGAAAGGGACCCCTTCTTTCCACTGTGCACACCATGATAAACCTATTTGGAGAAGTTAGCACTAGGAAAAATTTATAATAGATGAATCCAATTATTATAATTGAATTGGTGTTGAAAATTATCTTGAAACCACTCGATCCTATCATTGTAACCATATGTAGCATGAGTGAATGAATAATGAACTATTGTAACTACTTGAGATGACCTAGATCAATTAGGAAGTTCCAAATAAATATGTTGGTAGAGGTAGTTGTAAATATAGCTCAAATAAGGTTGAACTCATTTTATTTCCCTTGTTACTTCTCTTTTACCACTTATTTATCTCAAATGGTAAAATTTACTACCATTTTGGCCCTTGTAAGGGAACACACCATGTATGGCAAAGCCCTGCTAGACTGATGTAATATTTCACCTTTGAACATTAATGCAAGTTTGTTTTTGAGTTTTAAATAATTTTCTAAATCTACAACTAATGTATTGTGATGATAAGTGATAATTATCTATCATTACTTCCCTTATCCTTTCATATTTGAGTAATATTTCCTAGTCTAATAGGTCACATAGTGTGTAGTCTAGTGTGTAATCTTTTTCAAGTGTAAAATTATCCTTAGAGTGTGCAATATGCCCTCTAGTTCATTTTCCTTATGTTTTTACTCACATCTCACCTCTATATTTAAATTATCATCTTATAACCCATTAAGACTTAGGGAATAGTTTGTATGCTTTGTTTCATCATGGTATAAATATGAAGGTCATGTGGAAGACATTTTTGGTACATCACCTCTTTTAGATTAGGTTCAATTTATGCATTATATAACTCTTTTCCCCATAAGTAAAAAATAGTTTAAGTGATAAACATTACACAATATATTCAAGGAGATATCCCTTAAATATAGATGCTCATTTCCAATATATTTACACCCACATACTTGGAAATGTTCCCATGTTGCCCAAATCTAGAAGAAGATTGAAAAACTTCTTCTAGGGTGTAAGATTTGGTGACAAGATTTTTGAAAGAAGAAAATGAATCCAATTTTTTATACTTATATGAAGGTTTTCTTACAAATTTTGATGTTCCCTCCACTATCATTTCATAAAATGCTATGGCATTTTTGGGAGATAAGATCTATCAATGGGTTGTCCAACATGGTGTATACTTTAAAACTTCATCAAATTATCACCCATAAGATAATGGCCTTGATAATTATACTAATAATAACTTAAAAATGATATAATAAATCTCAATAAACCCCTATTTCATTATACCATATCCTTCATACCACCTCTAAGTATTAGATGAGCCATGAACTTGAAGAAAGAGAAAACATTATGCATTTCAAGGGTAGTTGCAGGTGATATTATAGGGTAAACCCTCTTAAGGCCATGGGGATATGAATTAAATGTTTTAAATGAAGTTATTTAATGTTTTTATAATTTATAATTTCCATAAATATCCTTCATTAATTTTAATTCACCATCCAGGTTATCTTTTTAAGCTAATTGATTATGGCAATTATTTTATGTTGGACTATGTAAGCATAAATGAGGGAGTTTCTCACTGTTTAGTGGTTTAAATAGATACCATAAGTATATTTAAATGTTAATATGATCCTATAATTTGTGAAACAATTCAAACACAAAATATCAAACCCTTTATATTATCTTGTCCATTGGCTCAACCTATTTTCAATTAGACTGTTTAAGAGAATTTAGGAAGATTGTGACAACTCTAGGTGAATGTCTAATATAGTCTAGACTCAATAATGTAGATAGTTTTTTAATTAAAAAATATAAATTATTACACATAACTTCATCATGGTTAATTTGAGCCTAATAGAGAAAAAAATAGGGTAAAGAAGGTTTTGAACCCAAAAGATGACTTATAGTTTTGTCTAATCAAAATGTAAAGGATGCCTACCTATGAAAGATTAGAAGTCTATTATAAGGAAGGAAGAACAAATATTGACTCTAAATTTTTTTTCCCAAATTATTAAAATAACAATAGGATAAAAGAGTGGTATGATATTCATATATTCATTCATGAAGTTGATATGCAAACCTATAGGTCTACCATAGGCTTAAGAGGGAAAAACACCATTTCAGTGATGTTTGATAGATTTTATAAGGGTTTTTATGGGTATATAAATTATTATTAAGGTTAATATAATATATTAAAAGATAAATGAGGTAATTTAATATAATAGAGACTCATTTCATTGAAGCTTGTAGTCAATATACCTTATATTTGCCTTTTTTTTTCAAATCCTCCATATGGGTAATTTGTGTAGCAGAGATTCCTAAGAGATAAATATATATTGGAAACTATTTGGTTTCATAATTGAATATATATTAGACTTAATAATTTCATTCATATTCAAAGGATCACTTCAATTATCTTCTTTTACCTAAAATCAATTTCACAATCTAAACACCTAGTCTAGTTATCCAAGAGGTCATATTATGAATCTTAGTACTCAATTAAGGATATGCATGGGTGAATGTGAATATTTTAACTTGTGAGTGTTTCTACATAACCCAAACACATATAATTTATTATTTATTTCAAACCCATACTTATATGAACAATCTTTAAGAAAGAGGGTCACTCTAAACCTTATTTCTGCCTCAATAAGAGCTCAAGAAAGCATAGAGAGTTTTTTATTAAAACTTAGTGGAAATTTTTCATGGGACATATTGATATTAGGTGATTATATAGATGTAAATATACCTCTATATTTTTTTATTAATATATATAAATATGGTCTTTTCTTTATGAATGATCCTTAAGAAAACCAAGCACTATAAACCCTTACAAACCTTCAATAAGAAGCTCAATGGTTTCCAATGACCACTAAATAACTCAAGCTCAATTTTTTGGTATTTAAAAAATATATGATACATATTAACACTTTATATTAACTATTTAAACTAATAATTATGACACATGTGAGAGATAAAGCATGGAAATATCCTAATTGTTAGATTACATATGCCTACGTCATGGTATAATGACTTAATCATGGGCATGTGGTAGCTTAAATGCATGATAAGGGTATCTTAACATCATGAATTATATGATATAAATTTTTTATTAATATTTAATAATAAATCAAATAGTATATAAGTGTTTTATTCCATAACTCTATCTTGCATACTTGCCTATAGGCTTACTTGAGAAGGTAAGTTTACTCTCAAGAATTAAAGATAATGTGAAAAAATAGTAATGGGTGTAGAGTTTAAATGAATATGAGAGGTTTGAATAGGGTTTAAAATCATTATTATACCCATTTATATTGATCAAAATTCTAGGATACATATTATAAATGGTTCATATAAAGGTGTATACAAATATAGGTTTGCAGACTTATAGGTCCCCACTCTTGAGCAAAATAAGATCAAAATAATGCATGAATGAAATGTTGTTGGATCACTAAAATAACTAATTTAATATTTAAAAATTGTTATGAGTCATATATATAAGACACACTCACTAATAATAATGAATGGATTAAACATAGAAAAAATGATCATGAAGATAGCTAGGTGAAGCCTAGACAGACATAAGAAGAGACTCAAGCTTGCCTCTAGGAGGTGGGATATGATGTGTATTTCTTGTAGTGAGAATGGAATTTTTTTCATTTATTGGGATCATGAAGGACCTGGTGAAGCTTAAAATTTTAATACACATGTGTTTCAAGACTCAAGGAGAAGGTATTTCATATTGCAATCCATTCATTTTCTCCTTATTGATATAGTGATTTTTAATAAAGATATAATGGCATATTATTAAGGTGTATAGAGCCAAGACAAGTTGAAAGAATACTTGAATGATTTAATTATGGAAAATTTTTGAGGCCACTTATTAACAAGGAAAATATCCCTTAATATCATGAGGGGTGGCTATTATTGGCCAAACATTTTCAGAGATTGACATGCTTGGGTAAGGAAGTGTAATAAATGTGCAAAGTTTACAAGATTTTTTTTTGTTCCCTTACCTATTCAACCTATTTTAATTGATAAGACCATTGCATCCAATGGGGTTTGTATTTTATTGGCCTCATCAATCCACCTTAAATATTAGGTTATAAATGGATCCTTACTATCATAGATTATTTTACTAAATGGATAGAAGCAATGGTTTTGAAGGAAGCAAACAAATCTAGTGTGTTATACTTATACGAAGTTTTACTTACAAGGTTTGGTATTCCATCTACTATCATTTTAGATAATGATATGGAATTAATGGGATACAATATTTGTCAATGGGCTTTCCAACATGGTGTATACCTCAACACTTCAACAAATTATTACCCACATGACAATGGCCTTGTTGAGTACACCAATAAGAACTTGTTAAAGATCATAAGGAAGACAAATGAGGATAATAAGGTGACATGGAATTTGAATATTAAGTTATATCTATGAGCTGATATAATCACCTTCAAATGGTTTATAGCTAATTCAACCTGCAAGCTTGTCTATGGAAGAGAATCAAGGTTGTCAATCTCACTTGAGATCCCTGATTTGGAACTAATGCATCAACTAGATTTTTTGGAGAATTAACCTATGAAAGTGAGATATGTTAAGCTTATGGAGTTGTAAGAAGTTATAAATTAGTCCATGTTATCTATGGAGATGCACCAAGAACATGTAAAGATAAATTTTGATAGAGGAACATCTTCAAGGAGTTTTAAGGAGGGTGGCTTGGTTCTCAAGTGGGATGAAGATCAAGATACACTAGGAAGTACCACCAAGTTTGAATCACTTTGGAGTGGCCTTTACATAATATCTAGCTGAAGTCCTATAATAACTTCCAACTTACCAAGATAGATGGTGAAGAGATCCCAATCTTAATCAATGGGATACATCTAAAACATTGATACTAAGAGATGAGTTCTTTTGTACGTAGTTAGCAAGTTTTGTTTTCCTTAAAGTGTTTTATATAACATTAGGATACTTATGTTTTATTTTCAATAAATTATTATGACACATTATGTGTCTTATTCATCAGTTTCCTTATTGTTGTGCTTTATTTCCTTATTTTAAGAAGGAAAATAACTATCTTATCTTAAGTCAATATTTGTAGTCATTGTTAGGTTCTGATCATGTTTATTTTAGAGTGTGAGAGATAATCTATGAGCCCAAAAGATATGTAAAGTTAATTTTTCATAAGCATATCAAGCGTGCTTCCTAGTTAAGACACCAAAATGTTGACAAGTTTGACCTCCTAGGTTAAACTATCACCCCTATAATTTGAAAATTTTCTTGTCGTGTTTGTTTACTTTGTTGATATATATGTTAGTGTTATAATGTCCTTATAGTGGTCACTTAAAACCTTGATTAACATAGCTTAATCTAGATTTGATAGGAATAAATTTATATTCATCATAGCTCTATGCTTTTATAGTAACTTCATGACCTATTTCAAGTCATTTCAAGTGACGAAATTAGTATATGTCATCTTGATAGGCCTCATGGCATGTTTCAATTTCATGTCATACTATACAAGTGCTTGGTTTGATTGGTGAAACTCTTTGCTAACATCATAACCCATTTTGTGATGATTTCTTAATAATTTTATAGATTTCAAATAATATATTATAAGGTAATGATATTAAATCATCTTAATAGTGTTGGAAAACATCATATCACATTTTTACAAACATGTTGAGGTCTTATGAACACATTATGTATCATTCCCATCAGGGTTCTTAAGTGATTATGGTAGTTTTAATGCTTAATGGTACTCTTTTGGATCATCCATACAATTATTAAATGTGAAATTAAATTTAAAAAACATATAATACTTAATATATCCTCCCTAAGGTCAAATAAATGATTTGGAGGGAGTTACAGGTGCAAAAAATGGAAAAAAATCTACTTGTGTCTCTCATTAGCTTTTTTGGCAACCAGATGAGGGTCAATTATTTTAAATTGGTTTTAAAATTAGAGATATTTTTATGTTTTGGGTCCTTATTAACTTCATATTATTGTAATTATTTATCATATTTATTCCCGTTCCTCTTTGAACGATTGCTAAGAAGTCTAGGTAGTCAAAATGCCTATTAATCCCTCACTGTCAATGGTTTTTAGTGGTTTTAGAGAATGAGTGAGATAATTTATTATATGTATGACGTAATTAGGTATATAATATATTTAATATCCCTCTAAAAAAAAATTAAAAAACCTATTTATCATTTGTGACCATCAACATGAGCAAAACTTCTATTCAGGGTGAGTTACCTTGTTAAGGGTTTATATGAGAGATTACAACCAGGGGTTATGTTAGATGGATGGTGTATTCAATTATAAAGGATATAAATAATATAAATAAACACATATTTCATAATAACATATCATTCATACCACCTCTAAGCATTATATTAGACATGAACTTGAATAAAGAGAGAACATTATACATTTCAAGGGTAGTTACAGGTGATATTCCAGGGCATACCTTCTTAAGGCCATGGGGAGATTAATTAAATGTTTTTCATGAGTTTATTTCATGTTTATATAAGTTATAATTTCCCTAAATATCCTTTATCAATTTTAATTCACCATCTAATCTTTATTTTTAAGCCAATTGATTGTGGCAGTTCTTTTATCTTGGACTGTGTAAGCATTAATGAGGGAGTTTCTCATTGTTTACTGGTTGAAAGAGATACCATAATAATATTGAAAGGTTAATATTATCCTTAAATTTTTAAAACAATTCAAAAAATAAATGTCTAACCTTTTATAGTCTCTTGGCCATTGGCTCAACCTATTTTCAGTTGGACTATTTAAGAGCATTTATGAATATTGTGAAAACTCTAGGTGAATGTCTAATATAGTGTAGAATCAATAATGTAGAGAGGCTTTATTAAAAAATTATAAATTATTACACATACATTAATCATGGTTTACTTGAGCCTAATGTATAACCAAATAGGGTAAATAAGGGTTTGAACCCAAAAGATGGCTTATAGACTTGTCTAATCAAAATGTGAAGGATGCCTACCTATGAAAGATTAAGAAGTCTATTAGAAGGAAGGAAGAAAAAAAATAACTCTCCAACATTGGTAAAAAATTATAAAAATAATAATAGGATAAAATAGTGTTATTATATTCATCTATGAAGTCATGAAGTTGATATGCAGATTTATAGGTTTGTCATAGGCTAAGAGGGAAAAACACTATTTGAGTGATGTTTGATAGATGTTATAAGGGTGTTTAGGGGTAGAGAAATGATGAGAAAGGTGAATAAAATTTATTAAAACATAAATTAGGTAAGTCAATATAAGGGTTACTCATTTCATTTAAGCTTGTAGTTAGGATTCCTCATAATACCACCTACAGGTAGGTAGGGTTAGATTTGCCTGATTTCTTTCAAACCCTCCATATAGGTCATTCATGTATTAGATCTTCCTAAAAGATTAACATATATTTTAAAATATTTGGTTTCATAATTTAAGATTTCTTAGAGTTCATAATTTCGTGAATAGTGAAATGATCACTTCAATTATCTTCTTTTACCCAAAATCAGTTTCACAATCTAAACACCTAGTCTACTTATCTGAGAGGTCATCTTGTGAAGATCAGTACTCACCTGAGGAGATGAATGGGGGAAGGTGAATATTTTAAGTGGTGATTATGGATCCATAATCCAAACCCTAACATTTATTATTTATTTAAACCCCATATTTATATGAATAATCTTTAAGACAGAGGGTCACTCTAAACCTTGATTATACCTCAAAAAGAGCTTGAGAGAGCATATAGTTTTTTATTAAAACTTAGTGTAACTATTTCATGAGTTATGTTGATCTAGGTGATTATTGAGATGTCACTCTAAATCTATATTTTGGTATTAACAGAGATAAATATGGTGTTTTCATTATGAATGATCCCTAAGAAAACCATGCACTATAAACCTTTGCAAACCTTTAATAAGAAGCTTGATGGTTTCCAATGACCCCTAAATAACTCAAGATAACTTGTTTGGTATTATATATATATATATATATATATATATATATATATATATATATATATATATATATATATATATATAAACTTCAGATTAACTATGTAAACCAACAATGATGGCACATTTGAGAGATAAACTATGGAAATAGCCTAATTATTAAATTACATAGGCATAAGTCATGGTATAATATCTTAATCATGGGAATGTGGAAGATTGAATGCATGATAATGGTATATTAACACAATTAATTATATGGTATAATGTTATTATGACTATTTACTAATAAAACAAGGAGGATATAAGTGTTTTATTCCATTACTCTATCTTACATACTTACCTACAGGCTTACTTGAGAAAGTAAGTTTACTCTCAAGAATTGAAGACAATGTGAAAAACTAGTAATGGGTATAGAGTTTGAATGAATATGAGAGGTTTGAATAGGTTTTAAAATAATTATAATACCTATTTATATTGATAAAAATTCCAAGATACATGTTACAAATGGTTTATATAAAGGTTCACGCAAACCTACAAGTATGTAGACTTGTAGGTTCCCACTCTTGACCAAAAGAAGATTAGAATATTGCATGGATTAAGTTTTTTTATATCACTCAAATAAATAATTTAATGTTTAAAACTGTTTATTATCCACATGTATAGGATACACTCACTAAGAATAATAATGGATTCAACATAGAAAAAATGATCATGAATATAACTAGGTGAAGCCTAGATAGAACTAAGAAGAGCTTCAATCCTGCCTCTTGGAGGTGGGATATGGTGTGTGTTTATTGTATTGAGAATGTAAATTTGGTAGTTAAATGGGATCATGAAGGCACTATGGAATCTTAAATGGTGAATACATAGGTGTTTCAATATTATAACCATCCAAAACAAAAAACTCTCAAGAATGTAGATAAGATACCTCATGAATACCGTATAGGTCTTTGTATGAAATTGAAGGAAGTTATAATGTTTGAGTTAGATATTAAGATTAAATTGGTTTTAAATGATTATATATCATGTATAGGTACTCTCACAAGATTCAAACCCAGAGGAGAGAATACTAAATGATCAAATAAATCAAGGCAGTTAAGGTCAAACTAGCCATATGACTTAAACCCTCATATCATCTAATCAGGTTGTAGAGATTTATGTGGATGTTATTGACCATTTATATCATTTAGAGACATAATATAATTTTTATCAGACCTAATAGAGACTTTCATATCCATTCATATGTGTTATTAAGGTTTTAAGGCCTAAAAGACATTTCTTAGTATTCACATACAATCTACCTAGCACAAGAGGCATTTTATTTTAATTGGATTTGTATAGAGAAAATGCATGGGACCTAAATATCATAGAGATTTTTATGTAAACTTTTATACTCATGATTTATGGCATTGGTCCTAGGATTAAGGCCTTAAATTTTATGAATCATCATTAAGATGATTAGTAGGTCATAAGTTGCCAAGAGACTAAAAGATGATTTGATTAAGTAAATTTATTATTTAAGTTATATAAATGGAATTATTTAACATCTAAATCACCTTGGTGACCTATACAAGTCTCACAATCATCTGAGCATTTGACTTGATAGTACATTTATAAGTATAGTTGTACAAAATGGGCCTAAAATCATGGTTATAGGGGTGTTAATGAAGGAACAAGGTATGAAATGGCCTTCAAATCAAGTGTAGATATTTATCAAGACTGAATAAAGGTTCCAAAACCTAATAATAACCTGTTTAAGCCTCTTAAGAAGTTATATTAGCTCTGTAAGTTAGTAACTTGGTCAAGATGAGAAGAATAAAATAATTTTCAAGCCAAAAGGACTATATATAGGCCTATAAAGTTATTCAAAATAATTTTCCTTAGAATATTGAGTTGTATAAAGGTGTATCAAACCTAAAAAAACATCTTACAATCATAAAAACCTACAAATATCTTGAAAAATCACTTTGAATTCCTCTTAAGCATGTACAAGCTCTTATATTAGGGTTCTAGCCTTTTCATGGTTCACATATCTATACAAGGTTACAAAACTTAAAAATTGACATGAAACATGGTCAAGGTATGGGTAAATTAAATCAAACTCTTGCTAGAATTTTCACATGTAGGAGGACAATTGAGCAAAAACTCATTTGTTTAGGCTTAGAGGTCTAATTGAAGCCAAATTAGGGGAAGAGAACAACAAAAAAGTGTACTTCCACTGACTTGTAGGTCATGAAATTTGATATGGATATATAAGGGGATACTAGGTCCTTAAAAATGTATTTAGTTTTCTAGTACCATCCTTACATTATTCAACACAATTAGGTTTACCTACTTTAATGGCTACAAAGAATTGCATGAAATTGAACTATAAGGGGATACTGGGTCCTCAAAAATGACTTTAGTTTTCCAATAATATTCATATATTATTCCACACATAAAGGTTTAACTTTTTTGAGGGATACAAAGAATTAGGTGAAAGGGAAGTTATAAGCACACAATCAGATCTTTTGGAGTTTTTGGTGACTTCAAGTGACTTATTTTAGGTTTGATATGAAGTAAAGAGGCCATCCATGGAGGGATATTGTTTTCTTGAAGGCAAAGTCAAGTTTTCACCTTCTACACCAAGTTGGAGTTATAGGAATTCAAGAAATAAAATAACCAAATCAATGCATAAACCTTACTCAACAAGATTTTTAAGGTGACCTCTATCTTCTATGCCACTTGGACAACAATAAAAAATTAGGATTTCATTACAAGAAGCATTCAAATGGTTGAAGGAGTCTTTAACAACCTTAAAGAGACATTTCCTCTCTCCTATGCCAAGTCATGAAGACAAAGTCAAATAGGATTAAATAGCATTCTAAGATCCCTAAAAAAGTGGAGAGACATCATAAATGAGTGAAGACAAATATTCAATTAAAGAATTTATGAGGTCTTGAAGATCTATTTTCATGGAGAAGACTTATTCATCAATAAGGACATATAATAAAGGATATAGGGTATTCAATAAAAAGATATAGGCACTTGTATGGGTCAAAATCCACCAATAAATTCAAATGAATTCTTCAAGCCTTCTAAATAAGGCTACCTCTACCCCTATGCCATTTTTGGAAGGAAAGGGAGAGAAACTTTAAGGACTACTAAGTAGCATTTGAAGGGTATAAAGAGAAGTGAGTCACCCCTATTTTGGGGCTGATTTGTCTCCTCTCTCCTAATATTTATTATATTTGTATATTATTTTCCATAATTGAGAAATCATATTATGCTTTGGCTATGTTGAAAGGCTCCCAAAATTTTGTACTACACCTTTTAAAGTAATAATAAACTGGTTTCCTCCATTTTTAGGTTGTTGTGTGAAGTGTATGTTTATTTTCCACTGATATAACCTAGTGATTAAGTATATTTTCTAAGTTAATGTTTGGATTTTATAAATTTTATAGAATATAAGATTTTTTACAAGTTATACTAAGTGTCTAGGTTCAATCTCAATCTAAACTTAGAAGTGGATTCAACAAACTTTCATTCCTTCCATGCTAAAAAGTGGGTGTTGTTAAGACCTTTGTGTGAAACATTGTTTTATGAGTCATAGACATGGAATTAATTGAATGTGTGAAGGTTGATTTGATTTATAAGAGTTTTAATTTTAGGCAGAATTAGTCACAAACATTGGTGCATCACCACTCTTTCAATTTTTCCTTTCAGTTTCAGTTTTAAAGTTATCCCTTCACCCTTTCCCTTAGTCAAAAAATATATAGTTAGTAAGATTTAAATAAAATTAAGTGATTACATCAAGGTAACTATCCATATATTTAGATATTATCTCCAACTCCAAGTCACCCACACTTTGGATAATTTTCATTATTTCAATAGGAGTGGGAAGTGACACCTTCTCACAAGGTTTGTACTCCTATATGACAATAGGTATCACATTCAAGTTTTTAATTTTTATAATTATATATCTCCCCTATTTTGGGATGATTTAAACTCAACCTTAAATTTTTGTATGGATCTTAGGTATCATCCTCAATTTTATTTAATCACATTTTTACCATTCTTTAATTTTCCTTAGTTTCTTTGATCTTTTGGCCTCTTTTTGGGCATTCCCCTTATTTTGGGATGATTTATATTATTAGTGCTTATGTTATACCCTTTTTAGTTTATTATATATTCTTTAGTTACATGATTACCATCACTTCACAATGTTTCCCCTATTTTGGATCCCTTTCCTCAATTTGACCTATATTACCATGTATATCCAAATCCTTATTTTAGCCTAGTTACTTCTGAAGCAAAACCATCCTTTTTGTGGTCATTTACTAGAATATCATCATTTTATCACCTTATTCACATGGATTTATCTTCCATGATCCCCATAATTCCATATCCTTTCATTTTGAGTCACACTTAGGCTGATTTTTATAATGCATTATTTCATGTGGTATAAGTCTAGGAGCATTTTAGGCATAATGGTCATTATGTTTTCCTCTCTCATAGATAGGTGTAAGCTATATTATGTTAGTTATCTATATCACCCATGTTTTAGTTTTTCCAAATCCATATGGAATAAAATAGAAAAAAATCAATAGAGTTAAAATCTAAATCTTAAGAAAATGCAATGTTTAAAAGAAAATTATATGTTCAAAGGAAAATTGCCTCTTAAAAGTTAGATCACACCAAAATACGTGATGATTTTGAAATATATCCCATTTTAGCCAATTTTCAAGCACCACAGTTGTCCCCAAGATAGATCCAATTTCCATTGGAGGGTAATATGTCAGTATACTAGGGTAGGAGGTATCATTACCTATCTTCTTACATTATAGTGCCACCTAATTTCTTGCACAAGTACCCAACTTTCATAGTAGATTGATGAATTTTTAAGGGGTCTTGAAGAGTGGGGAACACATTATGGGAATGAAAGATCCTTTTATTTTTATTTTTTTCATGCATATATCCTTCATGATATAATCTATATACTTCACTTACTATCCTAAACATACACTTGTTAGATGGGTCTAGGTCCTTGATGTCAAAATATCCTAGCCTTGCCTCATTTTTTATAAGTGTCTTACCTCTATAAATGATTTATAAATTAAATTTGTGGTGCCTTTAATCATTACATTTTCATCACATCTTTCATGATATCCACTTTATGGATATTTTTTCAGCTAACCACATCCTTACATCCCATTTTTTTAATCTATTTTCTTCATATTTGACTTTTAAATAACATCCATAATGTTTTTTATATTTTCAATTTGTGAGTTGCATTATAAGACCTAGGGAAATACAACTAGGAATTCCTTACAAACACCCATAACCATTCATATCCACATCATCTCAATCATCATAGTTATGTATCTAGATGGTTGTGCTTTCCTACATAATTTTATAGAACAATAACTAATTTTGAGTATTCACTCATTGAGATCTCTTACTTATTTTCCATCATGTCCTTGTTTGATTTGAATTGAATCTACTTGTCCTACATTGGATTTATTTTAAAAACATTTTTGTCTTTAGTTACATTTTATTCAAGTTGAACTTTAATTTTATTATATTGGATGACATCATTTTTAACATATCCTTGCTTGATTATCTTTTTCATTTTCTTACAATCGATATTGAATTTTCAAAGTTATTTTTCACATCTTGTAATTAGCTTTGTGTTACATTTCGATGTGATTTTAAATTTTTATTTACAATGTTTTACATATCTCACATTTTTTCCTAAAACTTGGTATGTTTTACATTCAATTTTACCTTATTTTTACATATTTTGTGAGTGTATTTTTCTATCTACTTAATTAAGATATTTTTTTATCATATAGTTTTTTTTAATTTTTGACCATCCATTTGCTCACATTTTCTATAAAATAATAAAACATACATCACAATTCACCACATTCTCTCATAGCATGACATTTAAAAATAAATGTGTACTAGAAAGAAAATAATTCACATATCATTTACACAAATGTAGATAACACAAACACATTGAATATAATATCTCTATATACATGTCTTATTAATTTATTTATATACATCTTTATACATCAAAATACATACATACATACATACATACATGCATACATACATACATACATACATACATACTACATATATATATATATATATATATATATATATATATATATGTATATATATATATATATATATATATATATAACTTAGTAAAACATGTAGGCCCTATGCATGTATCACCCTCAACCCTTATGGGTGAGGTGCCATGATCTCTATAGAAGCTATAGATAGAATAACCTATAAACTCACCTACAAAATCCAAGTCTAAGACTACATACCTTAGACCTATTCCTCAAGACATTATACCTAAGCTTGTAGACCTTTAAATTGGCCTATTTTATCCATATGTGAAGCTCTTTCCATGGATGATGCCTACCACACCACTACTTCACCTATTCCTACCCATGCTTGTAATACAACCTATTATGATGCTTAAACTCCTTAACATCTACTCTAACCAATTTAAACTAGCTAGCATGTGCCTTGGTTAAATATCCTATGGGATTATGAATTTTTATGGTATCATGCTAAGGAAAGATATTCTCAAAAATATCATGGTTCACCATCTCTACTAGATTCCTCCACCATGCCTTCTCTCTCACCACATCTATAAAATTCAAACCAAAATAAATTTTAGTTCTCTCTCATATATATGTGTGTGTGTGTGTGTATACACACACACATATACATACATACATACATATATATATATATACATATACATATACATATACATATACATATACATATACATATATATATATACATATATATATATATGTATATGTATATATGTATATTTATATATGTATATATATATGTATGTATATATATATATATATACATATATATATATACATATATATATATACATATATATACATATACATATACACATATATATATACATATACATATATATATATACATATATATATATACATATACATATATACATACATACACACACACACACACACACACACACATATATATGCATATATATATGTATGTATATATATGTATGTATATATATGTGTATGTATATATATGTGTATGTATGTATATATATATATATGTATATATATATACATGTATATATATATATATATATATATATATATGTAACCTAACATGCATGCCTCTACGTCTATGAAAAGAAAAATGATACCAACAAATTAAAATTTATCATACCTACATTATTACCATCACCCCTACCAACTAATACATGTCCACTATCATGACTATGTGTTGAGGTGACTCTTTTCCATCTCCCCTACTAGACTAATACAACCTATTGAGTTGATCTCTATCCTCACCTTTGTATTATCCAACTCACTATCCAACCTTCCTAAGGATATATCTATCACTACACCATGTAAACTATTTTTCCACTTACACCTTCCCCCTAAAATTCCCACTATCACCACTATCATCATCTATCCATTATTAGATAATGATTTCTTACCACTGGGATTTCAATTGGCATCCATTATCCCCCCCGATTGTGTCTCCTTCACATGGCTCACCCAATAAGTTAGGACAACCAAAGGTGTCAGTGGGTGTGTCAATAAAAACTATCTAGGGACATGATCACATTAATGTGGCTCAACCCACCATGCATAATGTCTAGTTATTTTACTCTATCCTTTTGCCTACACCATGATTTTCCAAGATGCCCACACATCCATTATACTCATAAATGACATCCAAATAATATAGTCCTTCATAAAAATCTCTAATGTAGACATATAGGGGATCACATGTATTATGTAATCATGTACCAATATCCTCACTTGTTAGAAATGATCATCCACCACATGAGGTAACCCTTCTAGACTATACATTGGGAACCTATCATTAAACTAACTCAAAATAATAATAATGGGCCCATAGTTTACTGTAACCAAAAAAAAACTATAAAAATTATGAACTAGATGCACCCATATCATAAAATTTACCTTAATCTAGTCTAAAAAAATACATGGATATAATGTACATAGGTACTACTCCATCAAAATTATGAAACACCACACAAATAGCCATACATCTGATGAGGGATTTTTACATATTAAGAAAACTAGAGATGTGTACCTAGAATATTTGAACAATGATATTGCACTCATCATATTGATATGACATTGGGATAACTCTCTCCAATCATATATAGTCTATGGTGTGTCACATACCATATGATTACTTAAATTAGGTAACCCAAAAAGGGCATAGATGTCATCCAATGTGATTTTTACCTCAATCACATCTACATACACTTCCCACCTAAAGGTTTTGGTTTTCCTTTTCAATAACCCTAAGATAATGGTAATATAATCTATATTTATAGGTACATGACACATCTCCATAATCCCTTTGAATCTAGACATCACAAGCTGAGCTCTATCTATAGTCGACAATATCTGTAGTAGGTTGAATAACCAAAATATAGTTACTCTCTACCATATCACTATTGGCTCTACAAAATAAAAAATAAAAAATCATAAAATATTTTGATCAATAAATATGAAAACAAAGTTAAAAACTAAATCAACATAGTAAAATATAAAAAAAATTCCATTTTTTATACTACATCAACCAAGCATCCAACTACATCGACTATAATTAATTTTTAATTAGACTAGCCATACCCAATGATATCAGCCAAGGAAAACTTATAAATCTTCTATCCATACCTTATGGTATCATATAACATGCATTATAAATGTATATTCTATACCCTATAATATTGGACAACATGTAACTCCATTGCATAAAACATACCCTTCGATATCTACCATGCTTATCTTTCTAGTACATTAAACATGTATTAAAATATACCAACCACACTTATCTATTTGATGCTACTAGTGATACCCTATGATATAAACTATTTTAATCCATTTTATATTTCATCAGCCATACCTTATGTATCGACCAATACCTTGCTTAACTATATTGACCATACCCTATAGTATTGAGTAGGAGTTAATTTTACCCTAAAAAACTCTATTCGCTTGGAAAATATAGCTAAGGGTTTAAATTTATTTCCCTAGCCTTAAAAAATACCCTTGTCCCTAATTTTGAAATTTTCATCAACTACCCATTACCTGTCCTAAATTTAAATTCATTTTAATGCTTTTTGGGAAAAATTACACTAATGGATTTACTCTGATACCTAAATTTCCTAAATCTATTTCATTCTACCAAAAATGACAAAATAAATAATAAATCCGCCACCTACCTATAGGGATTCTGCTATAATTGTAATACATCCTTTAGTGTGTCTGCCTCCTCATTTATTACACATAGTATCTCATAACATAGCCATAGTCTCTCGTAATGATAATTTTTGGTCACACAAATCTTTGGTTTTTTTAAAATATAAAATACACAAATGAGTATTTTTAACTTTTTTATAGTAAAAAATTCAAACTTTGAAACTTACATTTATTTACTAAGATATGTCATTTTTGCCCATATATTTGTTTCTATTGATTTTTTTCATGAACCAAAAAAAACCTTAGAATCCTAATGAGATAGATATTTTTAAGGTGATAATGGTTTTTTTTAGTAATTTTTTTAAATTTTTCTCTTATTTTTAGGTCTATTTTTCATTCTTCTTAATGGGTACCTTCGATCACCTATGACGTACACAACATTATTTACAATCATCAAGGTAAGTGAAGGTACATATTTTTATTTTATTTAGTTTTAGTTATTTCAACATTTTTAATTATTTTATTTTGTACTACTATGTTTCTTTCCCAAAACACCATCCCATGGTACACTATTGTGACAAGTGATGATATTGAGGTGGGAATATATATAATCCTAATATTTTTAATTTATCACTTTACTGACACTTTATCTTGTAGCATCTTGTCAAGACATTAATATCCTTAAGCTCACACATTAAAATGTGTATCAAAAAGATGGTGGGATTAGCTCATGGTACTTTATGAGAGATGTTTTCACACTATTACTTGACTACTATCAATCTAATCTCATTTAAGTTTCTAGCCATATTTTATATATGCCTACTTTATATCAATATTTGTTAGCTTCCTTATATCTGATGGTATTGGCTTATCTGATAACATCTATTTAATCCTTTAATATTATATTCAATGTATCAAATAGACTGATATAGTTTAGATTCTATCTTCTAAAATTTATAATGTATTAGCCTCATCAATACCATATTGTGCCAACTGACATCTTCTAATTATGTCATGCTAGATGATACATTTAGTTTAGAGTTCAAGGTTGGTTTTAGGTATTTATATATATATATATATATATATATATATATATATATATATATATATATATATATATATATATATATATATATATATGGGTCATATTTAATTCCCAAAAATATATATCACATTCATACACTCTGTTTGGACTCACTTTTCTACCCTAATTATTTTTTAGAATTAGTGGTTTCAAACCTTATCTTGGAGGTTTTATCTTTTGGTGCCATTGGAGCTCAATAAGATAGGTAATAAGGAGTTTATAACTAAGAATATTTAGGTCTCCATACAACAATTTGAGTTATTAAACCCATAACATCTCTTTAAAATATCCACTTGAGTTAAATGGGGATATTGAATCATTAATGGGTCCACCCCAAGTTAGTATTTATATCCATAAACTCTTTCCTTTTAATTGCTTAGTAAATTAGATGTTCCTATTTAATTTTAAATTTTTTATGTGTAGACTATATTTGACTGTGAGAAACATGCTTACAATATTTTTGTGGAATTTGGTATCACAGACCAATTTTTTTTTATTGCACCCTAATGTCTTACATTGTATGAAGGTGTAAATATTCTTTGGCCAAAACAAAAATTTAATTTATACCATGTAAAAATGCACATGCTACCTCCCACTATGGACATTCAAGGAAAAATACATCTAATAAAGACAATAAAATAGAGGTCCCTGGATTATATTTTGGAGAAAAAAGTGTATGAGATGTAAAATTGAAAGGAAAGTTGATTTAAATAATGACTAACATGTTTATGACTCCAATTATTTGAGAAAATAAGGATTGGAAACAATAGTGCAATAAATTAGGATTTGTAATTCTAAAGTAGATAAATAGAAAATGTAGTAGGTTATACTAAGGATAAGTTAGTTTTTTGAAGTAATCAATAGATTGTATGTATTATATTATATTATTCTATTGAGAAATACATTGACATTTTGTGCCTAACCATGATTTATGAAACTTTTTAGGAAAAATAAAATGCCTTGGATGAAATAAGAATGGAAAGGGGAGAAATGAGAGTTGAAGGTGTGGATAATTGTTTGTCCTTAATTTTAAATAACTTTTGATTTTTAATCAATTTAGTCTTTTATTTTTTGTTTGAAAATAATTTTATTTGGTTTTATAATATAAGGATAATTATGGTGTGGTAAAAAATAATAAAGGAAATCGGAGAAGAAAAATGGAGTCAAAGGTGAATGTATATGCTCCACATTATTCATTTGTCAAATTTTTGAGCTTTATACTCAACATTATAAAATATATTGATTGAATTGTTATATTAAATGGTATTTATTATTCTTTTTTAATAATTAATTTTATTTTTAAAATAATTTATATGTGATGTTTTAGTTGGGAAAAAATATGTGCACTCTTGAAATGTAGGATAGTGTTGTCAACCATGGAACAAAATCCAATGTCAAGGTATTAATGAAGAAGAAAGAGGGGGGAAAATAAAGTAAAGTGGGATTGGTGAGATTTTTAAATATTTTAAATTTATTAGGATCTTTTCATTCATTAAAATGATATTCATTATTATGAAATGTTTTTTTAATTATTTATCTTTTGTGCACTAGGATGAGAACCTGATGTTGTTTGACACACAAGTGAAGGGTTCTCATACCATTCCATCAAGTAACATAATAAATTAATGAGTGAATTAGATGTGAAAAATGTTAATAGAGATTATAAAAAAGGATTTTTTATTTACATAGACATTCCACTAAAGGTTGTTGATGATGAAAATATATTGACAAATGACACATTAGGTGCACAATAATATTGAAGATGATGCTGTAAAAAAGATGAAATAAATATTTGTAAGTCATTTCCTACTATATATAAAAATAAAAATAAATATTAATTGCCTTGTTAGATATATTTTTTAAATCTTAATAAGTCAAGTTTTTATTTAATTTGTGGATGTATGGGAGATAAAACACTCTCAACAACTTATTCTTAAACCTTATCTTGATGATTGTATGTTGGTTTAATTTATTAAGTGTTTCAAGATTTAAAAGGTTTTGACTTATATAATGGGCCATATATTTATGGTTGGATATGCTTTATGCCAATAGATGATGTGGAATAAATGTAAAATGAAATTTAAATCAAAGTAAATGAATTATAATAAGGATCATGTCTTAAAGCAAAATTAAGTAGTGGATTGGTATGCAGGTGGAAAGAGGGATGTTGTCAGGAGAATTGTGTTGGTACTTATTGATTATTTGTTACATGGGGACATATTTCCAATGATTTTCTTCCCATTAAAATTATACACATGGATAATTTTCAAATGATCTTTCCTTCCTATGGCACCTTGAGACCATTATGGGAAAAGTTTACAACATGATTACTTTGTGGCATAAAGCTCTAATGAAAACCCATGATGAAAAAACTAGAGAGATGAATTGATGTAGTTATATTTTATATTTAATATTCATTTAAATTTACCAAACACTAAATCTTAAAAAATATAATTTATGGTAACATTTAATCCAATATCTTCTTGAAATTTCCCTTAACTGTATTTATGCTATATTGTGTAGTTGCAATTTTTTTCATGCATGCATGGACACACACCCACATATTTAACCCAATGGTTTTATGTAGTATTTAATCCAATTTACTCACATGAATAATTTATGTTTCAGGTATGAGGATGTTCATATTATATCTAGGCTTGAGGATGTTGAGGATGTTCATGGTCATGTGGTGATATTTGATATATAATGGTAAATTTCATCATATTTAAACGTTTATGGGAAAATTTTACCAAATATATATTTCCATTTCTATTTTATACTTGTTATTGATAGCATTTTTTGATCATCTAGTGTCCATGAAAAGATTTAACTTTTTTTATCTGTTTTTTTCTAAACAGCTTGGCAATGGGAGTAGTAGTTGTATAAATTATATTTGAACATTCAATGCCTATAACAGGATACATTAAATTATGATTACATTGGTATTAAACACATTCTTAATTATTGTTCTTTGATTATGTTATGGTATTCTTGTTTGTAATTATTTTTTATTACAAGTATTTTTTACATTAAATTATGATTACATTGGTATTAAATAGATTCTTAATTATTGTTCTTTGATTATGGTATGGTATTATTGTTTGTAATTATTTTTTATTACAAGTATTTTTTATATATTGACAAGTAAGATGCGATTACTTGAAATCACACCAACTATTCTAAGCATATTTATGCAATGCATAATTTATTTGTAACAACAAACTATGACAATAAATTTTAATGATAAAATAAGACAAAAATAATGTGCTAACTCACTTTGTAAGATTAAAATTTTCATGCACTTATCTTTGAAGTTGATTCTAATCACTTTCTAGCATCATTACAAACATTTAATATTGTTTACTTGTATACTCTTCCATTTTTTATGTCACTTTTACTAAAAATCCATCAAAATTTTTGTAACATTATCACTATCTTTTATTTGGATATTATATCAATGTTTGATAAAATTCTCAAAAAGACATAGAAATTACTTGTTGATTGTACTTAAATGTACATGATGTGTTAATGTCATTGTTGGATACCTTCCTTGTTACTATTAGTTGATCAATGTATTTTGTGGTATATTATATATGATTTTACATTGTATTAGACACTTGAAGGCTTGTTTTTGTTCAGGATGGCCTAAATTTAGTGCTCACAATTGTGTATTTACTATAAGGTAAATTAATATTTACTAAATATTAATTACCATATGGTAAGTTAGTAGTTAGTTACATTTATATATTAAGAATATATCACATATAGTTATTTTTTTAATAAAATATATGGTTTATGGAAACAATATATTTTACTTATACCCAAATCTCTATTAACATGTTTGTTGTTAGTTTTCCTTCTTATACTCTATTATTATTTTTGTGTTCTTTTCATTATTTGAGTATGTTATTGGTTTAGTCGTGATCAAATCTGAACCAACCCCTTTATCTGGTATCAGAGCAAGAAAATGTCCTGGTAAATCTATGAAGGATTATATTACATTAAAGATGAGTCTTTGATAGCACATATTGATAATATTCATGTTTATACAGTTGTCTAATGGAGGTTTAGATTCCTATGGGCTATGATTGAGATTCTACAACCTACAACAAATTAAATATTGAGATATTTGTTTTATGCATTGATCAATTAATCATTAGTGATTATAAATAAATCATAGTATGCTTTGAATATTATAACAAAAATGTCTTATGATTTTGAAAGGGGATCTAGTTATTAATATCATGAATGGAATCAAATCTGTTGTAGTCAAAGTTTTCATCTTGTTACTTAGACTTGTTTCAATCTTCATAGTTTTTAATATCGGTTAAATTTGTACATTCACTGTATTCTTATATTTTGAATCAACATAGCATCCCCAGATTTTTGCCTTCATCTTCATGTCTATTATTTGCTACATATTCATTACCTTGTTTTACCTATGAGCACAGACCTATTTAAAAATAAATATAAAATTTTTGCTTATGAGTAGACATGGTCTTACATATCCTCTACAATCTTGGAGTCCATTCAAATTTGCATACTAATTATTTAGATGCTATCGAGAATAAAGTAATAGGTTGATGTTTTTGGCACCATTTATTTTTGATTTGTAGAGATATATTAGTAAGACCTATTTATCAATGTTCACTCCTTTAGTTCTATGTATTTCTCAACTACACACATTTCATCTCCATAACCCAATTCATGTGATAAAATATCAACATACTATTCAAACACCAACCAGATAAGAGTGATAATAATTCAATGATGTTTTGATTAGCTAGAAGACTATAGATCAAATAACATGAAATTTACATGTATTTTGACAATTTTTATTTAGTCAAACACTCTGCTTTTCTAATGATCAAACTCACCTTAATAAACTACCTCTCAATCTACCACATCACAATATTCTTTTAGGTCAAATTTATGTTTTAGACTTTATTTTATAAGTTTGTGTCTCTTTAGTGGGAGTTGTTTTATGTATAGGTATTATTTCTAGTTTTAGTAGTAATTCATTTTGTATTATGATTTATAATCATTTAGCATTGTGTCTAGTCATTTATTAAGTTTTAGTTTTGATGTTGTTAATAGAGTCAAATACTTTTATGTTAAATAAATTTTATTATTATTATTTTAGTTTTTTTATAGGGTATATTTATATAGTTAAGGTTCTTGTTTTTATATTTAATATCACATTTTAAAGTCTTTTTCAAGTTATGTGTTATCAACAAAAAAATTTGTTAAGAGTAAAGTTATCTATAGTTTTTATGAGTGTTGTCATCAGAAGGGTCATTAAAAAGCCAAAGTCATTTTGGATTATAGTCATTGAGTCTTTATATTTTAATGTTTTTATGTCAAGAGTCATTATCATTTAGTCATATTTTCAAAATGAAAAATGGGTAAAAATTCAAAATCTTGTGTCAAAATTGTAATAAATGCACTTTTGGTGGAAACTAATGTCCAAAAAATGCAAAATTGAAACTTCAAAATTTGAAAGAATTTTTAAAATGGATATGAGTTTGACACTGATCAAGAAGATGTCTAACCATGAAAATGTCAATAGTTAACTACACAACAATACATATGGCACTAAAAGAATAAATATTCATAATCTAAGTAAGCAACTTCTTCAACTGGAGGAAGGAGGAAATATAGGTTGGAGGTTCCAGAGCCTCTCATCAATCACCAATGATGGGGCCTATAATGATTTGGTGAAAATATAGTATGGTGTGATTTTCATATTTTTCTATTATGTCTTGAAAAATAAGAATAGAAGTACATTCCTATTCAAGTATTGAAATAAGTGAGCTTTCATTTTTGTATTTCCCTTTGAAGTAAAAATAATGATTAGGACTAATAGAATGCTTTAACATTTTTTAAGGTTGTTGGTTGTCATGTAAAATCATCTATTTTTTATAGGTTTTTGGTAAACCAAATGTAAAATCATACTTTTTTATAGGTTGGTAGTAAATCAAGTATAAAACCTTTCATTGTTTATAGGTTATTGGTAAACTGAGTGTAAAATAATTTGATGTTTATAGGTTGGTGGTTATCTAAGTGAAAAAATATCATTCAATTTTTGTGAGAGTTACAATATAAGATGATGTCTTCCCCATGTTCACACTAAGGGGTTAATGTTAGGGATAGCCTAACTTTAATGCACATACTTATCTATTTACTATAAGGTAAACTAATATTTATTGAATATTAATTACTGTATGGTATGTTAGTACTTAGTTACATTGATATATTAAGAATATATCATGTATAGTCAATTGGTTAATAAAATGTATTATTTATGGAAAAAATATATTTTATTTATACCTGGATCTCTATTAATCAGGTTGTTTTTAGTTTTCCTTCTTATTATATAAGAAGTTGGTTAGTCAATCTTGGCTATTTAGTAGCCTATGTACTATTCATATATTGAGTGTGAGAAATAATATTATCAGTGTGTTTAAAATATTTCCTGTACTCTATTATTATTTTTGTGTTCTTTCCATTATTCAAGTATGTTATTAACTTAATTTTTTTCATATGAGAACCAACCCCTTTAGTTTTATTGATTTATTATCATGATAAATTCATCACCATGTTTTGTATCCTTGAATTGTAGAGCTACCATGTTTCTAAATGATTATGCCCATATTTCCATACATACATTTATATATTGTTTCCTATCTAATTTGATTCTTGGATTATAAGGTAAATGATACAATTATCCTTGAGTTGATATAATAGTATATATACATTCTATCAAAAACAAAATAGTGGTTAAGGGAAGTAATATGAACATGGATAAATAATTATTATGTTTTTAGGTTATCTCATTTTAGTTTATTCTTAATTACATATAGGAAAAAATATACTAAAATCATGTGAAATTTGTTTCAATGGTATACTTTAATGAATTTAATGGATCTTATCTTGAATAAAATGTTGTTATATTTAACACTAAGTATAATATTGTTTAATGTGATGGGGAATATAAACATTTTAAATACTATCTAAAATTAAGCTAGTATCTCTACAATGCTCTGCATGATCTTCCATATCTCTAGAATTAATTATAGCCACACTTAGGGATGGTTACCTATAAAAAAAAAAAAAAATTGAATGCTTATATACTTCACTCTTGCTTTCATATAAATATGAAAACAAACATTTTAATTTTGGAATAAGGGATTGTATCTATAAGGTTGTGCATATTAGATGTAAGAATAATTCCAAATATCTTATCAAATTTTTTGGTGAGTGATATCTCCTCCAAATTTTATGCCATTGAAAAAACATTAGACTTGTTTAATAAGTTAAAAAGTGGAAGATAATAAGGGTTTAATCTATCAATATCATTAAAATAAAAATAATGAGGAGACAGTTGAAGGTTTGTTAAACTTTATCATAATAAATCATTTTCAAAAAATCCACTCTCCCCAAAATATTCTCATTTCTAACCTCACAAAAGGAAATAATGATGATTAAATAGACACTTTTGGAAGTGAATATTCCAATGAAAATTATTGTTATCAAATGGGGAGTTTTAAAATCTAGTACATTATTGAAATAACTTGTAATGAAAATTTATATAATACTTAAAACAATAAATTTTGTTGACATAATTTTTTTAAATGATGTCAAATCTATGATTTTTGACCACTAAGATTTGTATAATAATATAAAATTAAATACATATCTAAACTTTAAAATGATGAAAATACAAATATGTGTTGAAACTCAGTGAAAACATTTGATAACATGTCTTGTTCTACTAACTTGATACTTGATTATTTTCCTTCTTGTAAGAAATAAATTCCTTGAGTTCACTTGGAAATTTTTTATTTATAAGGATGTTAGTAAAGTCTTCAATGTTTAAGTACTATGGTAGTATAGAACAATTTGTTCATGATGACTCACTACTGTGAATGAGTATACATATTCCAAAAATTGTTCCTTTTTTTTTAATATTAAGGGTAGAACACCCTTATTTTACCTATCTTAAACTCAACTATACTGAATGGTTATTTCCATAATATTAAAAAATTATCTTAAAGGGAATAAAACAATGTTAATACCATGTGAAGTGATGGGAATGCATGAATAATTTGATCAAGGACTAAAGAGATTTTACCCATACTCTAATTTGTATTATCTTGTTTCATACATAGATTTGAATTATTTATTTTAATAATTTTATTTTCTTCGATTAGTGAAGGTTTTTTATGCCATAAAATTTAATACACTTATATCTTAGATAGCTCATGTCTTAAAATCTAGTACATTCCTAAAACAACTTGTAATGACAAGTTATATAATGACCAAGTGATCGATTACCAAAACAACCAATTTTTTTGACATTAATTATTTCATTTATTAATTAAAATATAGAATTACCATATTACTTTCACATTTTAGATCATTTATGGCATGTATTATATGTAGACACCCTAATTATGCCACCTTAATTTCATCATCATCATCTAATATGACATTGATTAATTCACCCTAATCCTATCATCAATTCATTCCTATTTAGCTCTCACCAACATCACATTAATCAATTAATTACACCATGACCCCTTTTATCTATACTACCATCACCCCATGATTAATCAATTAATTAATTCCTACTTAAATACATGCACATGTAATTAACTAATAAAAATAAAAATGCTATTTATCTTTCCCCCATACTCCAATCCATGTCATTATTCAATTAACTCCCCAATAAAAAAATAAACTCATCCATGCTAATTTCGATCAATTAATTGACTCCTTCAAAAGGAAAAAAATTAGTAAACTAATTCAAAATTCCTTCATAAAATAGAAAAAAAAAACTAGGTAAATGTGTCAAATAAATGGGAATAAATCAGTTAACTATATATCTAAATGGCAACTAATCAGTTAATTATGTCAAACAAATGGAGTCAAATTAGTTAACTAACTAACTGACTGAATCTTAGCCAAATTTAATGTTTCCAATTAAATCAAATTGTCTAAATTTTCCATACTCCCATATAAATCTACCCTTCATTGCTTCATTAGATCATCATGAAATCTCATTGATTTGAATCCTAATCAAATTATTTTGTCATCCAACAATTCAATATAGGTACATGCTACCAAAACATTGCATGAATCCTTGAGCAACCACAATACATTTATCACATGAGTAAATTGAAATCAAATAAGGATGTCATCACTTGGTAGGTGAAGGTAATTATTATTTTTTATCTTTTATTCACTCAATATAAGGTTGTGTTTTGATTTAGAGTAGGAACTAAATTAGTTATAGTTTTTTTCTTTCATAAGCTCTAGATTTTAGTGCATACATTTTTGGCATGATTGGTGGGACCATTCCCCTTTAGATATATTTCACTTTTTATGTCATTTATAGTGATTTTTATAGTTTGTTTTATTGTGTATCAGGTGTTTAGGTGTTCTTGAATTAGGTTGCAACTTTCTTGGTTTGAATTTATAATTGTATTTTTCAATTTTAGGCCTTCATTTTAGTTTTTTAAGAAGTAACATTTCTATTCTATACATTGGCTTTCCTTTTCTCAGAGAGAACATCTTTACTCTAAGGTTTAACATTTTTATGTTTTGTGCTAGATTCTAAATCATTATCAATAATATACTGATCAATAACATTTATCTATTAATTAATAACATTTGTGTCCTATCTTTAGTGTCTATGATATTTTTCATTTATGTACTAGTTAATAGCATTTATGTACTAATCAATAAAATTTATGTTATGATTAATAATATTTATGACCTATTTTAATGTTTAGGTACTGATTGATATCATTTTTATTTTGATTATTAATGTTTATGTTCTAGTTATCAATGTTTTTATCTAAAAATTAACATTTATTTCTATTTTATAACTTGTAGGAAATGTGTGAGGAGGGTCTAAACACCAAAACTGTAGCCACATTAGAAAAATACCTAAAATCAAACAAAACTAAATACATAAGCAAAAATCATAACTTAATATATAAAAAGTTTTATATTATTATTTTGTGTGTGTGTGTGTGACTTAACTATGTATGTTCTTCTCTTGCATTGTAAGTGATATTAAGAATTATAAATAGTTTAGTCACTCATTTTTCCTTCATCCAAATATCTATATGCTCTTTCCTCATGTCATAAGGCAATCTTGGAAATAAAAAAAGTGTGGAACTTTTATTTTTATTTTTTGGGAGTTGATTGACTTGGATTTCATTACCAAGTGCTAGCCAAATTATATGTTCTGATAAACTATAAACATTCATTGCATTTGTTGTCTTAAATGACTAAACTTGATTAACCATTAGATGAAGTGAGGTGTATTTAACCACCAATACCTAGGACATATATAAAACCCATGTAACATGATTTTGGGCCTCACATAATACAAGGTATAATGAGGACTCCCCTTGTTAGCTTATGTAAACCTACCCTAAGAGCATTCTATACACAATTATGTAGTGGTGTTAGGGAAATAAAATTATCTAAGATTATCCACTCTTACCCTTGATTTATATTAATGGGCCACTATACACTTATACCCACACTTGATTAGAATATGTTTTTTAGTGCACATGTGCCATAATTCCCCCCTTACAAAAAACTAGTCTAAAAACAAACTAGAAGATATAAAGCTAGAATAAATCAAAACCCTAACATGGAAAAACTTTTTTATCAAAATCCATTCCATTTTGATGATCCTTTTAAATAAAAAATTCAAGATTACTATAATGATATCCTTCTAAACCAAAATGAGTAAAATGATGATGAAAATGATTTATTTAAAACTGAATATGGTCATGCCCAAATAGATTAGTTCATATTTAGAAATAAAGATGATATCTTCATGAAAATTATAGAAATAGGAGAAAAAAAACCAATATTATTGTAATCCTAAAAACATAAGTCACATTATAAGAAATAAAAATCAAGATCTTTCAAAACAAGAACAAGCTACTTTTAGTAATGTCATTAGCCAAAATAAAGAAAACCTAGAATTGACTAGTGAAAATCCTAATTCAAATGTATCTCATGTCAAATTTAAAAAATAAAAATCATATATATAATAACTAGACCCTCAAGATTCACATCAATTTATGTTTGACCAACCCAAACACCTAAGTAAATAGTTGTAAAACTTGGCATCCTATGTAAATCCTTCAATACTGAAACCTTCACATCACCATAAATAATCCAAACATAAATATTAAAATACCAATTAGACCCTTAGGTGAATAAAACTAACATTATAATAACCCCATAAATGCAACCTAAGGGTACACTATTTTCCCAATAATAGTGTTACAACCCCAAAAATCAACCTACAAAATTTTAGGCATTTTAATGTTATGATTTTATTTTTCCAACATCTATCAATCCACATGTATATAAAATTATAACAACTTTAATGATGTTTTTTACATTATTACTCTTACCCTCTCATTGTAGCTACAAATTTTTTTTATCAAGCATATAAGTTTTATGGATTAATACCAAATTGTAAGAATAGCCATAATAGCTATATACTTTTCAATATAAATAATAACTTCATCTTATAGAGGGATTTCCATTGTAAAATGTTACGATTTTATTTTTACAACATCAATAAATGCATATGTATATCAAATTCTAACAACTTTAATGATGTTATGTACATGATTACTCTTACCCTCTCATGGTAGCTATAGGAAAATTTTATCGAGCCTATAAGTTTGATGGATTAATACCAAATTACAAGAATATCAATAAAAGTTATATACTTTTCAATATATATAATAAATTCATCCTAGAGAGGTATTTCCATTTTAACCTATTAACTCTAACAATGTATAATCATGCATGATACCCAAACTAGATCAATTTACTGATACAATATTTGTACATGTATCGATTTCTAATGCAAATATCCTAATAATAGCATTAGGGTTAGTTGTCATTAGCAAAGATCATTAATATTATTCAAGGCTCATTTTAAAGTTTCATGTTATATGTATCATATCTAATTTAATGGCTATTTGCTAAAGAATATCCAAAAAATATTATCTCACATGGAACTACACACAATTACTTCCTTATTATCTTAATTAGATCAATACATTGTAATCATACAAGAATATTTATTCAATAACCATATTATGTGGAAGAAATTACTTTAACATAACATACCTAAAAGTACTACAATACCTTAATAGTTCTAAATGAATCAATGGCAACTTGATGTCCTTTCCAGTATCCTTGGTGATAGAAATTTCTCTCAAACACAACCATTTATCCAAGTATGTCATCTATTAACCAAAAATTAGTAATAACCGTAACATTAAAAAATCATGAATTTCCAAGTTATATTAGGGTTTATAAATTATTTATGATTCATTAATACAAAAGTAATAAATCATGTAACTTTACCATTATCTATACTGTTTAATATTAACATGTAATTAGGAGTGGTGACAAAAAATACAATGAATGGTAGAGGAAGTAGAAATAAATTCCATCTCGAGTGGATTAAAATATTACTTGGTATCATAAGAATCCACATTCATTGTTAATGAAAAACCTAACTTATAATCTTATTCACAATGTTTAATCAGTCTCCTTAATTGTAGATAACATGCTTTTTGGCATAGTTCCTTTCCAATAGGTCATTGACTATTCTTCTATGTTACAATTAACTTAATTACCAAGTTTATTATAGGTGTTTAACCCTTTTTTATATGAATGTTTCAAGTTAAAATGGTGGAGTATCCTATACACAATAATAAATAAAATTATTATATACTAGGCCAATCAATTGAAAACTCAAATAAATGAATATTATAAATTAGAATGCTAAGTTATGCTAAATATATAATGTAAATTCAAAATAATAGATTGATTAAATAACTAATAGGATGAGATGATACTTAGCTTATCTATCAAGGTGAATGTATATCTAAGAAGTACAAATGTGTAAATAAATAAGAACAAGATTATAATCTAGTCATCAAATTATGTAAATATTGTTTTTAGAGGCCTAGACACTTTGATTAGCCTTAGGATACTTACATTGATGTAGGCGTCTTGATATAAAACTACATGTTATAAAATATTCACTATATAGTGGGGTGACCGCTTAGAGCTTTATAATTTTTTGGTCACCTTTTTCTTGATGTGTTTTATTCATGTGCATATGTTATCAATGACTATATGTGGATCAAACCCTATCCCTTCACCTTAGGTATTTATACCTTACCAAAAATGGGCTAGTGGGCTCACAGTGTTGAGATGACCTCAAAGACCCCTCTATCAATGAGTTTTGCCTACATATCCAATACTCTAAGTAGGGACTCAAACATATGTATTTCTCTCCTAAGTGTTTTCTTGTGTTTTTATAAGGGTGAAATATACTATATGTAAGGGCATGCAATGATCTATATTCTAGATTGTAACTTGAAAAATACTACTCATTAGTTATTATCTGAGTGATTCAGACATGTAATATGATCAATCTTATGACTAATATAAAACTATTAATAATAGGCAAGTATAACTCAATTATACATTTGATTGACTGAGATTTAATAGGTGTTTCCTTGGTATTTGATATATGAATAATGAGTAGGATTATATTTATATTTATACCACACCTTTTAGAAATATCTCATGATATGGATAAATACAAAACTTGGAAAAACCATATGATTCAAAATATTTTCAAATTATATGACATTTAAGTAATGGACACCTAATAATAATTTGGACACTTGCATCAATGCAAGAGTCCAAATGTGGGACAAAAGTATTTGGTAGGCTAGGAATTTATTGAGGATTTGAAAGTGATAATGAAGGATATATATATCAAGTTTTATGATTTATTTAAGTGAAAGAGATTTGGGTCATCATAAATGATAGGGTTTAACCATAATATAAATAATGAGATGGTAAATGCAAGCCTTTCTACATTATGAAGGTCTAGAACTAAAGGGTAGATCCCTGATAAGTATTTTTAAATTATACAAGAATAATATTCTATATAAATGATATTATATTATCTACATACCCCCCCTCTAATATAGTAATTCATAAGGATTAAATTACTAATTTAAAATAAAGAATGTGTATTTGGGTTTGTATAACACACCTTGCCTTTGCTTGAGCCCACTTTGAGTGTTTTGATTTTGTATGAACTATAACCAAGAGAATGTTAAATAATAAATTAGTGTATATAATATAAAATTTTAAATAATTAAAATTCTTGAAAATAAAGAGATCAAATAATGAGTACACTTTTGTGTCAATGCAACTATGTTTCTCCTTGGTACTTTGACTTTGTAAATATACTTCATTATGAAGAATTAGAGCTAAGAGAGTTTGAAACTAAAATTTGAATATTTAAATAATGAGATTTTAAAGTAATTATTCCCCCAATCCATTACAAGGGTGACTTATGACATGACCATTGAGATTATTGAATCTCAATCGCACAACTAAAATGATAATATACTAAAACCCAAGTTAAGTGGTACAACCAACTTAGATTGAAAAATGAAGGTAGTGTTAGGCCATTGAGGGTGTTGAATCTCAACCAAACCAATAAAATGATTCAACTTATATATACAAAAGGCTCAAAATGGTGTTTCCTAGTGAAAATAATGTTTCTTATTAAAGTACATGTGTTTATTAGTAAATGAGTTTGAATATCTATTCATAATTTTAGGTGCACTTGCATGGAATATGCACCTCTAATGTGTATCAAGCTAAATTATATATAAAATGTAACCTATTGAATGTAAATGTGTATAATATCTATCACAAAGATGAAAAATTTGTCCTAAATCTATAAAAATCAATAAAATATGTGTAATACTTTGACCCAAGTGTATATATAAATCTTGTAAAATGTAATGAAACTCTACATATTATGAAAATTGTATAAATTTTTATGTCATGTCACTATGACATTCACCCACTAATATTCCACCCCTTTTGACGTGAGGGAAATGGAACTAGGTAGTTACCTTACCTCAAAGGGATAATATAATTTATAATCTATGTATAAATCATGTAACATGTCTAAGTATATATCAATGAAGCTCATAGTATGTGATCACAATAATCATTAATATGCATGATATGTATCATGGTAATGTCTATAAATTAATAATACAATCTCCAAAAATAATCAAGTACACACATAATAGCACTCAATGTCACATAAATGGGGTTTAAGAAGACTACAAAAAGGGGCATATTCAAATCTTACACACTCAAATTAATGACATGTTAAAATTTCCATATAGCAAAATAAATCAACATAAAGTGTCACATGGACTAATAATCAAGGAACATATTAAAATTTTCCATAATAAATATAATAAAAATTAAGAAAAAGATAGTCATGGAAGTAAAAATGTGAATTAATGAATTCTAAACAACCAAAATAAGCATATAATACTAGTCATTGCATATAATTGTCAAAAAAATGTCATGCAACATATCATAAAAATTACACTATGAAATGTGTAAGTATGAGTATAGGAACATGTAAGTGTTATTATATAAATTTAACATGATAATGACAAGATGGTCATAGAATAATATGACATGTATCAATTATGATCATAAAAGTAGATACCCCAATGTAGTTTCCATGTGGGAAGAAGAAAGGTCCAAATTTTTTATGTGCAAGTATCATGGTTATTGTATATGAATTTATATAACTCAATTAGTCATGAACATATACGTGTATATAAATAATGTGATATATACTAACATAAAGTAAATGAGATAAATTCCAAGGAGCTAGTAAACATGTGAATGCTGAATATTTTTTTGTATTTTTTTTTATTTGAATGTTTTTGTATTTTATTGAATATTTTATTTTTTTAAATTTGTTTAAATTAAAATTATAACCTATTATACCATATAAGTGATTCTCATATAAATATCCCAACCTGGAAAATGGTACACCAAACTGGTGATACAACCAAGGAGCATGTATAGGTGTCATATCTGGAACTATAAAATTTATGGTACTATACATATGTATCATAATATTATGTTAATTAAGAGTTGATATAAGGATTATCGGTTAATTTAAACCATTTTTTAGTGATATTTAGTTTCTTCAATTCAAATATAATTAGAACACATTTATTTACTCTTAGCAATTGGGTATACTATGCAGGTGTAGATGAAGATTCCATGAAATCCACTATGTATCTCTGGTGAAACATTTTATCACATATAGGCCACCTAATAAATGTTATTTAATATTTATTACCATTCAAAATATGATTAAACTTAATATGTTTTATAATTAGTTGTCTAGGAATGAACTTCTCTTGTTCAAGTGGATGTTTGTATAGAATTCTAGAAACTATATTTAACCTATTAGAATGTATGTATTTAATACAACCATGAACTATCGAAGGTAATTCATGAATTTTATGTATCCAATTACATAAAAATAAAATATCAAATACTCTCATATATGGTATAACTAAAAATGTAGTGACAACATATGCCAGACTAACTTGTAAATGTAAATCAATCTCACTAATAACATGTTGTGATGTCCCATCAAATTATCTAACTATTTTGATCTAAGAGTATAAATCATCATGTGTATATCCAAAATTTTTAAGTAACTTCATGTAACATATGTTTTCACTAACACCATTATCTATCATAACACTATGTATAGGTTGATGATCAAGGTATGCTTATAAAAATAATGAATTAACATCTAAGGCATCATCCACAATTTCATTGTCATCAAATGCAATAGAAGTTATATGAACCATATAAATTATTTTACATGAATAATCACTAATAATCCCATATAATTTTTCCCCATAATGTTATGGAGGAGGATATGCATTATATACCATTTGCACTTCTAGATATTTCTTATAATGATCTTGAAATGAACTATTAAATACCTTCTAGTTTTGATGGTTGTCAGTTGTGAACCTAAATCTTTTTGATACTTATTAGAGGTAATATTTTGGTTATTAATAAGATATTGGATCTTATGTTTTAAGGTATAATTTTTTTTTGAAGAATGACTAGGGCCTTAGTGATAGTCATAATATGTATTGACATCATATCCTTTTGGTAGAGGTTGAATCATATCAACCTATGTATGAGGAGGGAGAGATATGAGATGACACTCCACAAAATTTGAAAGTAATGAATCTAGAGACTCACATATAAACCATTCTTAGGTAAATTAGATAAGATGAAGTAATTAGGTTATTGTGATACTTTGTTAAGCTATTGTGGTTATTTCTTTTTTAGGTTTTATAAGTTTTACCTTATAACATGGTTTGATATGAAAATTAGTAGTAGATGTAGTCGATTTTTTTGTTACATACTTAATCTTGTTCAATGAAATATGTTTCATTTCAAAATATCATACAATATTGCATAAGTCATCAAAATATTTAAACTTATTGAAAATAAATGATTCATGTAATGGGGCAACTAGACTTTTCTTAAATATTTCTTGAATCTCTTTATGTTCCATTGGATTTGTCATTTTAGAAAATATTGTTTTATACCTCAAAACATATTCATTAATAGGTTCATTGGTTCCTTATTTGATCTTAAAAACTTGTGCACGTGACATATTTTTAGTGATGTTGATAGATAAATTTGATAGAAACTGGTCTACTAGAGGTTTGAATGCTTTCACTAATTGTATTGGTAAGTCATATAACCATCTTAAATAATATTTCTTTAGGCTCCTTATAAATAATTTGGCTAAAAATTTATTATGTAAATCATAATCAAGACATGCCACATATAAAGATTAAAGATGTCGATTAGGATCACCTTTTCCATCATAAAATGTGAACTCAAGTGCAACAAATTTAGTTGAAAAAGGGTAAAAATATATCTTAGGTGATAGAGGATTATGTAATACATGTTTTGAATTCATAACATGATTTGATTTCATTTATTTTTGTTCAATGTTGGTAACCTTACCTTCCAAAGCTTGAATAACTTGGAGAAGATTTTGTATAGTAGACCCATTGGGATTTAGATTTGAATTTGAAAAGTCACCAAAGGGGATGAAAAAACTCAACCTATGTTGATGTAGGAAATGAAAATATTAATTGAGTTTAGATATTATTTTTTATCATGGAGGATGTGGTAATAGTTGTTTGAATTTTAAGGAATAATGGTTTAAAAACTTATCCGATACCCCCACTAAATGTAGTAGGAAATGTTGTAATCAAGGGGAATAAAATTTTAGTGGATGTGTGATAGGTATATACATGATCCCTAATATTTTTATCAATAGAGATCAATGGTATTTCACTAACACATTTTAATTTTTTAGTTTCCAATATGGTATTAAGGATTTTATGGATATCTTTATGACTATCATGAATGCATTCTTGAAATAATGCAATAGATTTAAATTATTATTGGTCAACCTATTTATTTTAATTATGTTAACTATTAGATTCATATTCTATAATAATTTTTAATTATTTTACTCATTTTAATTATTGGCACTCTATTATTATCAAAATTTGACATGATATTTGAGATGTTTTATGTGGCCCAAGGGGAAATTCAAGATATTCAAAAGTAACATCACATAATCTAGGATTATTCTTAGGTTGCATATAAATGACATTAAAAATTTGAATATATACAATAATAAAAAATCTTAGGAGACTAAAAACCCCTAGAGTAAGCTAATATTTGCATAAGAAAACATAGGGGTCAGGTTCACCAAATATTTAACGCTTTTTAATATGTATGTTTATGGTTAAAAGGGTAGAATAACCTATACACAAGGATGAATAAAATCACTCTAGTGTAAGATAATTAATTGAAAACTTAGACCAATTAATATTATGAATTAAAATGTTGAATTATTCTAAATATAAAAATTACATTCAAAATGATAGTTAGATTGTATAAACACTAGGAAGAGACAATACTTATCTACAAATTCACATATACATTTGATAAGTATGAATGTGGAAACATGTAGGAATAAGATAAGGATCTTGTCATTAGATTTTGGAAATATTATTTTTGAAGCTTGAACACTTATATCATCTTTTAGACACCCATGCCGATGCAGGTATCCTAATATCAAAAAAATTGTATGGTAAAAATATTTGTTATATTAAAGAGTGACCACTTGGAGATGTAAATGGTTTCTATCACCTTTATATTGATGATTTTTATTCACACACATAATTTATAGATTATTTTATGTGGATCAAACCCTATCAATTCACCTAGGTATTTATACTTTTCTAAAATTGAGTTAGTGGGATTATGATGTTAGATCAAAGGAACCCTTAATCAATGAATGCTACATAGATAGACAATACTCCAAGAAGGGCCTCAAACATATGTAATTATCCCATAAGTTTTGGTTTGTGTATACACAAGGGTGAAATATAATATATGTAAGGGCATGTAATGATCTAACTTGTAACTTGACAAATATTGCTCATGGATTATTATTTGAGTGTTTAAAACTTGTAATATGCATGATATAAAAATATAAAATAAAAATGAAATATAACTCAGTTGTTTAATTGATTTATTAATATTGAGTATGTCCCTGGTAGTTTATATATAAAAAATTAGGACTAGATTTTTATTTATAATGTACTTTTTAGAAATGTCTCACAATATTGTTAAATAAAAAAAATAGGCTAATCTATCTAATTCAAAATATCTGTAAGTTATATTAGTTTTGAGGAACAGACACTTGAAAATAATCTAGACACTTACATCGACACAAGTGTCGCTATGTGGGACATAAGTGTCCAATAGGATAAGAAGCTATTAAGGATATTAAATTGACAACGTATATATATATATAAGTATGATATATATATATATATATATATATATATATATATATATATATATATATATATATATATATATATATATAAGGTTTTAGGATTTTTATAAATTACAAGAGATTTGGGATTTGGGTCATAAAAAGGATTGGGTTAGACCATAGTATAAATAGTTAGGAATAATGAGATGGTGAATGCAAGCCTTTTGGTATCAGGAAGGTCTAGAACTAAGGGGTAGAGACTTGATAGGTATTTATAAATTATAGAAGATTGAGATGCTATATAAATCATATTTTAGTATCTACACTAGGATTAGATTGCACTTTAAACTTAACATAATTTACACATCTATCCACATGTGAAAACAAGAATTCAAGAACATCATAAACATTAGAGAATAATAAAATAATAGAAGTTTAAGAGAACTAAATCCACAAACAAAAATGAATTTACCACTTTATTGACTAGTCATACACTATTATTCTTCTTAAACAATAATTTTTCCACTTAGTCTCTTTACAAGAGATAACTCATGACCTAATTGCATAGCCATTTATAACAAGTCCTTGACCTAGTAAATTAATTAAACCCCTAATTGCCTTAATAATAATCTTTTAAACTATTATCATTGAAACATTTCACAAATTCTAAAGAATACAATATTGAATTCATTTTTATTCTAAAGCAGTAAAAATAAACAATGCTTCTACAACACTATTAGGAAACTTGAAATAATTCCAAAATTATTAACATATTAATCACTTCAACTATATTAATAAATAAGAAAATAAAGAAATGAGAGATATTTTTTCATCATGATAAAGTGAACTCCAACCCAAGTTACTTTCCCACAAGATATCACATAGGGATATGAATATTATAATTACACTATTTACCTTCCTAAAAATAATATAATTACTATAATAAACATAACACTAAACATAATTTTATTCTTCCAAGTTTAAATAACATAATTTCCACACTCATCAACATACCATATTCTAGTGGCAATAAATTCATGTAGTCTAAAAATAAATTATAGTTTAGAAATAAAAAAATATTCATTCACTTCCAACATAATGCCAAGGTAAGTCATAAAACATATTACACCATAATATAACATTTATCCTTTCAATAATGCTAGGTCTTGAAAGTAATAAATGTAAGAGAGAAGCTATATACATGCTAAGGTAGTCACAAACATACACAATCCAATCTCATAGTGCGAGTAAAACTAACACTTGTTATGACTTATCCATTAACAATTCCAGGAATAAATAGTCATGTAATTCACACATTAATGATTCAAATGCACTTATACAAGTTACAAGCATAATGAGGATAAATTAGAATTAACACAACTCATATTAGGTCAATGTTTACTTGACCTAGTCCACCCTTCCAATTATAAAATTAACACATCTATGTGACTGATATTCATTATCATAGTGAATCTTTTATACATAAAATTGAATCTTTAATTAATAATCTATGAGAGATTGTTTGAATAATAAAACTATATCTAACTTAGTCATCATATATTATGAACTCATATATCCTAGGAAAATGAGTGATATGCTATCATACTTAAAATAAAATTGAGAAAGATAATTATACACCTTGTTAACTCAATCCATAAATAATAGGTAAGAAATCAGTTAATAGTATGGTGTCATATCCAATTTGTTTCAAATAATAAGCAAATTAGATAATTTAGCTCATTATAACCCATAATATTACATCATGCCTAGTCAATGATACAACATAATCAACTTTGATAAACCAAGATAATTACAAAGTTATACAATTCCAAAGGTATGAACCTTTCTATTATAAATTATACACAACCAAATATGAACACTCTAATTCATTCTAATAGTTATGTGTATCTTTAAAAACTTTACAATCTAAAGAATCAAGTTTTACCAAAGCAATACAACATACAAGCCTCATGCTAGTTCCTAAATATATACAAGTAGATCATATCTCTAAAATTCACATACAACCTTACACCAATCATCAAAATCATATAATAATGTAATAATAATTAATTAATTTGAGGCACATTAAGATGTAATACAATGTTATAGTATAACTTTACAATTATCTTGATAAACTTCAAGATCTCAAGGAGCAACACCAATTATAAACATAATGAATATTATTTTATGAGACTAAAATGTAGATGAAAGAATCATTCTATCTATCAATTTCATCATTAATAATTAAAAAAATTGGAGGTACACTTCAACCAATAAGTTAAAAAGTGATCAATCAAAATTTTCCCCAAAAGCATAAATAACAACAATAATGTGAAACTTGAGCCCATGCATATAGTGGCATCCCTAACCACCCAACCATCATTTTTGGGTTGGAAGGGGTCACCAAAACATACCATAATCATAAAGATAAATTATAAACAAGGTTTATAAAGATATACAATCCATCATTGTTAGGGTTTCACATAATCTACACAACACACAACACAAACCCAAAAATAAAGATTCATAAATAGAATGTTAAATCAAATAGTAACATTTTCAAGATATGATGCTAAATCAAACAATAAAATTTTAAATACATGATGTTAGATAAAATATAAATCCTCAAAACATTATCAACATTCATTACACATATACAGTGTCTAAGGGTAATATGAATTAAAACCAAGCATACCTATCAGGGTATTTTAAACAAAAAACAACATTTCCATCCCAACAACATTCCAAGTTAAAATACAAAGGGTTATATCATATAAGTGAATGAAAAAACTTAAAATGGTGATGGGAAAGTTATATGAATGGTAAAATCTCTTCATGTAACCTACTTATTCATCTATATTTTCCTAGAAAACAACTATAGTAGCTATGTATGGAAGTGAAACAAATAAAAAAAAAAAAGCTGACTTACTAGAATGAAATTTCTCTATTGTTATCTTTTCTTATTTTTATTACTTTTTCATCCTCAACCTCCATGTTCTTTTCAATGTCTATCCATTTTTACATAGTGTACAACTACCATGAAAACCCCTTGAGATCTATGACCAGTAACATTAATATCTGGGTTCGGCTCCCAAATCTACCAATACATCTTTGGCATGAATCGGTTTTTAAAACCATCGGGAATGCTATATGAGACTTTTTATTTGTGGATACTTTGAATAGTTACCATTCTACCTATGCACACTTAATGGTTGAGGTGGATGTTTCTAAGGGCCTACCAGAGGCGATTTGTCTGGACTCCCCAAGGGGTACTTGGACACAAATGTTGGATTTTGAGGGCATACCTTTTCGGTGCAAAAAGTGTCACTTGACGGGTCATACTGGTGCTCATTATATGGATGGGAAATCTAAGTCTAGATGACCACCTTCTTGGTGGTCTGAGGCTTCTTCTGAACATTACGTGGTTAAACAACCAGTGGAAGATCCGGCTAATTTTGAGAATGAAGATAGTATCCATTCCGAGCCAATGATTGAGGAGGATTCGCAGGTGAAAGATTCCATAGATGGTCCTATGGAGCTTGGGAATAATGATCATTCTAAGAAAGTTGTTGAGGAGGCTTCGGTCTCTCCCCCTATTGTGGAAGAACTACCTAGGAGCTAGAATGTGGCTAGTTTTCAAAAGGATGTTGCTGAGTCATCTGTGTCCCCTGGGCTTCATGGATCACCATCTTCTGAGGTATGGATGACTGAGGCAAAAAAGGTAGAGGATGGATGGATAGCTGTAAAGAGGAAGAAGTTTAAGCCTTTGGTCCCCCCTCTAGATATGAATCTTTGGTCGTGTAAAAACAAAAAAAAAATTATAACCTCATTTGTATGGGAGGTTGTAGGATGCTGATCCTATTTGTAGACGATCCGTTCTGTGTTGTGTCAGCTATTTCATCAGGGCTTTTCTGTTGTTCTCAGGTTCCTGTTTAACCTGGTTTGGTTTGTTCCAGTTTTGGGTTCCTTTTTTGAAAATAGGTTGTGCTTTATGGTTTATCTCATTTTTGATGTTAAGGGTTTCAGGGTCCCTTCAAAACCTATTTTTACCTTAATCTAAAACATTAATACAAAATGGGTATGGAGTCTAAACAAAAAGACTCCAATGATAGCCATCAAGTATTTGTCAATGTAATACTAATAAAAGTATTAGGTAATTTAAATATAGTCAAATATCACATCTTCACAATGATGAAATATGGGAAAAATTATTTTTACATCATTATCATTACCTAAGTCAAAGTCTTAATAAACACATGCTCATGTAATGCAATAAAACATAGATATTAATCATTAGGTCCTCATGATGTCAACCAAACAAAAGACTCCAACTCTATGTCTATGTATGAGTGTTAGATGCTTAAGGCCTCAAAATAATTAAGGTATTAAAACATGCTTAGTTATAAGGAACATGACAACATTTAACTCAAAGGGTTTTAAATTTTAACTGATGTAGTTACCTAAATATCCACTAGAAGCTTCAATTGGCATGATTATAGAAACTCAAAGAGCTTGCCAAAAAAATTAGCAAGAACATACATGAAGCAGGAAAAATTAGATATAAGATAATGATGGCCTCATAACAATAAATAAAGATAAATATCCATAACATTAGATATTCACAACACAAATAAAATAGAAGGGACATGGTGGAATATAATGGATATCTTTTTGTACCTTATTTTTCATTCACCTGTATGAATTTATTGTGATAATATATTGAATACTTTCAAACCAAGACCTATATAAATCATTTTACTATTATGTGTGACCATAAAATGACATCAATAGTAACATCCCAACAAAAACATGAATCAAATAAAAATATTGAACTAAAATATAACCAACTATAATATAACTACAATATCACAATACATGCTCATGAAGTGCACACTATTCAAATCAGATATCAAATATCATAATTTTAAAAACCCTAATGTGAATCTTGTGCCCTTATATGATATTAACATATCATTTAATTTAGAGTAATTTTTTTATTCCATTGTGCACATATTTTGTGAGACTTACCCTATAGGCTATCATGAGTAACATCTTTTTTTTTCCAAAAGAAGGTCAATTTTATGATTGACTTGCCTTTCTTGAGTTTTTTGATAATGCATATACGTTATTACTTATCTTTTAAAAACTAATATAATTTATATTAAAATTAATTTTTCATAATGGGAGGAGATATGAGACCCTAAACTTTCATAATGCTTACCATTAAACATTTGGTGTTGCACACATGTCTTATTAAGATGTGCCTTATGTGTTATTAAGACAAGATGTTATAAAGTCCTTATGATAGAGATAAATATTTTATATGATATGATGTTCTATTTTTCTCATGAAAAAATAATTATATGATTATATAAGATGATTTTTTATGCATTATGAAATCAATTTTACTTATGTTATTTTTGGTTGTCCATTTTGATGAGTATTGATTCCAATGTGATATAAATCTTGTTATTATACATTTTTTTATTATGTATATGTTTATATGATTGGTATGAGTTAATTACCTAATGTAATATCATCCAAGGGTTTGTGAAATCTTGTATCAACCAAAAATAGAGTGGTGTGTGTTCGTGTAGTCTTGTTTGTATGTTTTTCATTCTTGGCATTATGAATATGATCAAAGGAAATATTAGTACTCCTAAAATTTAACATAATAATTATAATAAGGTAAGGATAAATTTAATATATCTAACTTGTCATAATAAATTTGGTTGAGTCTCTTAATATTTGGTATAATCTAAGATGTCTTTGCATGCATTGAAGGGATAAAATAGATAGGTTATGGGGAAAAGGATAAAAGTGTATCAAAATCTTCCATAAATCCAAATATGATTTCATATTTTTATTACTCTCATTTATTAGTGAAATTTTAAAATACATCATCTCAATATGAGTCAGTATGCTCAAGTTGTGACCTCTAAAAGTTGGTGGTTTTTCAAAGTGATGAAACTATAAATATATATAAAATGGTGGTTTTGAAACCATCAGTAATAGTTAAAAAATTATCAAGGGTGGTTTTTTAACTAATAGAAAATTTAGCTTGAAAATAGGGGAAATTTCATCTTGAATGAAGTTAAAATAAAGGTAAAGGCCCAAAAAGATGAACAAACACATCTAAATCATTTATACAGGGCTAAGGAAGGTGAAGAGGTAGGAGAGAAGGTAGAGAAATGTTATGAATTTTTATATAATTTGGTAAGAGGAGTGAGTTAAATTAATCAATATATTTTAAAGTGAGAAAAGGAGAACTCTAAGGAAAGAGAAAGCTAAAGGTGAACTTGTCCACTAGATACTATGTATGCAAGTTCTTCATGTTTAATGTTAAATAATCCTATAGAGGCATGTGTTATATTGATAAAGAGTGTGAATAAATTATTTGTAACATGTTTTTGAGTTTAATAAATATATTATGTTAAGTTTTGTCATGTTTAGTTGTGTGTTCAAGTGTGTCCATGGGAGAGTTTGAGGGTTCTATCCATAAATCACAAAGGTAATGACAATACTTAAGTGGACCCCGTGTATTATTATTGCATCATTTGATATAAAATCAAGGTAATTCCTTATTGTGATTAGTTTTTAATGCTTTGGTATGAGTCAATTATAGGTTATATAATATGATTCTACTTGAGTTAATTACAAGTTATGAGAGAGAAGCTTATATAGGTGAGAGTATGAGTTTGTTTCACGTGTGAGATAAGTCATACAAGATAAGAGGAAGTGTGAGAGTATATTTTTTTATTTTATTTCATGTTGAAAAATATAATATTTTTTGTTAAATAGGATATATCATACAAAGGAAGAAGAGAACTATAGGTAGAATACTTGACTAAGATGTTGAAGGGATTCCAAGTAATATTGGACATGATGGAGGATGAATAAAGTGAATATGTTGTAGTTGCAGGTGAATAATAAGGAATGTTGGAGATGTTTCTATCCATACAAGAAAATTTGGATGTATTAGAGAGAGGACAAAATATAATATAAAAGATACCAATAGAGGTTAAGATGAAGGAAAGAGGTAAGCCCACTATAAAAAAAATTTGGTTGTAGAGAGACCAAATGAGGTAATGAATTAGATATTTTAGTTAGAGATATTATTTGAATAGGAAAATATTGAATACCCCATGAGGGTGTAGTTTTCAAGTAAGAGATTATGTGGAGATACAACAAAATATTGGAGAGTTCTCTAAGAGAGGAGATAAGAAAAAGGAAAAAATAAGGTGAGGAGTTGGGAACATATGGTTTTCAAGTTGATTGGTCATGTTGTTTACCAAAAAATCAAGTGTAGTGGATAAATAAGCTTCATGTCTTAAGGCTTGAGAGAGAAGGGAAGATGAATAATTTTTCATGAGAGACAAGATGAGATGGAAGTTTCCATGTGAGAAACTAAAAGTTATTCCAAGTAGTAGTAAGGAGAAGGATGTGAATGAGAATAAGGTTATCTTTAAATAAAATAAGGGAGTGAGGTTTCTATGTAAGAATCCTAAATTTAAGAATGACAAGGATTAGGAAGTTTGTATCTCATAGGGGGAAGATTCTTCATGAAGGAGGATGTGCATGTGATATTTGCTAAACTACAATAAATATACCCATTTATTAATTATGGGAAGGAGTTTGTTGCATCCCATACAAGAGAAGATTAAAAAAAAATAACTTAATGAAGGTAATGTATTTTTTGAGTCTGCTTTTGAGTTTAGAAGGATTAAGGACAATCGAGGGAAGTTATAGGTTCCCTTCAAGGAAAAAATATAGGTGAAATAAGATAACAAACATGAGGAGTTATAGGTTCCCATGAAAGAGACAATGTAGATAGATGAAGTGTTAGTTAATTAACATGAGGGGAGTATGTTTTATGACCATCCATGTGAATAAGAATGAAATAGGAAAAAGAATTAATAGAGTAAAACCATGGAGCTTGTTGATAATGTTCATTTTAAAGTCCATCATGTGAGCAAAAGTTGTGAGAAACATGCAATCAATGGAGAAGAGTTGCATAACATGTCTATGAAGCATGATGAAGAGGTTGAATAAGTGATTATGGGAGCCCTTAATTCCATTAATGTGTTTAGTCAATGTGCAGTTCTAGATATGGATAATATGGAAAAGAAAATCATAAAGTGTATTTCAAAAAGATATGCTTATTTGTATGAGAAGTAAAGTGAAGAAGTTAAACAAGAGCATAATATGGTAGCAGTGGTTGAAGAGTTGGTTGGTATTGATATAACAACAAATTAAGATTGTATTAAAGTCATCATGGAGACAAGAGAGAGTGGGAAAGTGAAGTTATAATAATTTTCTCAAGAGGATATAAAAAATTAATATAATTTGTAGCATTTAGAGGTGGGAGAGATCATTATCACAATAATAAGTGAAAGAGAATGGGAAGAAGAAGAAGACATTCTCAATAGGACAAAAATAGATATATAAGGATATGCATAAAAAATCCATATTGAGAGATGGATTTAGGGTAGAATGGTGTAAGCCAATGTTCATAAATATGAAATAGGTATTGGTCAAATGATCTTTTTTACAAGGAGTGATGAATAATGTCACTCATGTGGCATAGAGGTAAGAAAGGAGATTGAGATGGTGGACTTATTTATACCAAGATGAATGCGTAATGTAGGTGATGTTTTATGTGGAATAAATCAAGATAGGTATTGGATAAGAGACTCTCATGAGTCAAGTTATTCATTATTTTCATATGGATAAGGAGAGTGCAAGGTTATTTGCACATGGCATGGATGTGGTGAAGGAATGAGATAGAAATCGACCTAGAGATAATATGAAGAGAATGAGAATGAAATAATCCAAGAATGTGATGAAGTTAAGTTTTTTTTAATCCCAAGAATGTGGATAAGAGTATAAGTTTGAAACAAAGATATATATGGAATATGATGTTACAATAGAGGTGGAGGAGTTTATTGATATAGTAATGAATACAATGAGAGATGAGGAGGTGAATACTATCTTATAGGTAGTATTAGATGCTATGGGTGATCATTTGGATGCCCAATTATAAGTTTAATATACTAAGGTAATATTATATATGAGATAAGTGTTGAGCCTTAATGAATGTGATTGGTTCAAGTCTAATGAAGGATAGAGCACCAATAATTATGAAGATACTTGATATAGGTGGTCAGATGAAGGTGAGTTTAAAACCACAAGTGGAAGGAGAGAGAATAATATAAGCATTTGGTGGAGGTATTTTGGATATGGTGGGTCTAATTACATAAAGGATAAAAGGAATATCAGAGGTAATAATAGAATAAAGGATTTGAATCCAAAAAGGAGCTATAATTAGAAAAAAGAGTGAAAATCAACTAACGTAATTGGTGTGTTGGAAGGGAATGCCATGGACATTATACTTCATCATTAAAATAGTGGTCTTACCTCTTATCTAATACATATGAGTAGGATCTAAAATTTTCAAAACCTTGGGTGTCTAATGTAGGAGCATCAAGGGGTTCAATAAATCTTACATCAATTTAAAATAGAGTGGCATGTGTTCATGTAGTCTTGTTTGTGTGTTTTTAATTCTTTGCATGATGAATATGATTGGAGGGAATATAATTAGTCCTAAACTTAAGTAACATCAATAAAATTAGGGAAGGATAAATTTTAGATATCTATATGTTTAAAATCAAGTTGGTTGAGTATCTCAACATTTAGTACAATATAGGATGTCATTTCTTGCATTGAAGGGGCTAAATGGATAAGTTTTAGGGAAAACAGTAAAATTATATCAATATATTCAATAAAAAATATGACTGTATATTTAGATTCCTCTAAAATGTTAGTGAAATTTAAAAAAAAAAAGCCATCTCAATCAGATTTTATATGCTTAAGTTATGGCCTCTAGAAGTTCATGCTTTTTACAATGACGAAACTACATGTTTGAATATGGTAGTAGTTTTGAAACCATCATGAATAATTTTGTAAAATAATGTATTTTTATCTTTAAAACATGGGTGGTTTCATCCCAAATGAAGCTAAATCAAAATTAAAAGTCCAAAAATATGAAAAAATGCATCTATATCAATTAAAAGGGGCTAATGAACTGAAGAGGAAAGAGAGAATGAAGATAAATATTAGGGAAGAATAAAAATCAGGTAGAGGATTGAGTTATATCACTCAAGAGAATTCCATGTGAGAATGGGAGAACTCTAATACATATCTTAACTTACCTTTTTTACTGAATAGTTGCATGATGTATTGATAGTTTTGATCATGGAAGGCATAGTAACTACATTAGAAATACCCTAGGGATAAAAGGCTAGAGAGAAAATAAAACAATCATTTGAGGGCCAAAGTAAATAGAAACTAATTAAAACACTTGGGAAATTGGTAAGTCCAGACAACAAAGGATAAGTTAGAACTAAATGAGCAAAGGATGTGGGCAATAGGGAAGAAGAATTGGGTAACCAAAAATCCAAAGATATTAATGTTTCAAAACTCCAAAATGTGTTAAAAGTAATAAAATTAACAATTGAAATCAAACTTAAGGATTTTATGAAACAAAATATTGTAATCAACATCAATGGAAGATAAGTAACAATCCATACGCAATCAAAGATGGAAAAAAAATCCTAAGAAATTATGAGACAAAACTCAAGGTCTCAAACATAGTTAAGGTAAATCAAATAAAGGTAAGGCAATAACCAAGAGAGAATCATGTAACAATATAAAGATGTAGATATTATTATAATGATGGATAAACTACAAATGGTTGTATTATGGACATGTCAAAAAGAGATGTAGAATATGGAACACATAAATTGGAAAAGGATTTAGAAATAAATCTACCTATAAATTGGGTAAATTAAATGGGTGGTGTAGGAAATAGTGTGGTGCTAAGATGAGAACATAACCTTTACCATAAATGAGACACTCACATCAAGTTGGCAAGCCTAACATACTTTTGACACTAGTGATCTTTAGAGATATTAATTGAACCACATAAATTTGGTCTAACTAGTGAAGTATAAGTATCATCCTATAAAGGTTGGTATACATGAAATTTAAAATGGGTAGACCTTCCCACAATGTGTTTCCCATTCTTCATGACCCCTTATAGAGTCATCAATATATTTTGAAGATTAGATACTTGTGTGAGAAATTAGGTGGTGCTAGATGATAATATGATGATGAGACCTCCTAACCAAATCTATTAACCATCCACACCATAACTAACCTTGCCTATATTATGAGGCCAACTATGGGGTTTGATATTTGACTAGAATAGGACATGTTCCATATAAATATCATGTCTTTTGGTTTGATCTAAATTTTAAAATTTTAATCATTTCCTTTTGTTGTATGATATGGATTTTAAATCTTTTAGATTTTTTATATTCTTTGTCCATATGAATTTGGAATACCAAACATGGATGCTAATAATGACTATCTTAAGAGAGATTAAACTTGGTAGGTAAGGGATAGATCCAAATGAACATGGTGTCAAAAAATCCTATACTTGCATGGTAAAAAAGAGTGCAATATTAAAAAAAAACCTTGGTATGACCAATGTGAGGTCAAATAAAGGAATGATTGGAATAAGCATAGAATTATAAGGTTTCCAAAAATCCAAAAAAATGTATAGATATGATACAATGATAGTTTGGGATGAATCATCATCATAAGAGTGGTATTTATGACTTAATACTTCAAGATAGGTTGTCAAATCTTTACCATAGAAAAAATACAAAAAATCTGAAGCATAGGAAAATACTACTCTCACGCATTGACTTATATTTCATGGAAGACACCTATCTAAGGTTGAGAAAAAACGCAATTTATGAATTGATGAGCATTTTTGAGGAAGGCCTAGTCCTATCTGAGGCTGTAAAATATAACTCATGAGCTAGAAATATAGGTGGTGTAATAAATGACTTCAAAAAGGTATGTACAGTGAAAAAAATAGAAATAAAAATTTGAATAAACTTTATTTGAATAATAAGATGGATTTTTATGAGAAAAGGTCGAGTCTAATCTATGTTCTTACAATATAAACTTACAAGAAAAATCAAGTGATATAAAAAGACAAAATACTAAAGAGTCCAAGATAGGAATTAATGTTAATGTGTAGATGATATTAAGGTGTGTAAAGAACCTACAAAATATGTTATTTACACTATATATATATATATATATATATATATATATATATATATATGTATATATATGAAACTCATTATAAGAATGCAAGTGAAATGTATGAAAAATGAAAGAGAAAGATAAAAACTAATCAAAATGTTTCTTAAATAACTAAGCATTAGTTGGTTTTTCAAAGGTATGCCATGTTTTATTTTTAAATATATAAGTATTAGGTCCAATAATACCTTTTAATAAGTGCCCCCACCATTTTTGGTTTACTTCCATTCTTTATCATGGGTATAATCTAATTTAAGTACTAAGTATCAAACATTGAAAGTACATATTTTGACTTTTTTGTTATGTTGTTTAGCCATATGAACTTTGTATTGGTAGTTATGATGAAAATAACCCATATGTCACTCATTAGTAAAATCTAAGGTGTGAATAATAACTTCATAAATCTCTTCTTTTGGAATGATGCCATGAAGATAAATACATAAGGAAGATAATTCCACTTCTAATGGAAAGACAACTTCATAACCACATACTAAAGATAAAAGAGTTTCCCCAGTATGGATACTACTGTGATAATCCCAAAGTGTAGGATAAAACTTAAGTTTTAGGTCATAGAGATAATCTTGAATAGTATTTTCCAAGATATTATTAAGTATTTTATTAGTTGATTTAGTCTTACCATTTCATTGAGGATGGTAGGGTGTAGAAAATTTGTGCATGATTTTTAATTTTACACGTAATTGTTTCATGTCATTTTTTTCAAATTCCCACCATTGTCATAGATTATGGTGTTAGGGATACCAAAATAATAAATAATTTTATTTAGAATGAATTTAGAGATATTAATTATTATATCTCAATTTTGAATCCTTAAGAGGGTGATTCAAGCCCTCTCAACTTAAGCTATGTAATGGGATTGATCCTAGGTTATGGGTAACCCATGGATGGGTCAACTTAAGCTCTGCAATGGGATTGATACTATGTTAAGGGTGACCTTTACATGGGTAAAACCTCTAGGTTATAGGACTATCTCCCCTTGATGTATCAATTAGGATATATTAAACTATTAATTTACAAGGAAAAAATAGAAGCATGACATGAAAACAAAGTGGGTGATACACCAAATATTTGGTCTCTACCAACTAGCTGCATGTTTACTTATAGATCAAGAAAACCAACCTTACATACACTTCTCCTAATCTAAATCTTTTACATGAGTGTTTCAATATGATGGTTGTTTAGGATAGGAGGACTAACCAAGAGGCCTTAAATGACACTAAAGGATAGAAAATATCACTCAAACCTTGCACCACACTTATACACTTCACATGACTTGAAAAATAAGATTTAAAGCTACATTTAGGTGTTATAAAGGACAACATGCCAAGGAAACTAATTAAATTCACTTGAAAAGATAAATTATTCATTCACACTCACTAAGTATATTCATAAGGGGAGGTAAAATCAGTTATATTTCATTAATTAAAGGCATACAAATGGGTAGGGCTTCACCACACCCAGGTGGAGGATACAAAATTAACTAATTAAGGCTCAATATATAAATAAATGTGAAAGAGAAAGAGATAAGGGCATAGGAGAGAGAGAGGTGACAAGAATATCATGAGTTAAAAATAAGAGGGGATCTATGAAACTATCTCAACAATCCTAGAAGACAAGTTTAATCTCTTGAATATGCTCTCCTCCTACAAGTGGCATGGTATTTTGAAACTTAGCTTGACGCCTTGACTAGTTCTCCAAAATTACCCTTTTTCTTGGATTTTTGAATGAAAAGTGGCCTTCTTGATGGTTATATCATGTTTAGTTACACCTTTTATATGCTATTGACACCTCTCAACTACTCTTTAGGTTCTCTTTGACACATCACTTCATTCTCTTACTAGGTGTCTAGAAGTCTCTTCACCTAACTAGGCTAATTTTGCTTACAAGTGTCAAAACTTGAGTTCATATTATATATATCATCCTATCTCCATGGATGTATTATTAAAATTATACCAAACCTACAATAACTCATTTGGAAGTCTAAAACTAAACCTAAGATCTCATTTTACATGAAAGCTCCATTTTGGCTTCATTCCTTATAACCCTACAATCATGTAAACCTATTTGTGTAGATAAATGTATGAATGTTCCTCAGAATATGAAGACATATTTTAGGAATTAGTATGACCTTACAACTTCATGTCTAATTTACATCCTAAGAGTGAGTGTAAGTGTCTTTTTTTCTTATTTCTCTCCCCTACTAGGTCTAAATTAGGCCTCCCTACCTAGAGACTAAATTTTGAATCGAAAAGATTTACACACATTAAAAACCTTAAATAAAAATTTTATTAAGTTTTATTTATTATTGAATATTATCCATATAAAATTTGGGCTCCTAATACCCTGTACAAACCTCCCAAGTAGCTTAAAACAATCTCTTTTGGCCTATTTTGTATAATTCCATGCCTATAAGTACTAACCAATGACATTAAGAGATGATTATGGGAGTTATGGACATTATTAACTTCATTTCTTAGGTCATACAACTTATTTGGAGGCATTGAAATTACTTTCTCTCTCATCTGGTCAAATTTGGTCTTCTTGGCAGCTTGAGGCATGTTTATCATGTTAATGATGATTCATAAAGTCTAGGGCCTTAATAAATGAAATAATTCCAAAAATTAAAATTAAAAAATTGTATATAACATTAACAATTATATTTGGCTCCCATGAAAATCCTCCATACAGTTCTGATCTCGAGAAAGTGTTTCTCAGGTTGTTAGTAGGCATTCTGTATACATTAGGGATTGTTTTAGGCCAAAATGGCCAATTTTGAGTCTTCCATATCAAACTATTACTTATACCAAATCCATCACTCTCCTAAAAAAGTTTTCAAGTTTTTTTAAAACTTTATTCAATCTCCTTTCTCCATCTAGGCTGATTTATCTAATGACAAGGTTTGAGAATGTCATTAGGCCTAAAGACCTAAGTGTTGTGTTTTCTATATTTTGACCCCAATGGAGACTTATCAATATTTTGTCACATTTTTTGAGTATTAAACACTCTTCATGAGTCATTTGACCATTTTTGTTAGCTTAATAATGATATTTTACTTTCCTTTCTTCATTGTACATAATTAGCAAGCAAGGCATAAAGACACTGTTGTAGGTGTCAATTTTGGGTTTTGAGATTCATGTAGGTGATCATGGAACCTGTGTGTGTACACTTCACTTATCCACCTAATACATAATGTGTTTAGGGCCATTTTAATGTATGTACATAACAACCACTCCCTTATAACCCTTATAATCTTTTTCTTCATACAAGGTTTTCACCTTATTGGTCAAAAGTGTGGACTTACAAGTATGCAAACCTGTAGGTCTACACTTACCTTTGCATAAGTTATGGATAAAAATATTTTGAGTATCCCATAATATGTGATCATATATTATACTTATTATATTTTTTTACTAATTTAACAACTTTTTTGTTGCATCAAAATGTCTTCAAACATTTACGCATGTTTCAACAGTCTTGATGAATTCCCATGACTATGTATTGTGCTTTAGAGATCCTATGAGATTATTTTGAGTTTATTAATGGTATTAAAACTATAAAGTATCTCCTAGAATGTTTTTATGATCTAATTAAGGTCCTAAAAATACATTTTACCTTATAATATAGATACCCTTTTGGAACACACAATTAATTGATGGAGTTTGTATGGGGAGTTGTAAGTGTTTTTATCATTATAGAAGCTCAAAATAATCTTTGATAAGACCCTAAATCCATTAGAAAACTTCATCCAACTATCTATATTTAAAAATTATTGACTCCTTCAATATTATTAATAAATTTACCTTAGACATGAGATTTTTTAAATGAGACTCATGGCTTATCTAAGCTTTATAGTCTTTCCCTATGAAATGTCACCTTGTGAAGCCATTTTACCCTTCAAAGAAGTTAAGGTAATCATTCACTATACCATATTACCTTTATACTTAATCAACATGAAATAAAACCATTTTAAATCTTAGTTACTATTTTTAGGCCTAATTGGTTGATTTATAAGATATTGCATGAGCTTTTATGGTTTTTTGAGAGAGCAAGTTATGTCTTCATTATCGTGATACACAGTCCCATACAGAAGCATTAGGATTATTGAATCTACCTTCTAACTCTCCTTTGAATCCTAAATGGTTCAAGTGATTTCATTGAATTTTTCCTTTCCTTATTCTATACTTAAATCATATTCCTGGTACACACTTTCATCTTTGTATGAATAAGTGTGTTTTTATCTAAAAGAGGACATATGGACCTATAATGTGTAGGTATTTTTTCATGCTTGTGCAGGTTATTAGAGATAGTTAAATCTTCAATTCTTGATTATTAGAGCTTGGATACTATACCAAATCATTCTAATATTCATATCACTCTCTCAAATAGCTTATATACTTCCTAACCAAGTATTATATCACTTTAACTTCTTCATTCACCTACACAGATTGTGTATGTAGGAAGTTTGCATGCAAGTCTATGTGTTGATAGTTAGAGATTAGCACAAGTTTATTTCTCTCCTAATGATACAATGTAATTTATCAAAAATCACATAGGTGTTTTGAATTTTACACCACATCTCTCCATTTTAGAATCACCTTCATTACATTCATCCATTATTATAGGCAACTTACTCACACACAGTCATCAAAATGAGGAGAACATTGTGGATTGCTTGGAGAAGATGTTGTTGGAGTAGATAAAGGATACATGATGGAATTTTATATAATGATAGGAATTATAACATTAAATTAAACCTTAACTCATCACCTTAGACATTGATAAACCTAGAATAAATAGAAATTATTACAATCACTTCTACAAACTATACAAGAGAGTAGTCTTCCTTGCCAAATAATCTCCCACACATGCCAATCTAGTGGATGAAAGTATGAAATACATTTAAAAACCTTTAATTTACCCATTCTAATCTATTTAATTTATCCAAATATTTCACACTTGCACTGGAGTTGTATAGAACTTAGCATATGGGGATTTAAGCCTAAAAAAAGTAGTTTAGTTCCTTATAAAGTATGCATAAGCCTAAGGAGCTCAATATAATTACCAATGCCACAAATTTTAATCCCATATGTGTCCCCAAATCTATAAAAAATATTGAGAGAGAGAGAGAGGAGAGAGAGAGAGAGAGAGAGGGAGGAGAGAGAGGAGGAGAGAGAGAGAGGAGGAGAGAGAGAGAGAGAGAGAGAGAGAGAGAGAGAGAGAGAGAGAGAGAGAGAGGAGAGAGAGAGAGAGAGAGAGAGAGAGAGAGAGAGAGAGAGAGAGAGAGAATATTTATAATTTGTTATTGACTTTAATAAATATAGTGTGTTTAGTTGTGTCAAGTTTATTTGTGTTCTCAAAGGTGTCCATGGGAGAGTTTGATTTTTCTAACCATTCATTGTTGAGGTAAAGATAGTCCTTAAGTGGACCCCCTCTCTTTTAATTATGAGGAAAATGAGAAATGAGGTGGTGCATACTATCTTAGACATAGAATTAAATTCTATGGGTGATAATTTGGATGCTTAATTGTATGTTTAATATACTAAGGTAATATTGGAGATGGGATAAATGTTTATCTTTGCTAGATGTGATTAGTTCAAGTCTAATAAAGGTTAGAGTAGTTATGATGGTGAAGATACTTGGTGGGGGTGGTTAGATGAAGGTGGGTTTCAAACCATAAGAAGAAGGACAAATAATAATATAAACATTTTGTGGAGGTGGTTGGGATATGGTGGGTCTAATTACATAAATGATAAAATGAAGATCATAGGTAAGAAGAGAATGAAGGATTTGAATCCAGCAAGGAGCTATAAGTAGAAGACAAAGAGTGGAAATCAACTAAATTACTTTATATGTTGGAAGGTAATTTCCATATCCATTATACATCATCTTAAAAAGAGTGGTCTTACCTATTATTTCATCCATATGAGTATGATATCAAATTTTGAAAACCTTGGGTGTCTAATGTAGGAGTATCCAGGGGTTCTTGCAATCTTATATCAATTTAAAATAGAGTGGCATGTGTTCATGAAGTATTATTTATGTATTTTTCATTCTTGGCATGATGAATATGATTTAAGGTAATATCATTAATCCTAAACTTCATTAACATCAATAAAATTCAAAAGGATAAATTTTAGATATCTACATGTTTACAATCAAGTTGGTTGAGTAGCTCAACATTTAGTATAATCTAGGATGTCACTACCTGTATTTAAGGGATAAAATAGACAAGTTTTGTGGAAAAGAGTAAAAGTGTATCAATATCTTGACTAAACAAAAATATTATTAAATATTTGAATTCCTCTTAAATATTTAGGAAATTAAAAAAATTTATCATCTCAATTTGAGTTTGTATGCTTAGGTTATGACCTCCAAAAGTTGATGTTATTTATAGTGATGAAACTATTAGTTTGAATATGGTATTAGTTTTGAAACCATCATGAAAAATTTTGTAAAAAATGGAAGTCTTGTCTTAAAAATATAGTTTTTTTCATCCCAAATTAAGCTAAATCAAAATTAAAAATCCAAAAATATGAACAATTACATCTATAACAATTATAAAGGGATAATGAATGTGAAGAGGCAAGGGAGAATGGATATAGATGTTGGGAAAGATTCATAATTGGGTAGAGAAGTGAGTTACATCACTCAAGAGAGTTCCATGTGAGAAAGGGAGAAATTCAAGGTATAAAATAGGGAGCTAAGTTGAACCAATCCATTAGAGACTATGTATGCAAGTTATTTTTCATGTTTATGTTTCAATAAGCCTATAGACCCATGTGTGAGAGTATGAGAGAGAGTGAATCAGGTAATGTTGTTGAATTTAATAAATATAGTGTGTTGATTTGTGTCAATTTAAATTATGTACTCAAGGGTGTTCATGGGAGACTTTGAGTGTTCTATCCATGCATCACAGAGGTAAAATTAATCCTTAAGTGGACCCCCTCTCTTAAAAATAAAGTTAATATGATATATCAAAGTCACCATATATAAATTTACCTAATTTATGTTTATTTAGACCATTTATATTGATTACATTTTATAGATTTAGCTTCTAAAGTAGGGAATTTTATGTACACAATGTTGTCCAAGTGAAAGGGGAGGCCAATGAGGGAACAATGACTATGTCTAGAATAAGCACATCATGGGAAGAGTGGTGACATGTATAGTAGATCTTAATATGATCCAAACCACTCATAATTTTTTTTGTACTTATTCAAAGGGTATATTTGTCCTTAAACCATTTTTCACTATTCACCACCCCCATTGGACACTATAAAAACCTTTCTTATTAACCTTAGGAGTTATATTTAAAATTTATATTTCATTCTCAAAATATTTTTAATCCACTTAAATGGATCCATTTGACTCAAAACTCGAATGGATTGAGAGATCCAAATTTTTAGAATGTAAAAAAGTAGGTTTTAGATAGTTTGGGTTGATTTTTTTGCTCTTAGACCAATAAGAAGGTATGAGAGTATTTCAATATGCCTTAGAGTATTTTTGAGATATAACATGTGCCATTTATGGCATGGGATACTGATCTCATTTAATTAATTATGGGTTTTATTTGTTTCCCACATGGGCTTGTAAGTGGAGTTAAGGAGGGGGTAGACTTTTTAACCATAAGCCAAGGGATGGGAAAAGACACATGTCACCTTCCCAATGGATCCTTGAAGGGAAATTCTAATCTATATGAGGAAGGAAATCCTTCCTTGTGAGACTCTTCTACTCATTTTGAAATTTGAAAAAAATCATAAGTGGAAAAGATAAAGAGAAATTTGGATAAGAATCATAGTGAAGAGGAGTTTTCTAGTGTTCAAGGGTTGTGAATGAGTTATTGAATGGATTCAAGAGTTTGAGCCATGGTAGGTTCCCTTACCCATTTTTATTTCAATGTAACCTTATTTAAATTATCTTATCCCTACCCTTAAGTTTATTTTTCAAGAGTGATAAGGCCATTTTTCTTACCCTCTCCCTTTTAATTATTTTACATGGTTTATCCAAAGGACACCACGTGGTTTTGTTTGCTTTTCTAGCTTAGAGATGTAACATACACCCTATATTTTTTGGCTATTTTTTCAGCCTTTATCTTGACTTAAAATGGTACTTTTATGCTGCCCACACATGTTTATATTGAATTAGTCATGTATGGATCCTTACATGGGTTTAAGAAATAATATATTTCCAAGGCTCTCATCCTTCAACCCCAAGTGCAGAGAGTGGAAATTATTTTCTACATGATTAAAGGAATTTTTATTTTTAGCTTATGGAGCCTATTAAGTGTTAATATTAATTTTATGAGTGTTATTCCTTGAAATATTTTTTCCTTGTGATCATTATATTGATATCTAAATGTGTATCACTAGGTCAAAATATAGTGTTCAAAAAACACTTCTCATTTTTGGATTCAAAGAATCCATTACACAAGTTTCTAGTCATGATAATCATATTATCCTTAGTGGAATAGAGGTAGAATAGGTTGACTATTTCACAAATTTATATTAGTTGGTGGTTGGGAGCCACCACGGATTAATAATTAATCTTTGATTTTGAAGATGATTTATGCTATTTGAAGTGAATTATTCTCAAAACTAAGTTTAAAGCTAAACTAAGATGAATAATCACAATGAAATTGATCTAAGATGAATTGGTAAAAAAAAAGGAGCAAAAATAAGGGTAGGGTAGAAAAGAGAAGTATTATTTATAATTGCTTTAAACATTATGAAAAAGTTCTAATTACATCTGAACATGCATTTAACTAATGTGCAACATGAAGTAGCATAAGCTCAAATCCTATTACACATTAGGGAAACATCTAAGCAGGGTATGAAAATATGAAAATAAGAACTAGGTTCACTTTAAGCATTTCACCCCTATAGGCAAATAACATTATCCTAGATTCAAGAAGAGAAAATAAAACAAGATAAACATAAGAACTTTCAACTAATCCAACATTGACACAAATTAGAACTCTACATTTAAAGATACTCATCCATAATTCACTAAAACCATTCAAATTTGAAGATAATATCAAACAAATGAGAGAGAAACCATGATATTAATTCACACAAGCAAATATGGACAAACTTTTCAAAATTCCTTGCTTATATTAATTGGCTCAAAAGTTTAAAATAGTTTTTTGTCTTTAAAAACTCCCTCCCCCTTACAATTGGCAATACCTATTTATGTATACCATTCATGGGGTATGCCAATTAGTAATGTCAAATTACATTTGTAAATGTGTCTAGGATAGTTTTCATTTTTGTTACATTTTAGAATAAGTGACCTTTTTTAATATACTAGCCTATAGGCAATGCAATTTACAAGCTGTACATGCCTTTGTAAAAAGAATATTCCTTTTCCAAAATATATAAAATTATAGTTATAAAAGAATATTACAAATCCAACTAACTTAGGGCCTTGGTGCTGTTACAACCTTCTATCTTCCTTGTAGGATCTTTATTTTATAATGTTTCTCATTGATCAGCTAGAGGCCAACAATGAGTTTCATGATCAACTTTTTTTATTGATCTCCCAAGTTAATGAGATCTTTCTTATCTCTCTCCAAAGCTTGTTTGATGCTCCCAACATATCATATATTCTCCTTAGATGTCAATAATAGGTCCATGATATTCTTATTACCATCCTCTATCTTCCCTTGACCTTGGTTCCTCACCTCCTACATGAATTGAGAAGCTTTATGCTTGAACTCATCATCAATGATAACGCTCAAAGGACTAAGTGAGGTGGGATACTTGATTAATTTGTCCATCATGTATTGCATTTTATCCTCCTTCTGTTTGAGGTCCTTGGAAATGTCCTCAATCTACTTGGACCAACTACTCAGGGATTTGATTTATCCACCAATATAAACATGTTCATATTTAAATGGGCTAGGCTGACCATCTTGAAATCAAGGACTTGATTCTTGGTCAAGGTTTTGATCAGGTATTTCACTTGATAGATTAAATTTTTCTATTGGACAAATTGGCCTATAGCCATGGAATTTTTCTCACTTATTGCCTCTTGTTTCATTCTAATTAACTTTAAATAATTGAATGAGTCAATATTAATGTCCTCATATATCTTGATTCTATCTTCTTGGATTGAAAAGATGGATTATTCTTTCAAATTTTATTCTATTTCAATATGCCCTTGATCATTTTAATAGAGCCTCCTTGCATACATGTTCTTCTCTTATGATGGTTTGTTGGTTTTCAATGGTCTAATATAAGCTCAACCAATTATTGTCCCCTATATTTGGAGTTGTGGCATCAAATTAGGTGTCTTTCAAAACCCTCTCTTATAGTGGTATACATTTCAATTTTGGATCGAATTATCCTTGCACAAATAATAATTCAACTTCTTAGGTTTGATTACAATGAGCGCAAGGTTGAATCAAGGTTTTTGTACTTGTCAAGGATTTTTAGAAGGTTTTTATAGTTCTTTAATGGTGGCATCTATTTGAAATTAATCAAGCTTCATAACTTAGATCCCAATTATATTGTGTACTTATACCCTTACATTTATTAGGTCTACAAAATATTCAACTTGGCATTTTATACTTATGTGGCTCTGATGTGGCATCACCATGCCATACCTATGGCATTCTCATGGGATTTTGATTGTTAATTTTTTAAAAGTGACCATTTCCTTTGGAAAATTCTACCTTGATCTTTCACCATTAGATTATCCTTGCACAGATCAATGTAGACCATTGATCTCAATCTAAAATATCAAATGTTATTATTTGTTTGTTATGTTGCCTACATTTATGACACTTGTCTCTTTTTCATTCACCTTGAGCTTTATTAAAATTTCAACTTTAATTTTGCATTGTTGATCTCATTTTCACTAATTAGTCATGTTCCATTGATCTTGATCTCTTACTTATACCTCCTACTCCATGGAACATTGATCAAAATGTGTACACTCATCTATGTACCATCGATACTTGAAAGATGCTCAAGCTTTAAATTATGACTCATGACTATGCCATGTGTCATCTTTGTATTCTTCCTCAAGGATTTTAACTTTTTGATGTTTTATATTCACCATTCAATCATCTTCATCCAAGAAAAAGTGATTCATTGGATCTTGATCCATAAGGTTGAATGTTATTGGTTGTTAAGTGTTCTTTAGTTGATATTTTGACACTTGTCACTTTATCACTTGTCTTATGGCTCTATTAAAGTTTTTACTTGATACATTGGATCAATCCTACCCATGAAAACATGCACCATTTATCTTTGGAAGATGTTCAAAGTTTAGCTTAGGGTTGGGGCTTTGTATTTAATCTTGCACCATTGGATCTTGATCACCCGAGCAAATTTGGACCATTGATCCTGCAAATGAAAAAAATATTTAAGTTAGTTCTTGGGAAAATAAAAAACTTAGCATAATTTATTTTGACTATGGTTTTAGTTTGTGTTAATAAACATGATAAAACCTTAAGATAAAATCTTTAATCTAGGTTTTGGGGCATAATAAATGGGACCTCATGAATAATAAAAGACACATCATATATTTTTAGCCTAAGGTTTGTTGTATTAATAAATACAATAGACTTTAGTCTAAGGATTTTAGACTAAGACTATAGTAAAAGGGACCTTTCATTTATTTATACTATTCTAATGAAAGGGACCAAGGAGGGCTTAGGAAAATAAAGAGACCAAACATAAAAATTTTAGACTAATGTTTGGTCATGTTAACAAACATGGATAAACCTTAGGATAATAATTAAAATAAGTCCATGGCATAATAAACCACTCCCATGTAAATTTTTCTCACCAAATTTTAATTTTATTCACAAAGAACTAAGTTAGGGTAATTTGAATGAGGGTTTCAAAATGATTTCAATTTGATTTTCAATATACTAAAGGCTAGTAAAAGGCCAAAAATTATGAAATCCATGCATTACTCATTCAAAATAGATTCCATTAGAGTTGTAACCTAACACATGAAGATATGATGTTTGTAATGTAGGAAATATTAAATCAAAATTATGAACAAATATGGCAACTGAATAGGTGTGAATGATCTTTAAATAAAGACTATGTACAATCATGCTAATGGTACTTTGATCATGTGAATTTTTAATTTTAAAGTACAAATTTGCATAATTTGAAACAAGGGTACTTATTTTTTAGAAATGGGGGTACATTGACCTCAAAAACTAATGACTTCTAGGGGAAACATATCAGTATGTTAGAATTCAGAGACTCTAGTTTAGATTAATAATTAGGTTACTTATTCCACTTGATCAGGCACCATTATTAAGATTAGTTCATGGTTAGAACAAGTTTTACACATGAAAAATTGGGATCAAACATCAATACATAGCTATGATGTGTGTTTCCTTTGATTCTACTTACTAACTACCATAGGATTTAGAGAACAACTTCCAGATTCATGACTTTAACCATTAACATTGACTTACAACATATTTGGATGTTCATTAAGAATCATGTTTTAGCTAAGGTAAGGCTTGGGAATTAGTCTGATAATAGATATGCATTTATAGACTTGATAGAGATACCTTTGGCTCCACTTAAGGCCTTGTTACACTACCAGCTAGGCATCCATAGCCGTAGTGGAGATTACCAGAATCACCTCTACCTAGAAAGTTTTTAAATTTTTTTAACAAGCTCTTATTTTTTATATTTTTAAACATTTTGAATTTCTATCAAAGGTTGGGAACCAAATTATCCAGGTTTTAGGATTTGATCAAATGTTTGGTCTTTAGGTAATCATCCCTATCTATAAACTTTATCCCAAGTAATTCATGTTTTTAAAGTGCAAGCATGACTGTATCCTAATAATCCAAGCTTTCACCCTACATGTGATTTTTTTTTTTAAAAACAAGCTTACATTAGAGAAATGCTCAAAATTCCAAGGAATAATTATCCTAATCATCAATCTTTACTAGTTTCTCCAAACTATAAAATTAAGCTCATATTCCAATAATCTATGATCAACCAATGCTGAAAAAACATACCTACATTCCTAAACTATGGAGTTCCTTTTGAGAATCTAAATGTATTTTTAGCTAAGGACTATTAAAAAGTACTTATTGAAAGTAAGAAACAAAAAACAAAAATCAAACAAACTAAATGCAAAAGAAACAAAAAAGCAAATATATACAAACACTATGTACAAACAAGGGAAATGAAGGAAAGGAATATGAAAGAAACTCAATGGAGACATACCTACACTAACTCTAGATAGGTTTATAGTTCATTCCATGAAGATTCCACGTGGGGAAATAGATAAATAGTTCTTGAGGTATTTCACATTGGTTGGCAATGTGAAATTTTCTTGTAATTCTTTTAGTTTGAAGGTGTTATCTCTTAGGGTCTCAGTAATTTGATATGGACTAATCCACATAGGTGTGAACTTTCCATGTCTTCCCTTTGGTTTTGAGGCTTTATCCCAGAGAAGAATCAGGGCTACTTATCTAAAAACCTTTATCTTTGAATGTTTGTCAAACAACCTCTTGACTATGGTTTGGTGTCTTATAAAATTGGTAAAAGCCTCCTCTCTTACATATTCCATTTGTATGATGTCCATCAACCTTGAAATTAAAAATTATTGGTCCTCCTCCATGTATTCTTACATGAACCTATATGTTGGTAGCTTGAGTGTGATAGGAAATATAATTTCTTGACCATATACTAATATTAATGGTGATGCCTTGAGATCTTGCTTAACTCTTTTTCTATCTACCCAAAAGGCATACTTAATTAGTTTGTGCCATATTCTTGGTTTATTAGTTGAAGACTTATTTATGGCTTTCATCAAGTTCTTATTTGTTGATTCAGACACTCCATTGCCTTAAGGGTAATGGTTTGATGAGAACTTGAGAATAATGTTGTTTTCATATGCCCATTAAGTCATCTCAATGGATACAAATGTAGATCCTTTATCATGGATTAGAGATACAGGTGTCCTAAACCTTGTGCATATGTTTTCTTCTAAAAAAAGATCATTTCTTAAGTTTTGAACTATTTCATTACCACTACTTTAGTCCATTTAGTGCAGTAGTCAATAGTCATCAGAACATACTTGTGACCATTAGAGTAATTGGGCTTAATGACCCCCACAAAATATAATCCCTAGTAGGAAAAGGGTTTATCAATCATTATTGGCTTTACTAGCATGTATGCCTTAAGCTCTTTAATGTTAAATACTTGACATGAGTGGCATTCTCTCATATGCTTGTGAGTATCCTTGAAGATAGTAGGCTAGTAGTAACCATACCTAAGGATATTATGGGATGTTTTCCTTTTGAATGTATGTCCACTTCCCAATTTATCATGGAAAGTGCAAAATATTTTAGATACCTCTTCCCTAAAAACACGCCTTGGGTAAATGCCTTAAAAGTTATTCCTATACAACACTCCATCCTTGATCATAAAATGATCTTATTTGAGCCTTAAATCTCTATTTTACTCTCTACTTAACCCTATAAGACAATTTTCATTGATTATCAAATTAATAATAAGATCATACCAATCATTGGGCTGAAATTTTTGTTGTTCTACCTACATGAAACTCAATTTGGGATTAGTATTGTCAATCAACTGAATTAAACCTTGGTATCTTAACAACTTTTCAATCTTCATCTCTAGATCATATTCTTGAAGAATAGACATCCACTTTCCTCTCATTTATCCAAGTTCACATTGAATAAGCATGAGTTTAGTTGCAAGGTCTGGTATTATTGCATGTACCTTATTTCTAAAGATATAATGCCTAGTTTTCTTCACTACCTTGACCAGAGCATATATTTATTTATCAATAAGAGAATAATTTAATTCAACAATTAGTACTTATTAAATCTATAGGATGATCAAATAAATCTATCATCTAAGTTAGGATAGATGTAATTATATGGTCAAAAGTAAAAGAGTAAAGATATAAGTCTTTAGTAAAGTCTAGACTTATCATCACAGAGGCTTGTCTAATTTATTATTTTATTTCCTTGAAGGCCTTCTCAGGCTCTTCATTCCAAGTTATCTTAGAATCTTTCTTCAACATGTCATTCAAAGGTCTCACTGTTTTAGCAAAACAAGAAATAAACTTCCTCACAAAGTTTATTTTACCAAATAAAGACTTTAGTTCCTTCCTATTATTAGGGGGTTCTACATTTGTTATTAAATTTACTCTATCTAGGTTTATAGAGTTCCCTCCTTAGTATTAACATATCCCAAACATTTTCCCTTAGTTACATAAAAATACTCTTCTTTGGGTTGAGAGAAATTACATACCTTCTACACCTTTCAAATACTTGTTGCAATTGTATGATGTGATCTTCCCTATTCTTTGAAAAGATAGTCAGGTCATCCATGTAAATAATAATGCACTTACCTATGAGGCCTTGAAATGGATTATACATTTCTCTTTAAAAGGTTACAACTACATTTATCAATCTAAAGGGTATTATCTTGTAGGGAAAAGTACCCCACTTAGTACTAAAAGTAGTCTTCATCCTATGTTCCTTGCTCACTAGCACTTGATTATACCCTAAAAATCCATCAAGAAAAGACATCATAGTAGAACCAAAAAAAATTTGGATTACTTGGTCAAGAGAAGGTAGGGTGTAATTATCCTTTTTAGATGCTCTATTTATATTTATAAAATCAATGCATAATCTGATTTCACCATTTTTCTTCCTGACTAGTGTTAGGTTAGCTACCCAAGTGGAATGTCTAATAGGAAACACTATCTTAGCATCTAGAAACTTATTGGCCACTTTATATATCATTAGTTATAAGAAAGGGTTGGTTGGCCTTTTTTTAAACCTAAATGGCTTGTAGGCTTCCTTTAGAGGTATGGTGTGGGTTATGACCTTAGGATCAAAGATATTTAAGTCATCATAGGACCATGATATTAAATCCTTATACTTGGTCTTCAAATATTTAGCTTTCTTAGTTTTTATGCTTGTGTGGGCTATACCAATATTCACCAACTAAGGTCGACCTTAGGAACCTATGTCTATTGTATTTTAGTCCTTCCCATCTACTTTGGGAATCTTGATAGTCTCATCTAGTTTTTCTCAATCAAATAGTCTTTCTAAGGCTATCATCCCTTTGGGGATCTTATTATCACTCAATCGAATGACCTTGTCATCAAGTTTGCACTACAATTTATCATCATCAAGGGTATTTTCAATAGATTCATCAATGATGTGAGTCTCAAACACCCTTGAGCTAGTCATGAAGTCCATGATCTTTGATCATCACTGAATACTTGCAAGTGGTTGACATTATCTGGAGAGACATGGGACTAATTCAATTGTAAGGATTTATAACTTGGAACTTTTATTAGGCATGAGGTTGGTTATAGCTAAAGTAAGTTTATTAACAACCTTGTTTTCTTCTCTAAGGATTGAAATAATGTTGAAAGCATCAAAACATTCAATTAAGTCCCACACTCTAAATTTATATTTCTTAATATAGGACAAGTTGCTTTGGTATTTACTCTTTCCATGATTAACTACTAGTTTAGAGTCACTAAAAACTAATAGCTCCTTGAACTTGTGTTTTATTGCAAATTATAATCTATGAATAAGTGCTTTATACTCAACTAAATTATTCATGCATGGGAACTAAAGTTTGTAAAAGGAATTGTATTCTTTCCAAATGGGATTGATTAATACCACTCCTACTTTAAAAATTGATTTGCATCTAACACCATCAAAATATATCTTCCATAATCTAGGCATAACATAAGAATTTTTTGAGTTACATACCTTTATGGTTTTAAACGTGTAAACACCTAGATCTAAGCTAACCATGTTGACCCTCTCATTGATAACATTGTACTCAATGATAATATGCTTCATTTTAGGTTCCATTTCTATCTTGATTTGATTTTGAACTCCTTTCTAGGGTGACCACATGTGTGAATAGTCAGTAGACATATAGCCATTTAATGATTTGGTCTAGTACCTACTTAACAACATTACATATGCATTAAGAATGTCTACCAGTTGGATGTTAGTGAATTGTTGGATCCTTGGTTAAGAAGCAATTTGCATGTGAATGTTTAAAAATTCACCAATCACTTTGACTCTTTATTTATCTAATTGATTCATAACCCTATAAGATTTAATTAGAGTCAGACCTAATTGTTCACAAATAACCTTAGGCATGATGTTTGTAGATGTACCTAAATCTACCAAGCAATTATATAAATTCTTATTGAAGATCCTGACTGTAAGTAGGAAATGGAGAGCATATACTTTAATTTTGTGTATTACAACATTAACATGTGCAGATTTTTGAGACTTGCCATGATTCTTAGACAAAGATTCTAATAACATATCTCTTTGTTTTATAATCTGAGTCAACTCATGTAGGGTAATATTACATTTGATCTTTTTCATGTCCTCTACTATACTGAATCTAGTCCTATTGGAAGAATTATATTCATTAACATTAGGTTTAGAGGTACTTCCCTTAAGAGGATCTAGATTATTGTTTGATGTAGTATCAAGAGTGTCAAAATTATTTGTTGGAGTTAAGGTAGTCAAAGGTTGTTTCTTCTCCCTATTCCTCAAAGGATAGGTCTTCTTTAGATATTTCTAAAAAGCATGAATCTCTTTAGGGATATCCTTAGGATCATTCTCTTCTTGGAATGAGAACTCAAATGTCTCCACCATGAGAGTTGAATCAATATATTTAGATGACCTTGAATAACCTCAGGTACCTACACCATTATCTTTATTAGGTATAACTTCAAAGGTATCCAATTCTTCTTGAAAAGTTTCAAAAATATTACAAAACTCCAAACAGTCTAATTCACCATGCTTTGAAGTATAATGAACTCTACAATAATTAGGTAAAGCTACATCACCAAGATTTATGTCAAGCACATTTTTATTATAAAATGGCTCATTTTTGTGGTTGTTGTTGTTATTAGTTTGAAACTTATTTGGAGGCCTATTGAATCTTTAGAAAGAGAAGTTCCTCTAATAGCTTTCCTGAGTATGGCCAACTTGTTTTTGTAGTTGAATGAAATCAATGCTTAGCTTTTGAACCATATTCAAGATAGAATCATTCTCATTCCTGGGTACCTCAGAATTATGAACTTGAGTATTACTACTATCTATAGGAATAAAATCTCTCTAATTTTGTGGATGAGATCCCTTGGAGGAGTTATTCAAGAATCCCATATTTTGGCTAGGATGTACATGGATCAAATGTAATTGGTCAGAATTGGAAGTTGATTTAAGGTAGGAATAGTATTGGGAATGACATTAAACATAGGTAAATTTGGATTAATGTTTGAAATATTGTATGGTATTTGGCCCTAGGGTTGTATTTGATCAATAATGATCACAACTTCAACATAAGCTAGGGCTAGTGTATTAATTAACTGAGTAGATCTTTTGAGAAACATAGTAGTCATGGGATCCAAAGCATCCTTATAGATTTCTAAGGCTAAATCCTCATCAAGTCTCTAAGGAGATATGGTTTTGATAAACATTTTTTAGAATGTAACATTGAAGGATCTTATGGGATCATTTGAGTCTCTTTTGATTGTGGTAAATTATTGGTACAAGACATATGGACTAATGATTTTACCAAATTAATTGATGAAATAATTATGAAAATCATTCCAAATAGCTATGTATTTTTAAGGAACATTAAGGAACCATTCATATGTAGCATATTTTAAAGTAAATGGAAACAATATTTATGCCACATCTTCATGAACACCATTCAAAAGTCTTAAAGTAACTTTACAGGATTTAACATGTTCTTTAGTAGTTATAACACCATTAAGACTAAAAGTAGGTAAATATTTTTTAGGATTATGAAGAAGATCATGTACCATACCTAGCACATTGATTGAAGAACCACCTATCCAAGCCATACCTTGATAGGGGTTGAACATAAGAGCACCCTGAATTGGTGAAGTTGGTTGAGACTTTGAAAGTCTACACTTACCTTTATCTCGCCTAGCTCTCTTATGGACCTCTAGTGAAATAAGGGGAACCCTTGTCTCTGAACATGACCTGGTCCTTATCCTTAGCAATTCCAACTTAAGAGTTTTGAACCCTATTTTAAATATAATGTTTAATTCTTATCTTTACAAATAATGATGATTAAACTTGTACATTAAGCAAATTTTTCATAAATATGTATAAATAATGGCAAAAGACATCAATATTTAACCAAATTAGCTCAAATATGTGTCTAAACACATAAATATGAATAATCTTTACATGTTTCAAGCTTAATTAAACTTAAATTTGTAGATATCCAATCGATCTTTAAACAAAATAGCTATTACTAACCTCAAATGCCTTAGATTTATATATCTTAAGATATCTTTATCATAATTAAACATCAAACTTCAAAGAACATCTACCTTTGACTAAATAAGCACAAATGCTAGTCTAAAGCCATTAATATCAATGATCTTTACAAAAATATTTTGAAATAAACACAAATATGCAAGTAATACATCAATCTTTGAACACAATTTTCCAAAATTAGCAAAGATGTTGCAAATTTTCAAATATTTAACTTGCCCTCCTATGAGAGCCAAATTGTCGATAACTAAATATGTATCACTAGGTCAACATATAGTATTCAAGAAACACTTCTCATTTTTGTATTCAAATAATCGATTACATGAATTGTTGGTTGTGATAATCATGTTATCCTTGGTGGAATAGAGGTAGAATAGGTTGACTATTTCACCAATTTATATTAGTTGGTGGTTGGGAGCCACCATGGCTTAATAGTTAATATTTGATTTTAAAGATGATCTATGTTATCTGAAGTGAATTATGCTCAAAACTAAGTCTAAAGCTAAATTACAATGAATATTCATAGTGAAACCAATCTAAGGTGAATTGGTGAAAAAAGGAGCAAAAGGAAGGGTAGGGCAGAAAAGATAAGTTTTGTTTATCTTTTCTTCAAACATTATGACAAAGTTCCAATTTCATTTGAACATGAATTTAACTAATTTACAACATGAATTAGCATAATCTCAAATTATACTACACATCATCCAAACATCTAAGGAAGGTATGAAAAGATGAAAATAAAAACCAAGTTCACTTTAAGAATTTCACCCTTGGAGGCAAAAAACATTAGCAGGGATGCAAGAAGAGCAAATAAAGAGAGATAAACATAAGAACTTTCAACCAATCCAACATTGGCACAAATTAGAAACTCTACATTTAAATATGCACATCAAAAATTCACAAGAAACTTTAAAATTTGAAGATAAGATCAAACAAATGAGAGATAAACCATGATAAAAATTCACACAAGCAAATGTGAACAAACATTGTAGAGTTCCTTGCTTATATTAATTTTATTAAAAGTTAAAAATAGTTTTAGGCTCTAAAAACTCCCTCCTCCTTATAATTGGCAATACCTTTTTATATAGACCATTCATGTGGTATGCTAATTAGTAATGTCAAATTACATTTGTACATGTGTCTAGGACAATTGTCACTTCTGTTACATTCTAAAACAAGTGACCTTTTCTAATATACTAGCCTATAGGTAATGTACTTTACAAGCTATACATGCCTTTGGAAAAAGAATATTCCTTTTCCAAAATATATACAATGTTAATTAAAAAATAATATTCCAAATCTAACTAACTTAAGGTCTTGGTACTATTGTAGCTTTCTATCTTCCTTGTAGGATCTTCATTTTATAATGTTGTTCATTGATCAGTTGGAGAACAATAATGGGTCTCATGAATATCTCTTTTTATTTATCTACCATTTTACTTAGATCTTTCTCAGTCCTCTCCAAATCTTGATTGATGCTCCCAACATCTCCTATCCTCTCCTTAGATGTCAATAGTAGGTCCATGATCTTTTTATTATTAGCCCCTATCTTCCCTTTGACCTTGACTCCTTACCTACTTCTTGAATTGATAAGTTCTATGCTTGAAATCTTCATCAGTGATAAGGCTCAAAGTACTAAGTGAGTTGGGCTACTTGATTAAGTTGTTCAACATGTATATCATTTTATCCTCTTGTTGTTTGAGGTCCTTGGAAATGTCCTCCATCTACTTGGACCAACTACTCAGGTCTTTGATTTATCCACCAATATAGCCATATCCATATTTAAATGGGCTAGGGTGACTATCTTGAATTTAAGGACTTTATTCTTTGTCAAGGCTTTGATCAAGTATTTCACTTGATATCTTAAAGCCTGCCATTGGCTGACCTAGCTTGTAGCCATGAAATTTTGCTCATGTATTACCTCTTCTTTAGTTCTAACTAACTATAAGGAATTGAATAAGTCAATCCTGATATCCTCATATAGCTTGAATCTATCTTCTTGGATTGACAAGATGGCTTGTTATTTCAAATTTTATTCTATTTAAATATGCCCTTGATTATTATAGTATAGCCTCCTTATAGACATGTTCTTCTCTTGTGATGGGGTGTTAGTTCTCAATGGTCTAAAATAATCTTGACCAATTATTGTCCCCTATATTTAATGATATGGCATCAAATTATTGTCTTTGAAAACCATCTCTTTTATATCTAAAGTGAGATAGATCTCCACATCTTTCCTTTAAATGGTTTTTTAGGTTACCATGGCTATGGGCTTCTCTATATTTCTTACTAGTGATATGTAGTTCAATTTTATATTGAATTATCCTTGCATAATTAATAATTTAAATTCAATGGTTTGCTTACAATGAGCATAGGGTTGAATCATGGTTTATATACTTTTCATGGATTTATTGAAGGTTTTTATAGTGATTTAATGGTGGTAGTTATTTGAAATTGCTTGAGCTTCATGAATTATATCCTAATTAGATTATGTACTTATACCCTTGCATTTCCCAGGTCTACAAAATCTTCAACTTGGCATATTATACTTATGTGGCTCTAATGTGGCATCACCATGGCATCCCTATAGAATTCTCATTACATTTTGCTCGATAATTTTTAAAAATTAACCATTACCTTTTGAAAATTATACCTTAATCTCACACCATTGGATCATCCTTACACAAATCAATGTGGACCATTGATCTCAATCTAAAAGATTTAATGATAGTGATTGCTTACTACATTGTCTATGGTTATGACACTTGTCACTTTTTCATTCACCCTAAGCTTTGGTGAAATGTCAACATTAATTTTGCACATTGATCTCATTTGCATAGATCAATCATATTCTATTGATTTTGATCTACTTAATTATACCTCCTACTCCATGGATCATTGATCAAAATATGTATGCTCATCTATGTACTATCGATCTTTAAAAGATTTTCAAGATTTAACTTATGGCTTGTGACTATGCCAAATGTTATCTCTACATTATTCCTCAAGAATTTTTAATTTTTAACATTTACTACACATCATTCGATTATCTTCATTTAAGAAAATGTGGTCTATTGGATCTTTATCTTCAAGGTTGAATGCCATTGGTTGCTGAGTGTTCTGTAGTTGAGATTATGACACTTTTCACTGTATCACTTGTCCTAGGGCTTCATTAAAGTTTTGACTCAATACACATCATTGGATCAATACTGCCTGAGCAAATACATACCATTTATCTTTGGAATATGTTCAAACTTTAACTTAGGTTGGGGTCTTTATTTTTATTCTGACATAGTTGTTTTTTGATCACCTAAGCAAATGCAAACTATTGATCCTGTATATGAAAATGATATTTAAGTCAGTTCTTGAGAAAATAAAGAAATCAACATAATATTTTTAGACTATGGTTTTATTTCATGTTAATAGACATGATAAAACCTTAGGATAAAATTTTTAATCTAGGTTTTAGGACAAAATAAAGGGGACCTCATGAATAATAAAAGACACAACATATAGTTTTAGCCTAAGGTTTGTTGTATTAGTAAATACAATAAACTTTAAGCTAAGGATTTTAGGCTAGGTCTATAGTAAAAGGGACATTTTGTTTAGTTAGACCATGTTAATGAAAGGGACCAAGGGGGGCTCAAAAAAATAACAATACCAAACATGAATTTTTTAGACTAAGGTTTGGTCATGTTAATAAACACAACTAAACCTTAGGATAAAAATTAAACTAAGTCCATGGCATGATAAATTATTCTTATGTAAATTGTTCTCACAAATTTGAATTTAATTTATAGGGACCTAAGTTAAGGTAATTTGAATGATGGTTTCAAGATAGTTTCAATTTGATTTTCAATAGATCAAAGGCTAGTAAAAGGCTAAAATTCATGAAACCTTGCCATTGTTCATTCCAAATGGACTCTATTAGAGATATAACCTAAAAAATGAAGATAATATTTTAGAAAATTTAGGAAAGATTAGATAAAAATTATGAATAAATATTCAAACTAAATCAGGAGTGAATGATCTTAAAATAAAGACTATGTGCAATCATGCTAGTGTTACTATGATCATGTAAATTTTTAATTTTAAGGTACAAATTTGTAAACTTTGAAATAAGGGTCCCAATTTTTAATAAATAAGGGTATGTTGAGCTCAACACATTCATTTCCTACTATATCTACCATATAAACCTCATTTACCAACTTGTTTACTTAAACCATGATGTGGTGATGCCTGAAGCTAAGATTCAGGTTGGGGGGTACCTAGGGCTACTTCTTGATTATGGAAAATGAATGGGAGGTAAGCCCCTAAATTGGCTAGCCTTGAGGTTATGTGTGGTGACTTTGTGAATATCATCTTGTTAAATTTGTGCATATGCTTGTGAAGAACTATTTTGGGTGATTGAAATCCATAATTTTTGTATTTACTTCAATTATTTTTTTGTATATTAGAATGACAAATTGTAATAAGTTTTTAGAATTAGCACAATGTTTCTTATTTCTTGCATACCATTTCTAGAGAACGTATCAATTGGAAAATTTAATATATTTTTTAATTTTAAAATGTTAATTGTGAATTAAATATTTTACATGTAAATCTTTGTAATTTCAAAGTAGGTCAAAAATAATTATTTTCTCTTGACTAAAAATGTACAATTCATTAATTAAGGTGAAGACAAGGAAGGCTAGATATAATTGAATATTGTTTAGATAATTTTAATCTCACTTAATTTTCCTTAAATTATAATTTTATTATAAATTATAATTTCTTATGATTTTTTAGCAATTTACATAATATTTTTATGTGTTACCATTTAAAATTTATGAGATTTTAAAATTTTGGTACTAAAAGTCCCTAATTCTCCTTTGTAAATTGCCATGACTTAATTTAATTTAGTTGTATGTAATATGAGTAATTTAAGTGCCCAATTTAATTTTATATAATAATTTATTTTGGACCCAATTTGATTCATTTCATAAATTTTTTGGGTTCCTAGCTTACCCAGAATGAATGTTTTAAGTTTTCTAATATTTAGGGTAATTTTGTTTTATATAAACCCCTTTGGAGGGTATAAACCCTTTTTGTAGGGTAACTAACTAAATAATCCCATAATCATTCATGTGACCATGTGGCATTAGTTTATGACCATAAGGGGATATCAATTAGCATGGTGAGTTAAAAAGCCATAGACTTTGTCTTAGTGATTTAAGGGTGGGAACCACATGGCTTAAGCCATGTAGTGACACCACCATCTCTCTTTATGTGGTAGTCAAACCATGTTGACCACCACCCATCAACTACACTATTAGTGATAATTATGAAAACCTTTTTATTTAATATTATTTAAATTCAACCTATGTAGTAAATATCAATTAAAATTTACACCTTTATTTTCTATGTTGTATGCCTAAATATTAATATTTTTCAATACCATAACTAATTACAACCTAGATACATAGTTTTTGTCCTTCTATTATGGTGACCTAGTGGCTCAAAGGTGGGATGGACCCAAAAGGGACTCCATAACATTTTTTGTGCCCTTTTAAAAATAATAATTTTCAAGATTTAGAATTTAATATTGTTCCAAATATGATCCTTTTGACTCAGGTAAGCCTTAGACATCCTTTACAACCTGGTGACCTATTTTATAACCTAAAATTGTGGAGATATGGTGGCTTAGAGGTGGGGGAACCTGAAAGAGACCCCCATCAATTATTTTCCCCCTTTCATAAGTAATTTGTTTCATAACCTAAAATTTCTTAGATTTGGAATTATGCTTATTTTTTACTAGGGAGGGTTGTTTGGGACTTATTAGCTATCACAAAATCCTAAGAGCCTCAAAAAATTTTGAACCAAAAAATGACCCATGAAGTTTTTGAGTCCCCTTTAGTCTAAGATAAAAATAAAAAATTAAAACTAAAAATTTGCTTAATTTTTACCTTGGGGTAACCATTAATGGTTGTGGAGGAAATTGAAGATCCAAAGACCTTTTCAAACACCATAGGAGACTAATAAATAATTTGAGAATTATGTCAAAATAGGAACCTACAAAAATATACATGGATATTCCCACCAAGTTATAAAATAAAAAAATTGATTTTTTTAATTTTGTCCAAAATATTAAAGACTCTAGTAATGGTAGTCATCCATGGATAAGGAGAGGAAGAAATATTATGTAAAAATCATACTCCAACACCTCTTCTTTCCTCCAAAATTTGAGTTTTTCAATTTAATATCTGATTTTGAGACATTATGTCTTTCATGAGGATTTAGGTCACCTTTTCACTTTGACTAGATCTCATAATTGAAATCAATTTGATTTGATAGTGGAGATTGGGTGCACCAAACTCAAATGGCTTAAACAAGATAATTTAGGCACCTTTTGAGGTCCTATGAAGTCTATTTGATATTTAATTATATCACATTTCTTGAATTTAAGTCAATGAAAATTAGATTTCATTTGTGACTTGTGTGAACCAAGCCTTATAATTGGTTGGATTCACTCAAAGACATTTTTTAGCACCATAAAGAGTTATATAGTATAGTTTGAGTTATTGGTTACTCAAAACCACCATGATTTATCTAAAAATTACTTTTGGACCTTGGGATCATGGGGCCTATTAGGCTAGCTTAGAGAGTTATAGGCTTGTTTGTTAGCCTGTAGGCCATTTAGTGTAAGTGGGGCTAGTATGGTTGTGTAAAAACCATGAAACTACTTATGTTTTTATTTACATGATGTTTAATCATGCAAGTTATTTGGACACATTGTGCACTCGCTCCACATCATTGGCTAGTCAATGGCAATGTGGTTGTGTTTAATGTGCATTGCACATTTCTAAAAAAAAGTAGCCTATTTTTATGTGTTTCATCATATATATTTTTGGGAATGACACCAACAACAAAATGTCTCATCTAATAGTACAACATAAAACATTATTTAATGCATGTCAGAGTGTGATATGAAAAATTAAAAACTATAAATGATGTTCTTTAATGATTACAAAATTGAATCCATAATTAGAATAGAAAAAACAAATTTGATGAATTTTTACCCTATCCTTTTGATAGATAAATGTTTAAAATACCCTTCCCTTATTACTTTGAACCACAAAAGTTTTAAAAATACAAGGGAAATGGTGATCATAGGGAACATGTCAAATAATTGTTCATTTCCTTCTAATAGGTTGCATATATTGATAATTATTTAATTAAATTATTTCCTCAGAGTTTAGGAGGCTAAAATTTGGAATGGGTTTTCCATATTCCTGAGGAATTCATCACAACCTTTAAACATCTATCTGAAATATTTGTAAAAAACTTCTCCTATAATGTTTGATATGAGCTCACAATGATGAATTTGTATAATTTCAAACAAAGGAATGGGGAGAGATTATATTCATTCCTATAAATATGGATAAGCTTAGATAATAGGTTTGATCAATCCTTGAAAATAAATTAGCCATTATCTTTATCACCAACCTTATTAAAGAAATGGATTTTCATTTATAATTTCATTGTGCTACTACCTTTAATTAAATCATCAAAAAGGGATTTCAAATTTGGAATTCCATTTCAGTTAAAGTATTGGTAGACATAAAGATCATCAAAATCAAACATAATTAGAAAAAACCCAAGTTTTTTGGAAAAATTAATAATGTTTTTGGTGTCAAAGTGACTAATTCAAAACACATCCAAGTCATCTAAATAACTTCCAATGTTACCATTTATAGGTTCCAACCTAAATAGTAAGTCAAAATAATAAATTATAGTACATTTCATGAATCATTAGAATTTGTATTTCACAAACTAGTTACTATAAACATGATTATTTTCCTGCAAACTAATCCATTTGATGAAAGTAAACTGAAACCCACATGGTAAAAAGATAATGAACACTAATATTTCATAAAATAAAAGGACATTTAACCAATTGATGTATTAATATGAATAATTATGTCCAAGATATGATTAATAATAGAGATATTGAACTTGAAAGAAGTGAATCTACATCAAAGAATAACAAATTGTGGATATATAAAGACCCATTTTTAAAAAATGATCAATTTCATTCAAAACCAAGTCTAGAAAAAAATTCCTAAACCAGTTACATAAACCATAAAAAACCTCCCATTACTATGATTTAGTTTTTGGTCATATCAAACACATAAACAATCATGTTATAATAATAAAATTTAAATCCCTATATAATGTTGTCATAACTAGGTGAAATAAAATCACTATCCAAATGCCTCCTCTCCCTAATCCTAAAGTAAAATACAACCTTATCTAACAATTTGAGAAAAATATTGTCCATATCTCCATCCTAGATATTCTTAAGCCATCCACTATTTATAAGGACATTTTATGAAAAATCCTTCAAGAGTAAAGAGTTCCTAATGAGATTTATGTATCTTAATTCCAAGAATTAATTACACACCTATCTTTAAATAATCAAATCATATTTGACTAACATGACATAACTCATGTTGGCCCATCCCATAATCTCCCATTGTATATTTATGCCTTCATCACCAAACACAAATTGAAAAGGGTACTTGTAGATAATGGATAGGGCTTGAACATCTATGATTTAACATTGATAAAAAAAACATCTTGGTTATTCTAAAACATCATTAGATCCATATAATCTCTCCATCAAAGTATATGATAATGATAAAATTAAATCAACATTCACTATACATCTTCCTATCTTGGTTGGATTTGTCATGTAACAATTTTGCTACATGTCATTGATCTTGACCTTCCATACAATATCATTCTTGGATGACATGTACTAATTCCATGTAATTCATCTCATCTAACTTTAATCAATGCATCAAATTTACACATTCAATCATAGAAGTGATTGTCCTTGGTTATTTTCAACCTTTCCAATATTACAAAATGTTATAGGGTCAATACCATAAAACCAATTACTATCCCATCACTAAAAATACCTCTGAAATGGACAATCCAAAATACTAGAGATAATAAAGACCTTATACTACATACATCTAGATGACCACCCATCTACATCCAAAACCCCACCTTATAAATCTTAATTCAAAATTCTTGACAAAGGTTGTGAAACATATAAAATCCAATATGATTTACATGTGGGTAAGCTCCCAATTTATCTTAGAAGTACTAGTAGGCCTAACATGAAAAAGAATAAATAACATGCATCCTATCAATTTTCCCCAACCTCTTTTGTCAAGTAAAACTTTTTTCTAGATGATATGATTGAAATCTCTAATGACTCTTAGCTATATTATGATGGCCTATCATATGTTTTCCAAATCAATGAGTATCCTATATAAAAAAAAATATTCCAAATAATGAACTAAAAAGGAAATAGAATAGTTCATCATGAATAAGGAATCTAAAAACCCATACAAATATGTTCGAATCAATAATTTATTAGCATTGGTTATAAAGCCCATAGTGATCAATATGAGGATGTTAGTGACACTCTTATGATCTTTGAGGAAATTTATTTCAACATTGAAAAAATTTCCTCTCATATTATTTACAAATACCTTTTTTCCACTAATATTTTCAATGACATTATTTTCATAACCATAAAATTTGACCTTCAATACTCTAAAATTATGGATTGGGACCAATAAGGTCACATGCCAATTTATTTTTTTACAATATGTGAAGTTATATCATAATTCATGGGACTTTGAGATATTATCTTACTATGGGATTGAAAAAATTGGTTTGAAATCAACCTTTATGTATCAACATATTTTGGGGAGCAGGAAGAGTTCCTCAGTAAAAATATATACAAAAATCAAAAGAAATAAAAAATAAAAAGAATGAATTCCCTTAGTGAAAACCTCTTTAAGGTGATATCAAACCAAAAACAAAATAAGTATGAGTCTATTGATGAAAACCTATCTGAGGCACTAAAAAATGAGGAACTAACTTCCCCCTATGTAAACATAATTTTAGGATGAATCTACATCACTTGTTAAATAAACTATTGATGTAAACATTGGAACATAGGATAATCCTAAGATCATTAATGTTTGGGATACTCTCAGTCCTAAGGAATAATAAATTATAGTCACCATCCTCAAAAAAATTCAATTTTTTTTGCTTGGTCAAATGTTGATATGCCTAAAATGGATCCATATCTTATGATTCACCACCTTGTCATAAATGTAAATGTTGAACTAGTAAGTGTATATATACACACACACATACACGTGTGCATGCGCGCGCATGTGCACGCGCACACACACACACACACACACACACACACACACACACACACACACACACACACACACACACACACACACACACACACACACACACACACACACACACACACACACACACACACACACACACACACACACACACACACACACACACACACACACACACACACACACACACACACACACACAAAGGTATCTCTTCTCATCAAAAAATAACTACAATATCTATTGGATGTTGGGTTTATATGACCAATAAACTATTCTAAAAGAATATTTAACATCATTTTTATTATTAGGAAACTAATAAATATCTAAGTGTGTATAGACTTACATGACATCAATAAGGTATGTAAAAAATATTATTTACATTTACCCAATATTGAAATAATAATATAATCCACAATAAGACTTGAAATTTTATCTCTCATGGATGGATTTTCAAGATATAACCAATTCAAAATTTAACGTGAAGACCAACACAAAACAACATACAATAGACCATGGGGAACCTTTCAATATCAAGTCATGACCTTTGGCTTAGAAAATATAGGTGAAATCTATTAAATAGCCATGATTATTATCTTCACTAACATGATTCATGATATAGTCAAGGATTATGTGGGTGACATATTGAGTAAATCTAAAACTATGGCAAAACATATCACCATTTTGTGATAATTTTTTTAAAGATTGAGAGAATACAAAGTCCATCTAAATCTTAAAAAGTGTCTTTGGTGTCACATCAAGTAAATTTCTAGGATAGTTTGTATCTATAATAGGTATCAAATTCAATTTATTAAAATTCAAAGTCATCATAGAAATGCCTCTTTAAAACCTTAAATAACTATGTAGTTTACAAGGAAAAATCCAAGCCAACCATTCACATATCTCCTAGAAAATGAAATTTATTTCATTGGAATGAAGTATGTCAAAATGCCTTTGAAAAACTTAAAAATATATTTAAAATACACTAGTTCTAATTCCAATTTCTCTGAGGGAACCTTTGATAATTTACATCTTAGTGACACAATTTGCATTGGGAGCCCTCTTACCTCAACATGATGATCAAGGAACAAAAAGTGTTTTTTATTATCTAAGTAGAAATTGGTATCTTATGAACCCAGTTACACCTAAATCAAGAAGCTATGTCTAGATGTTTTTTAATTCAAAAAACTATGACACTACATGCTCAAAAATAAAATGAAACTTGTTGCCAAAGTTGATATTTTAAAATATATTTTATCCAAATTATATATCAAAATTATAATGTAAAAATTGGTCATGTTGTTCAGTGAGTTATATATCAAGTATGTAAATTAGAAGGCTATAAAGGGATAGGTAATTGTAAATCATTTGGTAGAGTCATCACTATTAGATAAACAACCGTTGATCATAGGATTAGTCAATTTTATCTCTTGATGAGTCACTTGAATGGAAACTTTACTTTTTTGGATTCTTCACCACCCATGGCTTGGACGAAAATATATTTTTCCTTACAACATAAGGTGATATCATCCCTAGAGCATTCAAAATTGGGTTTCCTTACATGAATAACATCACCAATATGAAGCTTTCATCTTGGTCCTCAAACTAGAAATACAATAGAATGTTCAAAACTTTCCAATCTATGGTGACTCTCAACTCATCATCAAACAAGTCAATGATGAGTACCAAGCCAAAGATGAAAAACTCATCCCTTATAAAACGATGGTTGACAACTTAAATTAATAATTTAGACATAACATTTTAACAAGTCTCTCGCATACAAAGTGTATCTAAAAATGCCATGGATACTATTGGTTCTCTCTTTGATATGCAAAAGGATACCAAACAATGTCAAATTTTTATTGAATAATAGTTGATCCTAATAAAATGTTATGAAATATGAAATGGTGTGTGATATTATAAGTCCTGATTCCCCTCAGTATCTTTACATATAAACTTACCTTCACAACCACATCCTCCCTCTCATTCTTTCTCATAATCAAATAAAATCCTTCATCTAATGTGCATCTTGGTTTAACCTCCTTGGTGACACCTTCTATAGTATGGGCTATGGTAGTACCTTTTTGAGATGTTTAAACTTATAAAAATCAAACTTAATAATCTATGAATTTCATGATGGAATATGTGAAGCACACATTAGTGATATGGTCGTAACAAAGAAACTACTTAGAACAAAACACTATTGGCTTACCATGGAAAATTCACTTGTTAATATGTCATAAAATGAATAGCCTCTTAGAATCATGGAGAGATCATTCATGCATATTCTCAATCATTTCATCCAATCACAACTTCATGCCCCTTCTTTACTTGGGGGTTCAATCTCTTTGGGAATATAAATCTTATTTCCTATGATAGCCACAAACACATCATTAAAACCACCAGATATTTAACTAAATAGGCGGAAGCTATCCCCATCACATACATAACTAGAAAAAAATTATCTAAGTTCATCCTCAATCACCTCATTTACCATTACAATATCCATACAACCACAATTTGTGGCAATGGTAAGTATTTAAATAATAAATATATCAAAGGCCTCTATTACCAATTCCATATCCAACATAGTTTTTCCATGCCATATTACCTAATCTGAATCTTCCAGTAAAACCATTGTCAAAATCCTCAAACATATTGCCAATTATGTTGGGCAAGGTTGACATCTTCAACTTTATCATACTTTGTGGGCTTACCATACTAGTATACAAAAACCCATAGGGGAAACACATTATCCACTTGTAATTAGATATAACAACATATTACCCATTATGATCAAGCTAACTCTTTCCCATGTCTCCTCTCATGATTTTATCAATGATGAGGACTACAAATTTTTATGGCTTCACGAGTTATAATTTCTTCATGAAAAATCACACAATATTCTAGATCATTATAAAACATATCAAAATAGGCTATGAATAAGTTACAAGAATCACATTAAATCTAGAGAGTTTGAAATTGGTGACCTCATCCTAAAATAAAATCAAATGAATAACAATCAATACTATGAAAAGAAAGGAAATTTTGAGATTAATTATCTAACCCTCTATATCATCATCACCAAGTTTGGTTAAGGAGCATACAATTTGGCCACATAAGGTGGACAAGTTCTTGATGAACCCATGAATATGATGTATTTCAATTTATTATATACTCTAAGGATCTACTATTACCACAAAAATTTCAAAAAAATCATAAGAAATAAAAAATATCAAAAAATTAACAAAATCACATTTTTTTTTAAAAGTCAAAAAAGTCACCCAAAGGTGCAAACCATTATTATGGTGTCCTATGAAAGTACCATGTTTTAAACCTATTTTTGGCATAATTTATAAATCTATTATCTACAAGTACTCTAAACTTGGGGGCATGCCCACTCCATTCAATTATATCCATCCTAAGTCATCTTTACCATCATGCCCATCTGTATCCCTATTGTTGACCTTGATAAGAACATGGAAGAAGTTTAAAAATATATTTTCAAAATTTATTGGTATATCAAATGTTTTTCAAATAATACTACAACAAAATATTAGAATGGAACATGTAATATTAGGTATATGTCTCCTACATGACATAGTCCTTATATATCAATCCTTAAAACATTCCATACACTACCACCCCCATCCATAATGATAGAACTACTTTTCACTCTAATGGTATCCTCTTCATTACTTAAAAATCTAAAAAGTAAAAAAAATAGAATATTCAAAAATCCCCCAAAACAACTTGTCTTGTTGTTAGTCATGTTAAAATCTTTGCTCATATTTAAACAAGTAATTAAAACTTTATCAAGATATATCATTCCAAATCTAAATCCTTCCATGCATATATTGGGATAAATCAAAACCATTATTATCATCGATCACCAAAAATTAGGTTTTAGTTTGTTAAGGGACAAAAATAACCTATTTTGGTGTGTCTTTGTTAATTAATTTTTATTATTTATTAATTTTTGTGAGTTTCATTTTTTATTATGACTGTGTTAGTACTATTGCATATTAAAACAATGTCATCATGTTTTTCCATACCATGATGCATCCTGTCATATGATATAACAAATATTAGGTTTCTCAAGCATGTGTAATTTAGTGCAAGATTAGTAGCATTCATAATTACATTAATTGAAATTCATTCCTAAACATTAATTTTAACTAGCTATCCTTGATTAACATTCACTCTCACTAAATAAGTGTACATCAAGAATGTAAATCCATCCATCACCTCATATAATAACATGCATCTAAAACAAAAAATAACATCCATAACATAAACAATACCATTACATAATAATCACATGATATGCATGAGAATATCTCAAATAATACACATAAACATGCACACACACACATCCATACATCCCATAAAATCATGAGATGTATGGACTCCTTGGTGGAGGATCTCTCTTAGGAGGTGACCTATCTAAATTAGCTAACCCCACTGATGACACCTCAATTTACTCATACCACTAGTTTCTAAAGGTTATTTCTCTCTACTATAGAGGCATAACTTGCTCATATAACTACCTATAATATTAAACCTCACTTATATCTCTCATTAAATTTATGAATGATTATCTCAAGCCATAGGGTGTAAGTAGTGATCGTGCTAGATCTATCTCTATAGCCTCTACACATATTTTCATATCCTCCCTAGCCATTTCCTCCTTTGAACTAACTCAAAATTTAACTAAATAATATTTTCATCTCTAATTACTAACTAAGCCCTATTTATGAACTCTCTCATGTCCTCATCTCTCCTCATCCCCACTAAATCTACCTCCATTTCACTAATATCCCTTTGAAGGGTATTAATTAACCCATCTTTGTTTATGTTTATCGACCTCAAAGATCAAATTCCATATCCTCCTATGCCAATTAACCCTAAATGCCTCATTCCATCCCCATTTCCTTGCTCCTTTTCTATAGAACCCTTACCACCATATCTATTATCCCATCTCCCTTGTGTCATTTTTTGTTGAACCATATATGTTTGTGCTCTAAAAATTCCTTGGATCCTTTCTCATAGGGTCCCTTACCTCTACTATGTGATGACCAACATCATCAACCAAGTATGTTCCAACCATACCTCATACCCATCTAATACTCATGTATTTAAGACATCCCTCTATGCATCCCATTGTATATACCATAGGGAATTCTAATTGGTCACTATCATTTTGTGGTCAATAAGGGCAACTCACTATCATCTCTCTCAGTGTACTCGAGTAAAAATGTGTGGGCCTAGTGGTATGCCCTATTACACACTAAACTATATTTCACCCTATTAGGTCTGTACTAATCAATAATATAGTAAGATTTTCCAATGTTATAAGATGTCATTTGTGTATACCCCAAATAATTTAAATCTTCTAATTGAAATAAACCCAACTATTTGTATAGCCTCTAAGTGATATCATATGGCCTCAACTCATCAAATATCCTCTCACAATATCTCAAATCAATTAAATGTCATTCTTGACTACCTACTATAATATCCTATCTATACACCATCATCTCCCCATCCTCATTATACCATCTCCTACCTATCGGATGCTCAAGGTTTATATGCTCCCATTGCCATATTCAAATTAAAGTAGATGCACTAATACTTTTCCACCATTTAATGAAACTATATGGAAATATTTGTATAATTTCACTAATATACATGGACCCCATATAAATAACCTCACATTATTGATAATTTATGATATAAAAACAATGAAACCCATCATAAAGTACATCCATATCTTGTTAGAAAATAATATGTAATTGAAAAGTGCCATCAATACTATGGGAAATCTCTCTACTAACCCTTTAACTAAACAAAAATATAAGTCTATAGCTAACCCACAAAGTGTAATGTCATCTTAATCGATGACCCTTATCATTACCAATCATGTCACTATATCCCTCTAGTAAACCATCTCCCCCTATAATAGGATTTGTAGGATCTCCCAAATTCACTATCATCTCCCAAGTTAGAAGATGAAAATTTATCTTCTCTAAATGATTCTACTACCATTTAAAATAAGGATTTATCAAATCAAATATTTTTCATCCTCACTATGTAATACAACCCTACTATCTCTAATAACTTATAATCCTCTAAACTGAGATCTCTCACTAGTATCAATATTGTTGATCTCCACTTTCATACCATAATCATTGGTAGATGCTCCTGCAATCACACAACACATGAAACACTTATTCATTATTTATATAAATACAAAATATATGCATTTGAAATAAATTAAACAATCAAATGCTACTCTTTTTATAAAACATGACACTCTTTTGATGTAAACACTACCAATTTTTCAAAAATAATAATCTATTAAAACTTTAAAAGATGTTATAACTTAAAATTCAAATTTTGTTTATGAAGATGTAAATTCCATGAGACAATTAAGGTACATCACAACACTTAGGGGTAGTTTCTAGCCCCAAACACACCACTATCTACCCTATGTTATAATTTCAAGCCTTTTGTACCAGCACCAACACTTCAAAACAACAAAAAAAGAATACTAAGTGGCATTTATTATTTGAAATAATTATTATTAGTGTAATTTCAGTAGGGTTTGATCCAATTTTATTGTAATACAAATTTATAAATAAAATAATTTTAGTAGGGTTTGATCTAATTGATTGTAATTGGCATTTAATAAAAAAAATAAGAATTTTTATTTTAAACAAAAGGAATTATTTAGTGGTATCAAAGCTAATTTCATTTTATACATTAGACATCATGAAAGGTATTAACAAATAAGTTATATATCACCATAGATAAAATAAAAAGGTTCTATAATAACTAGAGGAAATATTAGGGTAGTAATATTTAGAATTTATTGTAGCAAAAGGAAATAAATCTATGAGGGACATAGATCCAAATGAAGTTTGGTATGAGAGGCTTATGCAAGGATAAGAGTGGTTACCTGACATGATGGATCAATTAGTCCAAAGCACATAAAATTCAAATGTAAAAAGAGATAAAAATGGTGAAGAGAGATATTTAAGATGAACAATAACCAAAACACTTAAGAGTACATCCATTTATTCATTTGCTAGACCTTTCAAACCAGTAGTTCCAAGGGTGGAAATTTAGTCATATGTGCTGGATGAAATTGATATGAATAATATAAGGTTCTACTAGGTCAAAATTTTGAGGTTATCTTTCTCAATAATTTTATAACTTTAAGGATAAAAAGGTGGTAAAAGAACTAAAACTAGGCCATAATAAAATTAGAGGGACCTCCAACCTATATTATGATTAGGGAAGTTAATCCTCCCTACATATGATGGATCCATTAAATGTATGTCACACTCCTAGATATAGGATTTGGACACATTCTTCTCATTGAGGCCAATGTTTGAAGAGGAAGCCATCAAAATTATCACCCTTCATTTGGAAGGTATAACACATGAGTGGTGGGATCATGGATTGATTGTATAGGGGCACAATCACATCCACTCATACATGGATTTAAGCACTAGGTTGATATATAGATTTGACAGAGTTGATCTAGATATCCATTTTGGGAGTTGCATAAACTTAAATAAAGCAATTCATTGGATGTATTCATTTCAGATTTTTATGAGTTTTCAATTATGGTTCATGATGTGATTGAAAGGAAGATTGTAGTGTTATTCATAGAGGGTTTAACTAAAACACTTAGAAGCTTGGTGAAGGCTTTAATCCATACATATCTACAAGAAGTCATTGAAAAGGTTTTGAATCTTGAAACTACATCCCCTAGAGGAAGATTCCAACCTATAGAAAAATAAAGGAAAACACCCTATAGGTATAAAAATAATCCCTTATGGGTAGCCAAAGACAAATAATTATGGGTAGCCAAAAACCACTTCTTTTGGATAATAAAAGAAGCCCTTATAGTAGGGTTCTCAATAAGAATTTCCTAAGATAATCAAGGAAATTGAAAATAGAAATGAACTCTAAAGAAAGAAACTCTACTTTACATGCAAGGATCTTTGGGAAGAAGGCCATAGGGGTATTCCAATAGGTTAAGTACATTACATTGAGGTGATATTTGATGATAAAGTGGAAGAAGAAGAACAAGACAAAGTAATAGAAGAGGAATAACTAGTAATGGAGTCTATAGTGGAGAAAAAATATGATAGTACCTTTGCTACAATTTTAGGTGCCTTTATATATCATCTAATTAGGGTTCATGGAGTGTTAAAAGGAAATAAGGTGATAGTATTAATAGATAGTCGGTCAACTCAAAACTTAACTGATGAAAGTTTAGTAAACTTGAGAGGGATACCAATAGAGAAATTTTAAGGATTTAATGTTAATGTATCATATAGATTTACTATACCATACACTAAGATGGTCAAAGGCTTGGACATTAATTTTGGTAAGCATAAAGTTACTAATGATTTATATGTAGTTGGCATAAGAGAGATAAATCTAGTCTTTTGTGTATAATGGATCCATTCCATTAGATAATTTACCCGAAACTAGAAAACCACGGAGTTGATATTTTAATTAGAAGGTAAAGAGGTTATACTTCATGGTATGGCCAATGGGGATCCAACATCAGTTACATCTAGAAGCATAGAGATAAATTTACATAAAGGGAATATAGAGTGGGTATCCCTTTGATTTATGAATAATACATCCACATCCAATGATAATATGTCCTACCAAGTTTATATTCAATCCATTTTAGACAACCATGATATAGTATTTAGTGATTTACCTTTAGGGATGCCACCTGATAGAAGTTTTAAACGTTTTATAGAGATATAAATATGTTCTAAACATGTTATGATTACTCCTTACCACCATCATAGATGTTTAAAAGAGGAAATTGAAAAGACAATCAATCGGTTATTAGAGATGGGCATATTTGTCCTAGTTCTAGTCCCTTTGCATCTTCTATTATTTTGGTTAAGAAGAAATATGAAACTATGATGATGTGTATTATTATCATGCCTTAAATAAGAAAGATATCAAAAATAGGTACTTAATACCCAAGATAAATGAGTTTTTAGATGAATTGCATGGAGTAGTATAATTTTCTAAAATTGAATGGAGATCTGCTTATTACCGAATCAAAGTAAGAGATGAGGATGTACACAAAATAACTTTATGATGTCATTTTGGAAATTTTTAAATTTTGGTTATGCCTTTAAGTTTAAAAAATACTCTAGCTACCTTTTAATCATTAATGAATCATGTTTTTAGTTAGAAATTGAGAAATTAGCATTTTTTATGACATTTTGGTGTACAGTAAGACTTGGGAAGAGAACATGAAGCACTTGGATAGTGTTGGGAATATTGAAACAATAATCTCTTTTTGTGAAAGAGTCTAAGTGTGAATTTGGTATGACCAATATTTTATACTTGGGACATATCATTGATGCTCAAAGAGTACAGGTTGATCAGGAAAAGATTCAACAAATAATTGATTAGCCATCACCCACTACTTTGACCCAGTTGAGGGTTTTCTTGGGAATTTAAAATTATTACAAGAAATTTGTGAAAGGGTTTTCAAAACTTGTTGTCCCTTTAACTAAATTAACAAAAAGTGGACCTTTATAATTGTATGAATTATCCTAAAACACATTTGAAAAGATGAAGGAGGTAATGAATTTGGATAGTACTTACTATCCTAGATTTATTCCTTTTATTTTAGAATGTGATGCATTAGGGGAAGGAATAAGGGTTGTTTTAATGTAAAAGGGTGTAATTATATTACTTCATCAAATAAGTAGGATAAAATAAATATATCATAATTATATGGAATTATATCAAAAAATATGAATAATAGATAAGTCATTTTAAGGGGGCAACCTCCCAAATGCTTGAAATAAGAGTGAATACTCAAATATGATGATGAAAAATTAACCATACCTCTTAAATATAGTCTATCAAGGCCATGAAAAACCCATAGGCTGACCTAATAAGCATATGAATGCATAGATAAATGTAAAATAATATGCAAAAGGGTTATGTAATCCATAAGTCAACTACACATATCCATAAACATGCCAATGGTTAAAGGCATATCATGCCTCTCCCCTTAAAAATAACATTGTCCTCAATTTTGAAGCAATATTGGATGTTTTTTCATGAATTATTAATCCTCAGCAGATTCTTTCATTTGATCAGAGACTCTATAATCAATTTGGACCGTAGCTACTTAGTACATGTTTGAAAGACCAATTTAGGATAAATAATAACCCTCCCTTCCTCATATAATTTTGGTAACTTGATTTGAGTTTAACCCTATGTCCAATGACATTATTAAGATAAGATACATTAAATAATAGATGAATGCAAGTGGATGGAGGAAACTCTAGATTATAGGCTACACTACCATTTTTTTGTAAGATCTGATAAGGGCCATAATACTTAAGAGATAGCTTGTTATTTATTTTGTTACTTCAAGGGAATATCCTTATATATATTTAAGTGAATAAAGACCCAATCACTAATTTTAAAATACCTCTCTCTTATGCTGATTTGCCTATTAGTTCATGTGATTCTAGGCCAAAGCTATATTTTCACATAAACTCATAAGGACTTCCTATTGATTTTGAAGGTGTTCCTCCATTACACACACCTTTGGATGGGTTTTCAAGGGTTAAGTGAGGGATGGAGGATGGTATCCATATAATGCCATAAAAAGAGACATTTTAGATGAACTATGCATTGAATTATTATACCGCCATTCAATCAAGAGCAACCACTAAACCTATTTATTCTATTTATATAACATAAAATAATGAAGGTACCCTTCTAGTCACTTATTGACTACCTTAGTTTGTCCATCATATTTAGGATGATATAATTAGCTATGAGCCAATTGGGTTCCCAAACATGTAAATAATTTTGTCCAAAAATTACTAGTGAATATGTGATCTAGATCATTAATAATAATCTTGGGAGTACCATGTAATTTATGAATTATATTGAGGAAGGCAAAAGCTATTGTACTAGACACCAATGGTTGAGATAAAGAAAAAAATGAGCATTATTTATGATTATATCCAAAAAAACTATGATACCATTTCTACCTTTAGATCATGGTAACCCAATAATGAAATCCATATATACCTCTTTTAATCATTGGCTAGGGATGGATAAAGGCTATAAAAGACCTAGGATTTTAATGGTTTCACCTTTATTTTGATGATAGAAAATACATTCGGCCACATATTTTTGTACATCCCCCTTGATTCCTTTCCAAAAAAATCCTTCTTGAATCTATGATAGCTTTTCAAAAAAATTGAGTGACTGCTAAATGGAGATGCATGAAGTTCTTGAAGGATTTTTTGTTTGAAAAGATAATTTTTACATAGATATAATCTATTTTAGTACAATAATGCATTCCCCTTCCATGTAAAATTTTAAATCCCATCTAAACCTTGCTATAGATTTTGAGTCAATTCATGGGTAGTACTATCATTATACCATTATGACTTTGCTTCTTTGAGCTAATTTACCTCCCAAATGGTCATGGCACATAACAATACTCAACTGGCTCATCTCACTTGGATAAGGCATTGGCCACCACAATTTATTTTCCTTTCTTGTAGACTATTTCAAAATCAAAACCTAACATTTTCATCAACCATTTTTTTTGTTCTTCAAAGGATAACCACTATTACAAAAAATATTTAAGGCTATCATGATCAGTATTTATGTGAAAGTGATGACCCAATAGGTACAGTCTCCATTGTTTGAATACACGTATAAATCCATCATATCTATCTCATAGATGGGTTTGATCCAAATTTTACCCTTCAATTGATGAATTTAAAAGGCAATGGGCTAACCTTTTAGCATGAGTACTACACACATACCATATCCATATGCATCACATTCAACCATAATTTTTTTATAAAAATCTTGAGTATCCAATACTAGGGTGGTGCACAAAGCCATTTTCAATTGTTAAAATGCTTTGGTATCTATATTATTCTAATGGATGGAGTATTTATTCAACAAGGAAGTGAGTGGTTATACAATATTACCATTGTGTTTGATAAACTTGTGATAGTAACCAGTTAACCCTAGAAACCCCCTTAGTTGCTTAAGTGTCTTTGGAATTTTCCATTCCATGATGGTTTGAATTTTTTTAGGATCAAATTTTAGTCTCTTGTGTGATACAATATGACCCAAATATTCCACTTCCTAAACTCTAAAATAAAATTTTGATGGTTTATCATACAACTGATATTGATCAAGAACTTAGAGTACCTATTTCATATGCCACAAGTGATCTTCCAATTTTTTTATATAAATAAGGATGTCATAAAAAAACATAAGTAAAATATTTATCAAAAAGGCATGAAAAAATATTCATAATGGATTTCACAAGTATGGAAGGATATTTTAGGAATTTCCTCATGAATCTAGATTTGATGATACCTAGAGAGAAGATCTAATTTGGTAAAATAAAAAACACCATGTAATTCATATAACAAATCATCAATTATAGGAATAGGAATCTTATATTTGATAATGAACTTATTAAACTCTCTATAATCTGGGCACATCCTCTAAGTTTAATCCTTCTTTTGCACCATGACTACTAGAGAAGAATATTCACTTTGTCTATGGTAAATGGATCTTACCTCAAATAACTATTGTACCATTTTCTTAGTTTCACTCTTTTAGGTATAATGATATTTATATGGTCTGATGTTGGGTGGTGCACTTATAGGAATGAGTCTAATGGCATGATCATGGGTATGTCTAGGAAGAACACATTTTGGTATGGGGATAAAAATAACTAAATGTCCATCTAATATTTGTTGTAAATTGAGATGGGTAGAATATTTAGTTTGTTGAAAATCAATGGAAAAAAAGCATACCAAAAATATTTTATCACATTTTTTCACCATCTTGGTCATCTAATCTAAACTAACCACTTGTGGTAATTTAAATCTTAATCCCCATAGTTATACTAGCTTACTTTCAAAATAAAATTACATTAATAGATCTTGGAAATTCATCTCAATAGTACCTAATGTGATGAGTCATTAAACTCCCCAAATAATGTTAGTCCTACTCATAATAATATCAAACATAAAATAATATAGTAAATAATCCCCCATTGCTAAATTAATAGTATGGAATTTTCCATAACAATTAACTTTACCACCATTTATAATCATGACTTGAAATTCTAGGGCTGGGTAGATGAAATAATTCAAATGATATCTAACTTATTGTTGATGAAATTGTGTGTACTACCTAAGTCAATAAACACCATGACCTTTTGTCTCTTAATGAAACCCACCATCTTAAGAGTATGAGGAGTAGAAATACATATAAGGGCATGGTAGGAGATAGTAACTTGAGAATCTATAGCTTCATCCTTGGGGCCTTCAAAACCCTCACTAGATGCCTCCTCATATTTTTCATCCTCATCAGCCCCTTCAATGTAAAATAAATTCTTTTCAACACATTAATGACCCTTGCCCCATTTTCTATTGCAACCATAACATAACCCTTTAACATGATTATCCTTAATTTGTAGTGATATCAATCTGGCAGGTCAAGGTAGTGATGGAATTGGGAAGGTGTGTTCTCAGCTAGTAGTGAAAGGATGACATTTGTTCATATCTTTTTCTTCTATTAAGTGTTCCCTTGGTATATCTTCAGATATAGTTTTGGGGTTAAACATATGAAACTTCAATTGAATACTATCTTATAATCCATCCATGAAAAAGGTCAGTCAAATTTACCTCAGTGATATCCTCCACATGTAAGGATAGATTCTAAAATTGATGAATATAATCCTTAATTGTTCTTATTTTTCATAGTTTGGTTAAATGGATAATGTAGTTTTCAAAAACATTATCTTGATATTGAGACATCAGTTCATCAGAGAATACTAACCATATAATAGGAGAACTAGTCTTTTTCTTTTGAGCACAAAACCAATGAAACCAAATGAATGGCTAAGGGTCTATATACATAGATGTCATGAACACCTTTTGAGATCTAGGAGTTTGGTGCAAATTAAATATATTTTCAATTTGAGTGATCCAAGTGAGTGGATCCTTACCATCAAACTTGTGCATGTCTACTTTTAGCAACATCAGTTTTACCCCAATATTGGTAGTGTTAATATTAAGAGGACTAGAAGGAAAAAGTGGAGGGTTATTGAGTGGTAAATGAGATGAAATGGTATCTAATTGTATCTTAATCTACTATAATTTATTATTTATGTCATTAAACTCCCCCTTCATTATTGATATTTGAGTTTAGACTTGCACATCCTTCTACATTAGGCCATGTATATTTGACTAAATTTGAGAATTCATATCAAATGATTTAGACTCCATGTCATCCTCTAAAGGAGTTTTATGGTTGTCTTGCCCTTTCCCCCATTTGTAGGTGTTAGGACCAGCCATATGAAGGCTTGATGGTGATCCTTATTTTTCATTATTGACCTAACTTTGACCAATTTTTAAAAAAATATTTAGCTCTAAAATCACAAATAAATTAATCTACCCAAAGTAATTTTTACAAAGGTTTCCAAAAATTTAAATAAATTTGAATTTTTTAAGAAATTGTGAGTTATGAAGTGAATTTATAAAAATCCCTAAAAAGGTAATAAATTTTGAAAAAAAAATCCAAATGGGCTGAAATTTTAATGGAATATTATTTGAATGATTTCACAACTCCAAAGAAAAAAATTTAGATAAATTTGTAGCCATTTGTTAGATATATCCATATTTAAAGATCTAAGGTTTTTAACCTAATTATGGCCCAAATCAATGATTTGATACCACTTGGAATGATATTAATTCACCAAATAAGTAGAATAATAGAAATATATCACAATTATATGTAAATATAACATAAAATATGAATAATAGATAAGCCACTTCAAGGGGGAAAACTCCCAAATACTTACAATAATAATGAATACTCAAATATGATGATGAACAACTAACCCTACCTCCTAAATATAGTCTATCAAGGCCATGGAAAACCCATAGGCTGAACTAATAAGCATATGAATGCATATATAAATGTAAAATAATATGAAAAAGGGCTATGTAAGCCATAAGTTGAATACACATATCCCTATACATGCCAATGGCTAAGATCATAACAAAGGGATGTCCTATTTACTTTGAAATTCCTAAATTGATGGGTATAAAGTGAATATTTTCTATCTATGATAAGGAAACATTGGCCATAATGCATGCCTTATAAAAATTATGATAACTTGTGGTTTGTGGAAGATTTTTGGTCAAGACTAATCACAATAATTTGATATTTTTTCTCAACCAAAATGACTTAAATTATAGGCACAAAAAGTGGGTAAGAAAGATTCAAGATTATAATTTTTAAATAGAATATGTAAAAGGTAAACATAATGTGGTGGTAGATGTGTTATCTAGAAAGCCTTTTTTATGTTCTACATCTATGATCTTTGAGGATTGGAAAATGTTAATAATAGTATAGTATGACAAACATAATTTCACTAATGAGATCCTTGCAGGAAAACTATAGGATGATAGGTAAAATGTAATTGATGACATCATATTTTAGAAGGATATGATTTATTTAGTCCCTATATCCAAGATGAAAAGCAAAGTCTTGAAGGCTACCCAAGATACACCCTTGGTTGGTCACCCAGGGTATTTCAAGACTTACAAGAAGATAATGGATAAGTTATTTTGGAAATTACTTAAGGGAGAAGTCCTCCAATACACCATAGAATATATCACCTACCAATATAATAAAGTGGATCATGTTTTCTAGTAGGACTATTTTAGCCCTTACCAATTATGAATCAAAAGTGGGAGAGTATTTCCATGTATTTTATCACAAGGCTTCCCAAGGTTCAAGTTAAGAGTTGTATGTATGTGGTGGTTGATAAAATCACCAAATATACTCATTTATTTGTTTTTGATTAAGTAAGGTGGAAAATTAGGTGCCGAACCCTATACAGTCAAAAAAGACAAGAAGGCAAGAAAACAAAAGATGCCAACATAGGAACAACATCATAGCCGAGAACAACAGTCAGAAGCAAAACATAAACAACAAAAAGACCAGAGACAAAAAGTTCATAACTACATAACTATTAAATTAACAAGATCATTAAGTTTCTCATTCTCTGCATTGTCAGCATTCCCAAAATTACCCACCACTTCCAACATAGACATATTCAGTAGAATTTTATTTCAAAGGCCTTTGGCAAAGACCTTCTCTAACTTTTGAATTCAGTCCTTCAAGGCCCCAATTTTAGTTTTCCAATTAGTCTCATTCTCTGTGCCCTCACCAACTTTATCGACATGCATCTTCCCCTTATTATCAGCAGTTCCCATAGTGTCAGCACCCTGCTCTTCAGTGACCTCAAAAACTTGAGAAGCCTTTTTCCCTCTAGTGTCCTCTAAAATTTCTTAGATTTCCAACTCTTTAGACTCTTCTTCTTGGGTTGCTTCAACTGAAGCACTTTCAAAATAATCAATTAGTCTAACCTTCAATGCTAGTTTGCCAGTGATTCACCTTGATCTGTGCACTCTAGAAGGGAAACCTTCCTTACTAATTTTGGAAGGCTTGTGAGGTTTGCCACCTTGGCCCCCCATGGCCCTGCCTAGATTCTTGTGGGTCCCTTATGTAGTCTCTTCAAAATTTTATTCTTCTCCATCAACCTTCCTCTTCTTTCCCTTTTTGCTCACAAAGGAACTAGGGGTATTAACAGGGGTCTTAATAGGGGTGGAGAAAGGGGCATCAATGGTTTTGGTAAGAGCAGAGGAAACCCAAGATTCATCAATTACATAGCAAGACATCGGGTTGGAGGGAATGCCTTCATTAACACCTTTGGTATTCTTGTTTGGCTCAAGGGTGTGATAAAAATTGTAGAGATAAAAAATAATCCCCTAGTGTAGGGGAATAGGTTTTATATCTGGCTTCTTGGCCATTTTGGCTCTCACCCTCAGGATAGATTGTTCCAAGGAGGAAAGCAAGTAAAAAGGAAAGTTGATAATAGCATTGCATCTAAAATTATTTAACAAAGGAAGGTGGTAGTTATAAAACTTGGTAAAATTCCCCTCAAGAGTGAAGTACTTCATGAGAATGAAAGACACTCCATCCCATGGCTCTGGAAGTTTGGTGCACTCGAACCCTCCTTGATATGGGATGAGTTCTTCTCCTTCACCCAAAAATAGTTTGTGGCTAGCCATATCCATGATTTTGGTTTTGTTATGGAGCTTTATACCCTACATGGTCATTCCCATGGCCATAAAAATCACCTTTTCAGAGATTTCAAAGCTAATACTGCCCACAATGACCTGCCTATTCAACCAAGATCTCACAAACTACTCGAACAAGTTTTCATCATAAACATTTAGCCTTTCCAAATATGGGCTAATACCTTATTCTTTACAATAATGCCAGACTAATGAATTGTCTTTAAATTCATAGTAGGAGGTAGGTTCAGTTTGAATATGGTCTCCACCCATTTTGTAATTATAAACCCAGCTAGTGAAATTCCCAATTTCTACCTTCAGCTTCGAACAAGTAGCTAGCCCTTGATTCTGTTTACGTTGAATGCAGATGTGAAGGCTCATTTTATGAAATGCCCTATCATAGTGATGTCTACTCTCATACTTGAAAATAATTTCCCCTTGGTTTTCATGATGCAACCTGCATGCCTCCTCCTCATGATACAAAGAATTAATAATGATAATTAAGGAAGTACTAAGGTTATCATTTTTTGAGATCCCTGATGGCCTTCTTCATGTGGACTACCTTTGAAAGCTATCCTTGTCATCAATGTGCATCATTCCTAGTCCATCATCTCTTTTTGGATGATCTCCCTAATGGTTAGGGGAATATGAGCACCTTGTCACCATACCCTCCATCCTAAGAATTGCTGACCAATTTTGGCACAAGCATTAGCGACCCTGTTGCCTTCTCTGTAGGTATGGGAAATCTCAAACTTCATAAATTTTTTGTAAAAGAAATTGGATATCAGTAATGATGTCTTTTAGCTAGATTCCAATGTTAGATACTTTATTAATGGCATCTATGACCATCTTAGAATCTCCTTGAATATTCAAATTTCTTATTCCTAGGGACATAGCTAACTTTAATCCCCAAGGATAGTTGGTTTCTTAGTTTGTCTTGGAAGGAACTCTTTCACTTTATAGGGAAAAAATTGACACCAAGCACTAGATACCACCCACAAACAAATAGAAAAACTAAAATTGTTAATAAATGGCTTGAAGGATACTTGAGAAATTATGTGGCAAGGCAACAATTGGCTTGGGTTAAAAGGATTTACATGTGAAAGCATTTATATAATACCAATTACCATATGTATATTGGTATGTCACATTTCAAATATATCTATGGGTATGATTTTATTTACTTTATTGATTTGGTTATTTTTGATAGTAGAGTTCCAAGGGAACGTGACTTGGTTTCTCAAAGTTAAGACATATTGGGAATGGTTGAAAACCTACAACCTGCCCAAAACTAGAAGTATATGCAAATCAACACCATATAGAGAGAAGATATAAGGTGAGGGAATGGTTTTCTTAAGGTTTAAGCCATAAAGATAGTCCTCTATCAATAAAAGTGGAGGTAAGAATCTCAAAACTCATTTTTATGGACCTTACAGAGTCATCAAAAGGGTTGAGGAGGTTGCCTATGATTTTGAGCTATCAGAGCACAACATGATACATAATGTTTTCCACATATCCTGCCTCAAAATGGCATTGGGATAAAATATCATTCCTTAAATTGAGTTACCTCCTTTTGATGATGAAATAAAACTCATCTTGGTTCCTTAAGGTATATTGGATGTCAGTCCAAATAAATTAAGGAACAAAACTATCATAGAGTATTTGGTGTGTTGGAAGGATCTATCAATAGAGGATGTTACCTATGAGGCTACAAAAATTCTTGAGCATCGCAATTTACAATTACTTATGGGTAAGAAATTTTGGGAAGGATGGACTATAATGATCTAAAAAAATCACGAACGGCAGCCGTGAGGTCCCCTTCCTCAAATTAATAAAATCAAAGGACCTATAGGCTATATTTATTTCTCATAGGCTAATAGGGGGTTTGAAATGGAAATAATATAATAATAATTTCTTAAGTTTTCTAAAAAGGTACTTTAAGTTATAAATTTGGATAAGGAAACTTAATTTATTATTATTGAATGGGCCCAAAATTAATTATTAGATACATGGCCAAAAAGGTAATTAATATTCACAAGTTGAAAAAGGTGAATATTTAATTTATAGAAATATTAATTTCTTTTAGGGTTGGTTTGGAAAAGTGAATAATAAAAGAATTAGGTGAAATAGGAAAATTTATTATTCAAACACCCAAACAAAAACCAAATCCTTTTTATAGAAGAAAAGCTTGTATATTTTTCTATTCATTCAATGATGAAAACCCTCAAATTTATAGATGAGAGGATAAAATCCCTTTATAGATTCCATTATGGAATCACATATATGTTACCAATTTTAGAATAATACATATTCAAAGGCCCATTATTCTAGGACATCATACTTTCATGCTATACACGAGGGTTTTAAGATAGTAAGGCACTTCACAGAGGCTATCCAAGGCTAGGTGACTTCTTTAAGGGACCATTCATAGTCCTTAAGCCAAGGTGTCACACATTTAGGGGTTGTCATGGTCCTTCAAGGGTAGATGATAATACTTAGGGTTAGTTAGTATTTATGCTTCTAAATTTACCACAAGTGCCCATAGTGTTTAAAGAAAACTTATCATTTTATAATTTAGAAAATTTAGAGCATGAGTTATAGGTTTTGACAATCTAGTTATATATGGTGAAATAGCAGTAGAGTGAGGTAATTATTCCATAATATTTGTATAATATTAGTTGTTGGGAGCCACCTTAGCCTATTCTTTATGATTCCTTGTTGATACTTAGTGAATTAAATTCCTAATTTAATCTACACAATAATATAAATGGATATTTATAATGTGGCTAAAACTAATATGATCATGGTGTAAAAAAGAGAAAAGACAAGGATAGGGTAGAAAAGAAATAAGAGATTAAAAATTTTAGTTCTGAATGTTATGATAAAGTGTTAATGGCAATTTAATATGCATTTAAAAAATATATAATGTAATATAGCCTAAGCTCAAATATCACTATATATCATGAAAAATTTAGAGGAAAGAGTTTAAGAATCATAAGTAAGAACCAGGCCTACTTTAGGGATTTACCACTATAATCAAATAGCCATTACACATCTGAATATAGATTAAAGTGAAATGAAGTAGAACCTAAGATATTTCAATGAATATAGCATAGGCATAAATTAGAAACCCTGTGATTAAAGATGATATTCATAACTCAAAGACAATATTCAAATTCAATAACTTTATAACAATTGAGAGGAAATCTACATTATCAATTAACACATCAAAATGGACAATCCTTTTAGAATTCCTTGATTCTATTAATTGCTTCAAGTATATAAAGTTACTCAAAAATATCTCTCTTTTTACAATAGTGATACATGCCTTTATAGGAAGAATAGGTAGTATACCAGTCAGTTACAAAATATGGGTGTACAAAGGTAAGGATAGTTGTCCTTACAAGCTCTATAATACATGTGCTTTCCCAATTCATACTAACCTAGAGATAAATATGCTAACAAAGTAGCATATGCCTTTATAATGGAATATTATATTATAAAATGTTACCTAATTTCTATTAGAATATAATATTTCTCTAAATTTATGGTGAGGATCTTGTTTGTTATTGGAATATGCTCATGGCCCTCTCATTTTGTTCATCAACTAGCTTGAGATCCATAATAGGATTCATGATTCACTTCTCCTCTTGGTCTGCTAGCTCATCAAATTCTTTATCATTTCTAGCCAAGGCCTTCTTGATAATTCTAGCTTTATTTTTTGGCCTTAGATCTTGGCCAAAACTTCCTTATATCTCCTAGATCTGATGTATATGGTGTCATGGACACCTAGTCAGTGTACATACTCAAGCTTGAGCTTCTTGTCCTTTAGATTTTTTCTTAATTTGTTCCTTGGATCTCACATATCAAGTTCATCTAGTTGAAAGATAAATGAATTCTTATGTGTGACCATAATTTCCACTTTCTTCTAGTATTTAATTATTAATCCTAATATATAATTAAAAGGGGTGAAATAGACCTTTTCTCCTTTCCTTTCAAGCCTTGTCAATGCCAAGGATGAGCTAGGAGGAAATCTCTTAGCAAGTTTATTCAGGTCATGTATTAGTAGTTTGTAAGGCTGGGACATAATTTCATCTATCCTAATGACTATGTAATTAGGATAATACCATACATCCCCAATCATCTCCACACACTTTTTGATAAGGGGGTGAAGCCTAGGCATGGGGATACCTATGATGGCTTCAATGATTGCTAGGAAAATGTAGTCATAGATAAACTACATGTGATTCCTATACTTGAAGATGTGTAGCTTATAATAGTGGTGCGAGATGGTTGTCCTACCTTCTAGGGATGAATTCCTAATGACAAGGAAGGTGACTAAAGTAAGAAGGGCATCAAATAGGTAAGACATCATGTAGAATTGCTTGGAGGTCTTTCTCTTGATGGCAATGAATTGCTTGGCAAGGAAGATGCTGATCAAATCTCTTATTGGAGGGGTAAGTTTTTCTTCCACCAAGAAGTGTACATATGAGACCCAAAACTTATACATGTAAGTGGTAGAAAGGGAAACAAAAGTTCTATTCAACAAGGTCATTATCACCCTAATACCTTGTTTGAGATAAATGATATGGATTTTACCATCAAGGGTTATAAAGATGTGAGGGTCTTGGTTTATCCAAGGTTTGAGGATGGAGTCTAAGTCATGGTTATTGGTCCATTACCTCATCTTGGGAAGGTCCACATTGGGAAGAAAGATCTTATACTACTTTTTGAAAGCAACAGGGGAAATATATGCTACCTCTTTTGAGTTATTTTCCCTAATAATCCATTCACTATCAATCTTGCAATCAATAAAAATAGGGGCAAGGACATCAATGTAGTGCAATACCTCTAGTTTTATTGAGGCATGATAGAGGCCATCCATTTGGATTGCAACTAGGTCATAGTGTCACCTGTTGGTGGAGGCATTTATCTACATTTCCTTTAAGATGTGCTATAATTCTTCTACCATGAAGAAGAGCTTGGACCAATTCTTGATGCCATGGATGTTTAATATGGTGAGGTTCAATTTTATATCTTTGAATACCCAACCCTTACTTTCTATCATCAAATAGAGCTCAAAATTTTCCTTCAATTATTACTTGCTAGATTTTATGGTCTCTATTCCCTATTAATTACTCACATTAAACTATAGATGATATTTGTGAAATCTCTCTCATGCTCAAAAACACAATTAAGTTATCCTTTGATTAAATTATATAAAATTAGATCCATTTTGGTCACATTTATTTAGGGTTTAAGGTTTTGGAGCTTTAATGGTGGAAGATATCCAGGCTTTGGTTTATACATGTTTTGGATTTGATTTGGACCTTTACCTTTATACCTTTATGTTTTTGATCCCACAACATCTTTATTTTTATCACTTTATATTTGAATGGAGCTTATGTGTCATTGGTTTGGATATTTCATAGCATTTTTCATAAATGCCATTTGAACACTAGCTATTGGTATTTAGAATACTTTCTTTACTTCATGTCATAGGATCAAAATCCTAGATTAGCATGAGTTATTGATCATAATCTGGACCCTTGTATTTTAATTAGTTCCTAAGTCTTAAGCCTTGTGGTCATGACACTTGGCATGCTCACTCATCTTCCCCATGTTACAAATCTTATATCAGTCCATTGTCAAATAATCATTAGCCATGTGGTAATTCCACAGGTTCTTGGGGTTTTGTTGAAAAGTCTCTGGGGACCTTCACATTGTTGGATCAAACCCCATGATAAAGCATGGACCATTGATCTATAAAAATTCTTGAATGTTAAGTTAATACAATTTTAAAAGTCATGACTTAGGCTTACATCAAGTAGGCTAAGGTTTAGTTTATGTTTATTAAGTATGGGACAAACCTTAAGCTAAGGAATTTAAACCTAAGTTATGATTTAAAAAAGGGTCAAGGTATAAGCACTCTATGTTAATGTATGTTTTGTGTTTAGTAAACACAATGAAAATAATAGGCTAAAATATTTATGCCATCTATCACAAACCATGCTCAAAATAGGTTCAACATGAAATGATAATTTGAAATGTACCTAGGGTAAGTCTATGATTTATGGTCCATTATAAAAAAATCAATGTGGGTCCTTAAAGCATAGACTTAGGATAGGTATTTTTTTGAATATATTTGTGCTCTATAAATCAAGGCCTTCCATTTTGGGCATATTTTGAGCATTTCCCTCAGTTTGGTGAGCCACTTTATATTAAAAAATAGGCTTTTGGGATGTTATTTAAACATTGAGTAAGAATTTTTCATCGATTTAAAATTGACGATCTCATGGGTGTCAAATACACCTTCATGGGCATCAATTTATGGTTTTGTGGATGTCAAGTTTAAACTAGTGAAAATTTCATTTTAATGGACTTAAAATTGATGATCACATGGGCATCAAGTTAGTCTTCTTGAACATTTAAATGATTGTCATGTGAACATCAATTTTAAGTTCATTAAAATCCTTAGGGTTAAATGTGAAGATGCTTCTTGGAATTTTTGTGGGGCTTCCTAGGGTCTCAGTGTTAATTTGATCCATTGGATCAAATGCCGTAATAAAATGATAGTCATGGGATCTTGATTTGGAGACTTTATTTCAATTGTCTATCATGTCAAGTGGGTCCCCTTTCCTTTTAGTCCTCAAATTTAATGGTGTTGTGTGTCCATCTTTTAGGCTCCATATATCCTTTTGACTTTTCAATTATGTTTTGCTCCATCTAATTAGGTCCTTACGAGTAAGCATAGATTGTTGGATTATCCAAGATGTAGCTATTTAATCCAAATTTATTTATTATCTTCACTCCATTGGATCAAATTTTGTGATAAATTGACAACTATAGGATCCTAAAATCACAAGGAAGTTAATGTTAGGACCGTGGAGGCAATAAAAACTTAGGATTAAGGCATTAAGACTAATGTCACAATGTATTAATGAATACATCAAGGCCTTAGTATTAATGTCTTAGGCTAAGTTGGGGAATATAAAAAGATCTTGCATAATGACATTTAGTTATGCCATAATGAGCTTAAAAAAAAGGGGAAAATAATGAAGGGGGTCAAGTTTGTTAGTCAACTTGTGTTTAAAACATGACTAAACCTTGGATATCCATTTTATATTTAAGTCCATAAAAATGATTCCTACCAATTTGGTTCCTTCTATTATTCAAATTTGAACTGAGGGTTTGCCAAAGTTTTGGGATATATAATTCTTGAGGGTGTATGCCATGGAATATGTAACTAATAGTCAAATGAACTTCATTATCAATGTTAGTCTAGATCAATTAAAAATAAAATGACACCGATATGTCTTTAAACAACCTTAATGACATTTAAACTCTATGGAAAACTTTGTCTTATTAAAATTACCATGTTTTATAATAAGTGTTTCTCAAGGGTCCCAATCTTAAAAGAATGGGGGTATGTTGGTCCTAGCAAACGGTGACTCATTGGGGAAACATAACAATATGTTATAACTTATAGAATTTGGGTTTAGACAAATGATTAGGTTGCCCACTTTACTTTATTAAAACCACCATCTAGATTAGATTATGGTTGAAACAAACCTTACACTTGTATGCTTAAGGTCAAATATAAGGACCTATCTAAACTATGTGTTTGATTTTATTCTACTTACTATTTACCATGGGATTCAAGAAACAACTTCTAGTTTCATGTCCTCAATCACTTACATTGAATTATAGTATAATGAAATATTCATTATGAATCATTTTTTAAATTAAGGCTTGGAAATTTCTCTACTACTAGTCAAGCACCCATAGCTCCAACAGAGATGCCTTTAGCCTACTCATGGCCTTGATCTACTTCCAACTAGGTATCCATAGCCCTAATGGAGATTACCAGAATCACTTTTACCTGAAATCTTTATATTTTACATTGTATCCTATTTTTGTATTTTCTTATATATTTATGCTTTCAACAAGGTTGAGAATCAAGATAACTAGGTTTTAAGATTTTTTCAAGTATTTGATATTTGAAAAATCATCTATGGTTGTAACTATTATCCCAAGTAAGGATGTTAACTAAGTTCTAGTTTGGGGTATACCCTAATAATTTGAGTCTCCACTCATAAAGTGCAAGTCTTTTTAAAACTAGTTTGAAGTCAAGTAGTGGTTGGGGTCTCATGTAATGACTGGTCTCTTCATTGGTCTTGCTTAGTTTCTCTATGTTACAACACTATGTTTTATGTTTTAGAACCATGGTTACCTTATGCATGGGATTCAAACCTTCATTTAAGAATTTGTGGGGGGGGGGGGCATATTTTATGTAAAATTCATAAATTTTGAGCTCAATATTATCCCTAGGGACTTATTAGAATCAAGGAACCAATCAACATGAAAGAAACACACAACAAAAAGCAAGATTGAAAAAGTAACCCAAAACAAATGAATATATACATGTTTATGTAAAAACAAGGGACAAGAAGGAAAGTAACTAGCCTATCTACACTAATCTAAATATATTATAGCTTTACTCCATGAAGACCCTAGGAGGAGTAGAAAAATAATGATTGAGGTATTACCCATTGGTGGAAAATGTAAACTCTGCTCCTTGCAGATCTTTGAGCTTGAAAGTGTTGTTGAATATCTTGCACCAAGTCTTAGGTTTTTCTTTAGTAAACTTATTGATTTCCTTCATTAAGTTCCTATTTGTTGACTCAAAGACTCTATTCCCTTGGGGATAATGGTTGGATGTAAAGTTGAGAGTGATGTCATTATCATAAGCCCATTCGGTCATCTCTATGGATATGAAGGTAGATCTATTATCACATAATAGAAATAATAGAATCCCAAACTTGGTACATATGTTTTCTTCCAAGAAGTTGATAACTTCCTTAGTTATATATTATTTGGTGGTTGTAGCTTCAGTCCACCTTGTATAATAATTTATGGTAGCAAGGACATATTTTTGACCTTTATATGAGTTGGGGTTGATTACAACAACAAAGTCTATCCCCCATTGAGCAAAGGGTTTATCAATCATGACTAGATGTAGAGGAATTGTTTCCTTTAGCTCCTTAGGGCCAAATATTTGGCATGAATGACATTCCCTCACATGTTTGTGAGCATCTTTAAAAATAGTTGGCTAGTAATAGCTAGCTCTAAGAATTGTGTGGGTTGTGGTTTTCCTAGATGGATGTCCATTGCCTCACTTTTCATGAAAGGTGCTCATGATTTGGGTGTCTTTTTCTTGTGAAATAAATCTCAAGTAGATTCCTTCAAAGTTCTTTCTATATAAGATTCCATTCTTGATCTAGTAGTGGGCTGCCTTTAGCCTTAGGGCCCTCTTTTTCTCCTTGGATAAACTTGTAGAGCAAGTACCATTGATTATAAAATGTATGATTGGGTTATAACACTCACTACAATTAAAGTTTTTTGATCTACTTACATAAAACTTAGCCTAGGGTTAGTATTAGTAATCATCTAAATCAAACCTTGGCACCTCACCAATTTATCTATTTTCATCTCTAGGTCATATTATTACAATATTAACACTTATTTACCTCTACATTCTCCCAATTCAATCTAATTTAATATAAGTTTGGTGGTAGGTATTTCTAAGGATGTAATGCCTAAAATTCTTAACTACCTTGACTAATGCATACTCCTATTCATGAATTAATGAATAATTTAACTTAGCATTATTAAAATTGGTACTCATAAAAGCAATTAGGTGGTCACACCCTTAAATTTTATGAGTTAACACTATAGACATAGTGTGGTCAGATGCAAAAGAATAAAGGTAGAATTCCCTTGAAAATTTAGGACTTATAAGGACTAGAGCTATATTGATGGCCTCCTTGATATCATGGAATGCCTTCCTAAAACCTTCATTCCATGTGAATTTGGCATATTTCTTTAGCATGTCATTCAGTGGTTTAACAATTTCTACAAAACCAAAGATAAACTTTCTTACAAAATTTATCTTACCAAAAAATGACTTTACCTCTTTTTTACTATTTAGATGTTCTATTCTAGATATGGCCTCCACTCTTTTAGGATCTACAGAGGTCCCATCCTTAGTTATAACATGACCTAATAATTTCCCTTTAGTTACACAATATATACTCTTCTTAGGGTTCAAATAAATTCCATACCTTCTACATATGTCAAAAACTTGTTGTAAATACATGAAGTGACCTTCCCTACTTTTAGAAAAAACTATTAGATCATCCATATATTTGATAATTCACATACCAATTAGGCTTTGGAAGGCATGGTCCATAGCTATTTGGAAGGTGGTTCCTACATTGATTAGTTGAAAGGGAATTCTCTTGTAAGTGAAGGTTCCCCACATTGTTTTGAATGTTGTTTTCATCCTATCCTCTCTATCAAACAATACCTTGTTGTAACCTAAAAATACATCAATAAAGGACATCATAACTGATCCTAAAACAAATTGAATTACTTGGTCTAGGGAATGAAGGGGTATTTATCCTTCTCTGATGCTTTTTTTAATTTTATAAAGTCTATACAAATCCTAATCTCACCATTCTTCTTCTTGACTAACACAAAATTGGCCACCTAGGTAGAGTGCATGATGGGGAAGACTATCCTAGCATTTAGTAATAATTTGATCTCTTTAAATATCATCAATTCTAATATAGGTTTTACAAGCCTTTGTTTCTTCTTGAAGGGTCTGCATCTCTCTTTAAGGGGTATAGTATGTGCAAATCAAAGATCTTTAAGTCAACATAGGACCATGATATGACATCTCTATATTGAGCAATGAGTTCCTTAGCTTTCTTATTATCAAAATTTGTGTAGGCTTTCCCAACATTTACCAATTGAGGGTGATCATGAAGGCCTAGTTTAATAGCATTAGATTCATTACCATTTACCTTGGGAAACTTATAAACCTCAACAATTTTATCTTGATCAAATAGTCTCTCTAAAGCAATCATTCCCTTTGGGATCTTGTTGTCACTTGGCTAAATGACTTTACCATTAAATTTATCTTCCCTAGATGTACTTACATCAACTTCATAAATGATATGAGCATCAATTTCTATAGAATTGGTCATGAAATCCACTATCTACTAGTTATCACTGAAGACTTGGAAGTCGTTGATATTATCCAACACTAAAGGACAAGGGATTAGTTCAATGCTGAAATTAGGGGAATCTTGATTGGGCATGAGGTTAGCTACAATAGATGCTAATTGATCATCTTCTTGATTATCTTACCTTAGGATGGAAGTGATGCCAAAGGCATAAAATATTAAATTATATCCCAAACTCTTAATTTATACCTTTTAAGGTATGAGAAATTACATTGGTACCTACTTCTGACATGGTTACCCACTAACTCTAAATCCCCATAAACTAGTAGTTCTTTGACCTTATTTTTTATAGAAAATTATAAGCTAAGGATGAGGGTTTTATATTTATCAAGATTATTAGTACAATGGAATTGGATTCTATAAGAACAATGGTACCTTTTTTCAGTGGGGTTAGTTAAAGCCTAATCCATCATTACACCTAACACCATCAAAGTGCAATTTCCACAATCCAAGAACAACATGAGCATTCTTGTTATCACATACCTTGTTAGCCTCTAGGGTGAAAAGACCTAAGTCTAAGTCTATTATGTTGACCCTTTCAGTCATAACATTATATTTAGTTATCATATATTTCATTCTTGGTTCTCTCTCAACTCTGATTCAATTGGGGACACCCTTCCAAGGTAGCCATAAATGTGAACATCTATAGACATGTAACCATTCAAAGCCTTAGTCCATTCCATACTCAATAATATTCCATAAACATCAGGTATTTCAACCACCTAAATATCAATGAATTATTGCACCCTAGGCTCAGAAGCTAATTGCATATGAACATTTAATAATTCTCCTACAACTTTAACCCTAGATTTATCTAGTTGGGTGATAACCCTATCAGACTTTATAGGTGTTAAACCAATTTGTTTGCATATTATTATAGGCATGGTATTATTATATGTTATTGAATATAATAATAAATTATGCAAGTTCTTACCAAACATCCTGATAGTGATCAAAAAAGGAGGAGACTCAACATTGGTTTTATAAACAAGTACGTTGGCATGATCAATCTTGAAGGGGTTATGCTTTCCTAAAAAAGATTCCAACAAGAGATCCCTTTTATCTATAATCTACATGAGTTCATTCACTATTATAGTAGACTTTATTTTCTTCATGTCCTCAACTATGTTATAATTGGTTTTGCCAGAAGAACTAGGAATCTCAACATTGGGTTTAGAAGTACTCCCTTTTGTTGGCTCTAGATTGTTGCTTGAAGAGGTGTCAAGAGGAGTTATAAACTTATTTTGAGTCATTGAGGTAGTTAAGGGCTAATTCTACTCTCTATTCCTCAAGGGATAGGTCTTCTTCAAGAACTACTAAAAGGCTTGGATCTCCTCAAGGACCTCATCAAGTTCATTTTTCTTTTGAAAGGGGAAATCAAAGGTGTCCACCATGAAGGCCTGATCAAATGGCTTAGATCTAGAGGTTATTTTACCAATATTTTTGTTAGAAACCACTTAAAATGTATCTAAATCTTCTTGGAATGACTCAAAGGCTTTGTAAAATTTTATACATTTAATTTCCCCATGTTTGGCTATGTAATGTACCCTAAAATAGTTAGGCAATACAATATCAGTAAGATTGATGTCCATATTATTATTACTAGAAGATGTTTCATTAGCATTATTATTTTGAAAAATATCATGCTAAAATATGTTACTTGTTTTATTAAACCTTTGAAATGAGAAATTCCTACCAGAGCGCTCTTTGGTATTGCCTACTTATTTTTACATTTGAAGGAAATCAGTGCTTAATTTTTTAACCATTTTCAAGATGGATTCATTTTAAATTTTAGGAGTTTTAAAATTATGTACCTAGTTATTATTATTAAATTAAACCAAATCCCTTTGATCACTTGAGTTGAATCCATTAGTGGGATGAGTCAATAATCCCATATTTTAATTTTGAGCTGCATGACTTAATGACAACTAGGTCAGATTTGGGAGTTGGTTAATACTAGGAGATTTTGGTTATTTTTGTGGAACAAGTTCATCATAGGCAAGTGTGGGTTTACATTTGGTAATGAATAATCCATTTCCCCCTAAGGCTACATTTGATCATTAATGATTATTGATTCAAAATAAGCTTGGGCTAATGAAGCTATAACTAGGATAAACCTCTTTAGGAACATAGAGGTCATAGGATCTAATGCATCTTTATAGATCTCTAGGGCAAGGACATCATTAGGCTTGTAGGGATCTATGGTCCTACTATACATATTCTAAAATCTAACATTGAAGGACCTAATGGGCTCACTAACATACCTTCTAATAGTAGTGAACTAGTGGTAAATAATGCATGAACTAATAATTTTAACAAATTGATCAATAAAGACATTTTAAAAATCATTCCAACTTGTGACATATTTGTCAGGAAAATTCAAGAACCATTCATAAGAGGCATATTTAAAATTAAATGGAAATAACCTACATGCGATATCTTTATGCACAACATTAAGAAATATTTAAGTAACCTTAAAGGATTTTATATGTTCCTCAGTAGTCACTACACCTATTGGACTAAATGCAGGTACATAGTTCTTGAGGTTTCTTGGAAGATAATGAACCACGCTTTACACATTAATCAAGGAGTCCCCTAACCATGCCATACCTAGGTGATGGTCAAAGGCAAAAGTACCTTGAATCGATGAATTTGGAAGATATTTAGATCTCTTGCATGTAACTTTATCATGTCTAGATTTTTTATGTACCTCAAGCTCAGTCAAAGGCTCTCTAGTTAATGAGTGTAATCTTATTCTAATCTTAGGCAATTCTAGCTTTAAATTCAAAGATCCTACCTAAAATATGATGTGTCAAGTTAACTTTTATAAAGAACAAGAGTTATACCTACACATGGAGCTTATTTTGTAAAGTTGGAATGAAGAATTACAAAGGACATTGTTCTTTGACTGAATTAGCTCAAAGGTGCATCCAACTATGTGAATATAGTCTATCTTTACAATTCTAAGACTAAATGAACTCAGATCTATGAAAGATATGCCCACCTTTGATAAAAAAATGAATTGTTCTAACCTCAAATACTATGTATTTTGAAAGTTAAAGCCAAATTTACTAGAAATAAACATTAATGCCCAAATCACTTCAAAGGAGGCACAAATATGCACTAAAAACACCAAAGGTCAATGATATTTATATATTTTAAGCAAAGAATTTACTTAAAACACAAAGATATAGTGATCTTTAGGTAAAGAAAAATAAGATCACCAAAGATTCAAAGAATTTGGCCTTCTTAGTGCTAGTGGGAGTTATCTTGTTGATGCTTCTAAATGTACCATAGGTACCCTTAGTATTTAAATAGCACTTATAATTTTATAATTTATAAAATTTAGAGCATGAGTTATAGGTTTTGATAATTTGGTTGTCTATGGTGAAATAATAGCAGACTAAGATAACTGTTCCATAATATTTATATAATTTTGGTGGTTGGGAGCCACTTTGGCCAATTATTTGTGAATCCTTATTGATACTTACTAAATTATGTTCCTAATTTAAGCTACAAGATAATATAAATGGATATTTATAATGTGGCTAAAACTAATATGATCATGGTGTAAAAAAGAGAAAAGAAAAGGGTATAATAGAAAATAAATAAGTGATTACCAATTTTAGTCCTGAAAATTATGACAAAGTATTAATGGAAACTAAATATGCATTTAAAAAATATATAATACAACATATCCTAAGCTCAACCATCAATATATATCAAGAAAACTTCAGAGGAAAGTGTTTAAGAATCATAAGTAAGAACTAGGTCTACTTTAGGGATTTACCACTATAATCAAATAACCATTGCACATCTAAATACAAAGTAAATTAAAATGAAGTAGAAACTAAGATATTTCAACTAATGTAGCATAGTCACAAATCAAAAACTTTGTGATTAAATAATTCTATTCAAAATTCAAAGACACTTCAAATTCAAGACCTCTACTAATAATTGAGATAAAATCTACATTAGTAATTAACACATTAAAATGGACAATCCTTGTATAATTCCTTAATTCTATTAATTACTTCAAGTATATAAAGTTGCTAAAAAATCTCTTTCTTTTTATAATGGTGATACATGCCTTTATAGGAAGAATAGGTATTATACCAGTCTATTACAAAATACAAGTGTACAAAGGTAACGATAGTTATCCTTACAAGCTCTATAATACATGTGCTTTCCCAAATCATATTAACCTAGATGAAAATATGCTAACAAACTAGAATATGCATTTACAATGGAATATTCTATTATAAAATGTTACCTAATTTATATTAGAATAGAATATTACTCTAACTTTTTGGTGGGGCCCCTATTTATTTTTGGAGGATGCTCATGGCCCTCTCATGTTTTTCATTAACCAACTCAAGATCCACAGTAGGCTTCATGATGCACTCCTCCTCTTGGTCTGTTATCTCATTAAATTCTTTGTCACTTCTAGACAAATACACCTTAATGCTTCTAGTTTCATGTTGTGGCCTTAGATCATACCCAACACTGCCTCATAGTATTTGGCTTCAATAAATATGGTGTCATAGACACCCAGTTGGTGTACATATTCAAGCTTGGTCTTTTTGTCCTTTATATGTTCTCCTACTTTGTTCTTTAGATCCCACATTTTGAGTTCATCTAGATGGAAGCCAAATGAATTCCTATGTGTGACCATAACTTCCACCTACTTCCAATCTTTAATTATGATTTTCCCAATATCTAATGGGAAGGGGTTAAGTATACCTTTCCTCTTTTCCTTGCAATCCTTTTCAATGCCAAAGATGAGCTAGGAGGCAATCTCCTATTCAACAAGTTTATTCAAGACATGCATTGGTAGTCTATAAGGATGGGACATAATTCCCTCTATCTTAATGATTGTGCAATTATAATAATACCATACATCCCCAATATTCTCTAAACATTTTTTGATGAGGGAGTGAAACCTAGGCATGAGGACACCTATGATGGCTCCAACAATTGCTAGGAAAATGTAGTCATAGATAAAATACATGTGATTATTCTACTTGAAGATGTGTATCTTGGAATAGTGGTGGGAGATGGTTATCCTACCTTCTGAGGACCAATTCCTAATGCCAGGGAAGGTGACTGAAGTAAGAAGGGGGTTAAGTAGGTAAGATATCATGTAGAATTACTTAGAGGTCTTTTTCTTGATGGTGATGAATTACTTGGCAAGGAAGATGCTGATCAAATATCCTATTGGAGGGGTAATTTTTTCTTCCACCAAGAGGTGTACATATGAGACCCAAACCTTATTCACATAATTGATCAAAGGGGCTCCAAAATATCTTTCAACAAGGTCATTATCACCCTAATACCTTCTCTAAACTAGATGATAGAGATTTTGCCATCATGGATTCTAAATATGTGAAGTCTTTGGTGTAGTTAGGGTTTGAGGGTAGATTTTAGGACATGTTTATTTGTCTATTCCCTCATCTTGTAAAATTCCACATGGGGAAGAGGGAGCTTATAGTAATTTTTTAAAGAAATAGGGGAAATGTACGATACCTATTTTGAGTTGCCTTCCTTAATAATCCATTCACTATCAATTTATAATCAACATAAATAGGGGTAAGGACATCAATGTAATTTAATACCTATAATATTTATATGGCATGATTGAAGCTAGCCATATGGATTGCAACTAGGTCATAATGTCATCTATTAGTGGTGGCATTTATCTACTCTTCCTTTGAGATGGGCTGTAATTATTTTACAATGAAGAAGAGCTCAGACAAATTCATGATGTTGTGGATGTTTAATGCAACAAGGTCTAGTGATATATCTTTTAATACCCAACCCTCACTATCTATCATCAAATAGCATTCACCCTCTTCCTTTAATTATTGCTTGCTAGCTATCATGGTCTTTATTCCATGCTAATTTCTCACATCTAACTATAGATGATATTTGTAAAATCTCTTTCATGCTCAAAAAAACAATTAAGTTATCCTTTGATTGAATTATATCACATTAGATCTATTTAGGTCACCTTTATTTAGGGTTTAGGGTTTTGGAGCTTTAATGGTAGAAGATATCTAGGCTTTGGATATATATGTTCTAGATTTGATTTGGACTTTGCCTTTATACCTTTATATTTTTGATCCCACAAGATCTTTAGTTTTGTCCTTTTCTACTTGTGTGGAGCTTATGTGGAATTGGTATATATATTTTGCATCATTTTTCATAAATTCCATTTGAACACTACTCATTGGTACTTAAAATACTTTCTTTATTTTACACCATAGGATCAAAATATTGGATTAGCATAAGTTATTGAACATAATCTAAGCCCTTGTATTTTAATTAGTTCTTGGGTCTTAAGCCTTACAATCATGACATTTTGTGTGCTCACGCATCTTCCCCATGTTCCAAATCTTATGTCAATCCATTATCAAATAATCATTGGCCATATGGTAGGTCTATGGCTTCTTAGGGTTTTGTTGAAAAGTCTCTGGGGACCTTCATTCCATTAGATCAAACCCAATGACAAATCATAGACTGTTGATTTGAAAAAATGCTTGAAGGTTACGTTAGTACACTTTTAAAAGTCATGACTTAGGCTTACATCCCTTAGGATAAGGTTTATTTCATGTTTATTAAGAATTAGACAAAACTTAATCTAAGGAATTTAAACCTAAGTTATGATTTAAAAAGGGGTCAGGGTATAAGCACTCTAGTTTAATGTATGCATTGTGTTTAGAAAAAATAACGAAAACATTAGGCTAAAATATTTATGCCATGTGTCAAAAACCATGCTCAAAATTGGTTCAACATGAAATGATAATCCAAAATTTACATAGGGTAAGTCTATGATTTAAGGTCTATTATGCAAAATTTAATGTTGGCCTTAAATATAGACTTAGGCTAGGTATATTTCTTACATATAGTTGTGTGCTATAGATCAAGTCTTTCCATTTTGGTCATATTTTGAGTGTTTCATTTAGCTTGGTGAGCCACTTTAGATTAAAAATAGGGTTTTGGGATGTTATTTCAATTGAGTAATAATTTTTCATCAGTTTAAAATTGATGGTCTCATGGTAAAATATACCTTCACAGGTGTTAGTTTATGGTTAAATGGGCATCAAGTTTAAACCACTAAAAAATTCATTTTATTGGACTTAAATTTGATGGTCACATGGGCATCAAGTTAGTTTTCTCAGATATTTAAATGACGGTCACATGAATGCCAATTTTAAGTTTTTAAAAATCCTTAGGGTCAAATACAAAGATGCCATTTGGCATTTTTGTGGGGATTCCTAGGGTTTTAGTGTTAATTCACTCTATTGGATCAAATGCCATGATAGAGTGACAGTCATGGGATCTTGATTTGAAGACTTGATTTTGATTGGCTATCATGTCAAATGGGTCTCCTTTCCTTTTAGTCATCAAATGTAATGGTGCCATGTGTCCATCTTTTGGGTTCCCTATGTCCTTTTGACATTTTAATTATTCTTCACTCCATCTAATTAGGTCCTTGTGAGTAAGTGTGGATCATTTGATTATCCAAGATTCATGTTATTTAATCTAAATTTCCTAGATATCTCTACTCTGTTGGATCAATTTTTTTGATAAAGTGATAAGCATAGGATCCTAGAAAGCATGAATAAGCTAATGTTAGGACCATGGAAGAAATAAAAACTTAAGTTTAAGGTATTAAGACTAAGGTCATGATGTATTAATGAATACATCAGGGCCTTAGTATTAAATTCTTAGGCTAAGTTAGGGAATATAAAAGGACCCTACACAATGACATTTAGTTAGGCCATAAATAACTTTAAAAAGGGGGAAATAATGAAGGGGGTCAAGTTTGTTAGTCAAGTTGTGTTAAAAAACAAGACTAAACCTAAGATATACATTTTATATTTAAGTTCATAAAAATGATTCCCACTAATTTGGTTCCTATCATTATTTAAATTTGAATTGAGGATTTTCTAGGTTTTTGGGATACATAATTCTCAAGGATTTATGCCATGGAACCTACAACTAATAATAAAACAAAATTCATTATCAATGCTAGTCCAGATTAAAGCAAAACAAAATCACACCAATCTATCTTTAAACAACCTGGATGACCTTCAAACTCTATAGAAAACTTTGTTTTTATTGAAATTACCATGTTTTATAATAAGGGTTTCTTAAGGGTTCCAATATTAAAATAATGGGGGTATTTTGGTCCCAATAGTTTCCAACCCCAAATACACCACTAGTTGTCTTACATCATAATTATATGTCTATTGTAGCAACAACAATACTTCAACACAACAAACAAAGAATGATAAGTGGTATTTATTATTTGAAATAATTATTATTAGTGTAATATTAGTAGGGTTTGATCATATTTGATTGTAATCAACATTTATAAATAAAACACCTTCAGTAGTGTTTGATCTAATTGATTATAATTAGCATTTATTAAAAAAAATTAGAATTATTATTTTATCTTGACAGGTATATTTAAACACACACATCACACATATATCACATAAATTTTTGTGTGTGTGAATGTGTGAACACACTAATTTTTACCCTTTCTTATATTCAATTTTGATTTTGGTCCTGTGAACTACATAAATAATAGAATACAAATTTTATTTCCATTAACTAATCTCTTATGAATAGGATGTTGGTGTTTTACACTGTAAATTTATGATCTCATGGAACATTATGATTAAACAATATTCAAAAAACCATTATTTTATAAAATCAACTTAATACATAGTCTAAACATATTAGGCTATTTCATAATATTTTTTGTTATCCTCATTGTATGATAAAATTTCTCATAGAAATGTCATATAATGTACCATTATGATTGCAAAATATGCAGAAAATTAATTCTCAAAAAATTCTTTGTAAATTTTTAATAAAAATTATGTTTCAAGTTTAAATCAAAACTACACAACATTTCCCATTATCTTCCTTGCCTATGCCAAAATATGACATTTATAATAGGGTAGGGATACCCATAAAAAATTAATTGAAATCATTTTTTTTAATGCCTAATTTGTGAATGATATATATAAATTTATTTTAGATTTTTTAAATGCATCCCCTTTAACAACTATTTGAGACATCAATAACCTTTGAGTATGTGTTTATTACCACACTAAAACCAATTTTATCTCCAAAATTGGTTCAATAAACATTGTTTTGAAAGATTAATTTTTTGGTAGTATATATAATAAGAATTAAAATTATACCTACATATAATTAGTTTAAAATCCATAAAATGGTATATATTATCTAGGTAAAATGAAAATGACACCCAAAAATATAACAAATTTATTCAAAATAAGAGAAATTATCTAGGGAGATGAAGGCAAAAAGGTGCAAGTCAAATTAAAATTCAATATTTGTAGTGAATTATGTGGAGGAAAATAATTATTCCTTTTCCACTGTGGTTACTACATTTAGAGTGTTAAGAACACCCCATGGAAAACCAATTCAATTCATAAATAAACTTTGCATAAGTGTTGAATGACACACTAAAACAAGGTTTACCTCTAATTATTTTTCCACAACCAATAAATTTCATTTTCATTGCAAAAGGTATCAACACAAAAAAATCACCTATTGTACAATGATTTCATATGTTTGAAGGAAAACAAATGATGTTAGCATAATTAGATTCTAATTACCCACATACAATCAATGATTTCATTATTTATTTATGATACCATACACATAGATGTAATAATTCAATTGTCAAGAACATAATGAAAATTTAAACAAAGTTGTAAAACTATATACACAGAATAATTCAATAAAAATAAAAAAATGGATTATTTAATAAACCATTAGATTTTATTGAAAATTTATAAAACTAAATCTCATTACAAAAATATGAGAAAAATGAACATTTACATTTAAGGTAACATAAAATACATATAACATTTTGGATAGCCAAGAGACTTCTAGACAACTAATAAATTTTGTTCAATAGATCCTTCTTCAGGGAAACTTTTATTTCCTCTTGATTTTGAAAAAATGGTGATTTTCTTGTGATTATTCGAGATAGATGAAGACATGTGACTTTTTTTATCATCTTTGAGCCACACATCATTAGATTCAACTAAATATGAAACTTATCCACAAGCTATCTCTTCAATTATAACATAAAAAAGAATTATAAACCATTAGGACTAGGACAACACAAGATAATATTTGATATTGGGAAATGAAATTCATGTTATAAATATTTTTTAGTTGATATATCCAAATCCTCCTAAAAAGTAACATGATTTTAATACCATTTATGTTTGGGAGGGAGTTGGGAATGTTTTTTACTAGTGGTGCATGCCTTTGCATTTCCATAGTCTCAAAACAATTATCATGAATGTCAAAGACTATCCACATAACCATATTATACACATTTGAAATATTTTTCATGGGAATAATTAAATTCACCATTGTTAAAGACTAAATTTATTAAAAAAATTAGAACCATATTCAATAATATTTTCAAGGAAATTAAGACTTATCCTATTAACTCAAAGAGTAAGAACTAATTTATCTATAAATCCATAGATCTTAAGAATTTGGGGATAATTGGGGTCATCCACATTATCAACAAAACTTTCATTCATAGGAACATCACAAAAAATTTCATTGGTGAGGTAAAAAACTTGTTCTTGGAATCATCCTAAATAAGACACAAATGGATGATTGATAATCACCATATGAAAATCATTTACAAAATTAAAAAAGTAGGGAGAGGTAAAAAAAAAAAAACAAATAATACTTACATGGGAAGAAACGTTATGCATTGAATAAAACAAAACATTTTTTTTGTTTGAAATACCTTTCCCATTTTCTTTCTCAAATCAAAAAATTTCAACATGTGCTTATACATATGACATTGAGTTGATCACATGCATTCACACATTATAAGAGAATGATTATCCATTCTAACTATTTAAAATGTATCTTCCTTACTTTGGGTCTTGACCCATGCCATATTAAGGTCAATCTCACTAAACATCATGTCACCATTAGGGATGGATTGTGACTTGACACTAATTTATATAGCTTAATGGTATTATAAAACCCATTCTCCTTGAAAATTTGGCTCCAATAATAATACACAAATATAATAGTCACCAACTGCATGCATGGGATAGGATGACCTACAACTATTATTTTTCTCTTAATAGAGTAGGACTTGTTGTACCCATCATTCACCTTTTCTTCTTGAAGAAATGGGGACACATTTTTTTTGGATTTTGGCCTTATTTTTTGAGTCCTTATTCTACATAGTTGTACAAGTCATATCAAATTACTCCCTAATATTTACACTTGGAAGTACAAATAATGGAATTATACATTTTAGACTAACTTAATAAGGCCTTTTTAGAGTTTTGAATTATGTAAGTTTTTAAAACTTAGTTTATTCAAGACTTGGTCTTCAAAAATTTTGCTTGGGTCTCCTTTTTGGGAACTTTGTACTTCAAAACTTATGTTCTGGTTTTACACATTAGAGACTTTGTTTGAAATTTTTGTATCGAAATTTTTTTTTACACTTTTTTATTCAAAAGACTTGTTCAGTGTTTTCTCATCGAGGTTTTTATTCATGACTTTTGTTCAGATGTATTTATTTATAATTTCATATCAGACATTTTTTTCACACATTTTTGTTTGAAATAATTGTTCAGTATTTTATCATTAGGGTTTTTGTTCATGACTTATGTTTGTATGTATTTATTTTAAATTTTTGTATCAAACATTTTGTTTAGATTTTCCACATCAGGCATTTTGTTCAAATATTTTATTTGAATAATTGATTTGAAAGACTCGTCTTTATTTGAAATTTTTGTATCAATATTTTTTTTTAGTACTTTTCATCAGATAATTTTTCTAAAATATTCATCATTGGATTTTATTTTGTTTGAAGCTTTTGATTAGACATTTTATTTGAATATTATTCTGACATTTTTGGGTCTTCAAGCATTTTGTTCTTGTTTTGTGTTCAGATCCTTTGGTTGGACATTTTGTTATCTTAGTCCCAACACAAAACCCAACTCTTGACTCATGACTAATGAAAGCCTGCTATACTTAGCAAATAAAGTGAAACTACTTCTTAACATGTACCATAAAAAGTAACCCACCAATTAAACTAATGAAATTTGAATTATGTAGGTAAAATAAACATATGAATGTTGGACATTGAAAGTGAATGAACTAGAGTTGAATGATAAGGCTATATACATGATGTGTAGATATTGATGTATTCATTTCTCACAAATGAATTTAAACTCAATTGTTATTATATGAATAAAATCCTTAGTTACTTGTGAATCCCTTGCAAACAAGAAACCAATAAAAAGGAGTTCTCATGATACATGTAAACATACTTTGAGTACACAAAATGATTGAAATGGAATCATCATAAAAAAAATTCATAGGAGCACCTCCACCATCCCCATTCTCTATTAAGTATTCAATAGAATTCATATACATCATATGATGCAATTTTTTTTGACAAGTATATCAATTACTCATAATTTTGGGAGGCTATTGATGTTGTGAATATAATTTCACATGAAGGAAATATATCACTTGAGAAGTGAAAAATGGTTACAGACTTAATGGCTCATAAGAGATAAAGACTACACTATATAGTATCCAAGCATGAGGCCATGCCATGTATTGACCTACTGAGAGATTTTTATTTAATATGAAGATTACACAGGATTCCTTTTTGCATGATATAGATCACTATATGGTCATATCCTAAATCACTAGAGATGACTTTCAAAGGTATCTATCTCTACCAGTTATAGATATAATTTTGGATAAGCATAGACTGGTTACATGTTAAAATCAAAATTTTATTGAAAAAGTGCTAAGATCATGGTTTCTTCCTAGGGAGACAATGGTCTTAGAAGGAAAATATCCCACCCCCATTAGAAAATTCAAAATGGGGTTATGGATTGGGATTGATTTATTGAATAGAATGTATAACATGCTAAGTATCCATTTTCTCAACCTGGATTAGGTTACATTACTAGATATGATAATGGCTAGTGATGATACTTTTTCCCTAGGCAAAATCATCAATTTCAAATTAAGGGAACAAGTATCACATAAAAGCAAGAGACATAATTCAGTTGGTCATTTTTACATGATGTCATATATTCTAGATGTAATAATGGGCATAGTATATAAAGACCTTGGTGAGATTTGGAGCTAGACCAAGAATCAAATTTATGATTACTATTAGTTTATGCATATGTATTCATACACAAAGTAGATGGTCTAAATAGCTGAGTACATTTATCCTCAATTATCATATGCAATTCATGAGACTTCATATCCTATAATTATAAAAATAATAATGGGTACACTAGCTTCTTGGGGTGACTACTAGTTGTATCCTAATTATACGGTAATCATGGTTGCTAATCATAAATTCCACTCTCTACACCTCCCCAAATATGTACCAGATAAGATAGCAGAGTAAGAAATTGCATATTAGCTTTGGTGAATTATTGAGGAGGATTTGATAAAACAAAATAGAAGTCACATTGTATGGATCACATATGATCATTAGCAGAATGTGTTACACAACAAGGAATTATTTTGGGAATGTAGGTAACAAAATAAAGAATTATTAGTTACCTAACTTTCCACATAGAGTTTATGATCCACATGGTCATATACAAAATAACATCTAGGGTTTTGGTATCCCATACCAACATGTCCCCTAAGATCATGATTTCCTATTTATGAATGCAAAGGATGACTCCCAAATCTTGGAAAGAAAAAAAAATTAGAGGCTTGAAAGAAGATCATTTGAATATAATTCATCAAGATCCTTTAAATTTAGTACAAGAAATGCATACTAGGACACCACCTCCTTATGGATGGACTACTTTGGATTTCTATAATAGCCAACCCCCACATCAATAGGGGTATAAAGGGAGCCTTCCCAAGAACTTCCCTTTCTATTAAAGGATGTTAAGAAAGAGACTAAGTTGAGAGAGCTTGATCCTAGGGGAGTTCTAGGGGATCCAATTGATTTGGCTTCCTCTAATGCAGAGAACTAGGAGTACCTAGTTGTATTTCCAATTAAAACACCTATAATTGTACCCTAATTTTAGGATTCTATAGTGTAAGGGGTATTTATAGAGGAAGATTCTTCCTCAATCTATCAAGGATCCTATTTAGACATGAAGACTACTATTTATTATAGGAGGAAACCAAGGGCTCCCCTCATAGATAATACAATAGTGGATTAACCATAGGTCCTTACTTTAGTTCATAAACAACAAGTGGAGGTAGAGAAAGAACTAGATGAAGAAGAAGAGATAGAAAGAGACAAGGCACTAAGATTTATGTCTAATAAAGGGAAGGCACCAAGCACATATGACATAATAGGTATTAAGGCTTAGCCTTTATACCCTACTTCCCTAGTTTCCTCATATGTTCCCATTTTTAGTTCAATTTAATTAGTACCATTTTGAGAAATCCTAAGGTGGAGGATGTCACCTCCACCCTTGATGTTTCATTTTATTCTTATGTATTGAAAATATCACTCCCAAGTTAGAAAAGGATTCTTCTACCATCATTATTTCATTCACCCCCACAATTCCATCCACATCCATTATTTCCACTACTACTGATATTCCCTTAGGAATACCATAGTCTGAATCATAAAAAAAAAGTGGCCACTAAGAAAATGTAAATATCCCTAGCCACTCCCCAATTCCATGTTTCTTATACATAGATCGATTTTCCAATACCTTCCACAAGTTCCTCCCAAGAGACTATTGTTGTGTCTTTAAACAAGGGTAAAAGGGTAAGCAAGTCATTATAGTCCATCCATTCCCCCAATATGGAGGTGTGGATTGGTCCAAGATCATTTGGACCTCCCTTCATAACATAATCCTTAAAGGAGATAAAGAGTAACAATCAACAAAAAATATTGAAGTGGAGGTTGTAACTAAATATGCACAAGAAGTAAACTCTACCCAGATAGTGATTCCCTCATGGGAAATTGATTTGAGAATAAAGGCTTCCCAAATTCCCAATTATAAAATGATATATCTCCCATAACTAACAACCTTGTTTGATAATCCCTCAAGGAAAATTCAAAGGATTAAGAATAGGAAACTAGAGGACAAAGCTGGGAGGGAAATTATTCTTGAAGAGAGACAAGAGGTATATGCCTTGTCTAAAAGGTAGAACAAATAGTTGGGGTAGTCCCCCTACATTGAATATTTTAGGTCCCTTTTAGAAGCCCACAAAGATGCTATGGTAACATTACATGAGGGGATGGAGATGGAAAGGTAAGAGCTAAAACAAGAACCAGATAAAATAAAGGAGCAATAATCGATAGTTCATATTCTAAAAAGAATTGAGGCTAAAGTGCAATAAGTTGCTTCAAAATTTTATAACACTTTAGAGGCACTTGAAGCAATTAGGGATGAATTATACCCTCATATAGATCGAACACATAAATTATTTAATTATTTAAAAAGAGATGAAAATAAATTAAAATTATTGATTTCGTCCACTACTAATAAGGCATATAGCCACCTGAATCTAATGACACCATTGAAGGCATATAATGCCCTCAATTTGGTAGTCATTATAACACAAGAAGCTATAGAGTGGGTGATAGAAATTGGGGAATTGATGCCCAAATATCAAGAGCATGAGGCACTCATCTTGTATATTCTAGATGATTTGAAATTACACAAGGTAAGGGATGTAATTGGTAAGTTGATAAGTAGAATCAATTTTGATTAGATCAATCAAGAAGCATCTAAAAATTTTAATCAGACTTTACAAGGGCTATCACTAGAGGACATTGAAGTTGAGATAGTTTTTTTAAGTAAATTTATATTTTCAAGATCAAATTCTAAATTACAAATATAGAGCATGCAAAAGTCTTAGACCAAATTAACAGGGTACATAGATCCTTGTTATTAAACTTAGATATTATAACATAGAAGCATGATGTGAGTCATAAATATTTTCTTTAGTTGAAGGAAAAGAATAAGAAGAAGATTTATTTTACTGCATCTAGTTTATCTCCTACACAAATAGTGATGACTCCCACTAAGGTTAATGCATCTATACAGATGTCCACTCAGCCTTAGTTAAAAGGGCTAGCTTTTTTTTGCATGTAAATTCAATATAACATAATTAATTTTGTACTTGTATTTTTATTATGATTTGAAATTAATGTAAGAAATACCTAAATTTTTTTTTAAACATTTACACATTGCATGATATTGTAAAGTATGACTTTAATTGTTGTTAAATATAAGTTAACTCTATGTATAAATTACATATGGTTTTGACACTACAATTAAAATTGAGGTTCTAACTATGCCATGTGATCAAATTTTTCATGTACTTGGAGGATGATACTACCCATCCCAAAGTCTATTTAAACATATGTAACTCACATTTTTAAAGGGTTAGAAAATTTTAATACAAAAGCATAATCAATTTAGTTTTTAGCAAATGTGTTTGTGTATTTTCTCTCTATGCTGTATGTAATTAAGCTTAATATTTTTTGGTGTTTGATTCAATAATTCTTAGTGTGAAATAGATTTGGGAAAGTAATTCTTGTTATGATTAATATGCTAGCTTTAGATGTGTAATAATTATTGAGTGATTAGTAGATTATATTGATTATTGGCAAGTAAGTTTATTATTTCATATTTTTTAGTGTGTAGAGGTGTTTTTAATAATATAGTTTTATATGTATGTGAAATAGATATCATAGATATCTCCCTGGTCTGAGTCATAATCTCATGAGTAAAGGTGTGCAACAAATGATCTAAAAGTAGAAAATTTTTATTGATGCCTTTTATTTTCCTATATCATATTATCCTAGACTTTTTGACCATGTCTGTCTATTTGTTTGTAATAGAAGGTAGAAATAGACATTGGTTTTAAAGGCACTAATCCACTTGTAAATAGCCTAAGAGGTGATATTGAAGCCATATAATCCTTATTTTCTTCCCCACCTTTGCCTCCTTTTTTAGAATTTGTTTCTAAGATTTACCCACTTTAGATTAACAACCATCCATCCACCAATTCACCTTTAATAGACTTTCTTTTAGAGAAAATTCATCTATTCATAGTCCTTGTTAAAATTTGCATTCCCTACCTACTATTCCATCACTTTGTTATTAAAATTGCATACTTGTAACTTGTGCCCTAGAGTGCATTTTACCTCCATTGAGATCCTAAAATGTTAAAAGATACCTTGTAACGAATTGGTGTGCATAAAAACTACATCAAAACTCTTTCTAGAATTAGAAGGATGGCCTTGAGTACCTTAAATAAATTAGGTTAGTTTCTACATTGAGTTGCATTAGAGTTACCTAAGAGAGTGAGCAGATCCAGTTCTCAGGCTAGTCTTATAGTCTCACCTTTATCAAATCATAGGAGGCCTAAATTTGTACCAACTACCCATATATATAATAGAGCTAGGACACACTCCATAGTAAGGAACACTTGCATATTGATCATCTCATGGATCAATCACCTTGGTTGGTTGGATATGTTATTACCATCCTCGAGGATGTGAATGCCCTACCCAGGAATCCTAAAGGTATCTACCATCCTTCTCTCCCTTAGGAGGAAGAATGACAAAAGAGCACATTAGGTCTTTCAAATTTGTGATAAGATTAATCAATATTATTATTGAAGATGTTACATATAGGATTTTTCCTTTTAAACTAATGGATGATGCTTATGATTGGTATCTTAATCTGATAGATAATTTTATCACCTCTTAGAATGCATGTCAAGCTACTTTTTTAACATAATTTAGATAAGTCACCATCCCTAGTTTGATATACCAAAACTTTAATAGTATAAAAAGGGAGTCCAAAGAACCAGTTAGGGATTTCAATCCAATATTTTAGAATATCTACACATGGTTAATCCTAACATATAACTAAATGAAGTATTGGCATTAGAGATGTATATAAATGCTCTGGATCTAATTATTATAGTATTTTTGTGAAGGGTTGACACTATAAACACTTTGGCATTAGACTTTGAAGAGACCATTAACATTGATAGGTAGATTAATCCTCAAGTTCTTAGAATAACTAGTGTCAACAATGGTCTCCCAATGTTGAATTTAGTTCTACATGAGAAACATAATGTCCCTGCATTCAATCAAAATAAATTATACATTCTACCTCCTCTAGCATAAACTACACATCCAAATTAATTTTAAAAAAAAAACCATGAACAAGGCAATGTTTATAAAAAAAATAAACATTCAACTACATCCTCTAATAATATTATATAGGGAACTAAATCTATAAAAGTAGATATGTATGCTATACAAAAGATGGTTCAAAAGTTAAGTAATGACTTTTTTGGCATGCAATGAAATATAATAAACACCAATGGTCAAAATACTAAATATAATTTAGGGTTATAGAGGTATAATAAACCATTCAATAGGCCTACAAATAATATAGAGTATCCCAACAAACCTTCAAAAATAAATATAGTAGAGACAACTCTACCCAATTAGTGTAGAATCCATAATACTTCTCAGCATGGTGAAATTGATTATATTGAATTTTATGTAGCATTTGATATCTTTCAAAGAGATGTGTTAATACAAGATCAGATGCATAATCCAACAAAATCACACCAAGACCGTAGCCCTTCAAGCACTACCATGTTCTTTGAGACTCATGAATTTTTTTTCCCAAGTGAAGATTATAATCTATTAGAGGACAACACCAATAAGATTCATGCTTTCCAATAATTATAGAAAGGTGGTTATAACCTAAATAATAGGCAACCCTTCATAACTTCTATTCCTCCAAATAACACAACCAATCCACCAAATCCAAAAGCTGACAATAATCCACCTCCCTTAAAAGGGAATGATCAGCCTCATAATAAGGAGGAACAAAGCAAAGGAAGATATAACATCATTGAAGACATGAATAAAATAAATGCAAACATCACCCTTCATGAATTAGCTAAGATAATTAAATAGGAGCTATTATGGAAGTTTATCATAGGGAAGGCCCCTATGGAAAAACTAAAAGCTCTTATAGAGAATGCAAAAGCCTATAATACCAATGTCATATATAAAAGAAAGAGAGAGGTAACACCCTTTTTACTAACAATCAATGAATTTGGTAAGAAATTTATAATTTTTTAGTTGATTATGGATATTTAAAAACTATGATACCTACTTCTATATGTCAAAATCTTGGCCTAAATCCAATCCCTTCAAAGAGAGTAATTTCACAGTTGGATAAAATAGTGGTTCTAATAATTGGAGAAATGACAAATGTGTGTATTTAAGTATAATATAATCCATGAGTCCATATGATTATATACATACTTATGGTAGACATACCTAAAGGCTATGGACTATTGTTGAGTAGGAACTAGTCTAAGACACTTAATGGATTTCTCTCACATTTGGCTACCATGGAGAGGCATTGCAAACTAAATCTAGATTGATAGGGAACAAAGGATGGCATATCATATCATAGAGTATGATTTCAAGAATGAAGAGGTAAGTTATGAATCCCCTATCCTTGGTATTTATACTTTTACTACCCAAAATCAAATATAGGAGCCAAAATCTATTGACCCCAACCAGTTATGAACTCTTCATTTTGATGGTGCTAGATCCAAATAAGGATCTAGTATAGGAATTGAATTGGTTGATACACAAGGGAAGAATTTCTTGGAAACATACAAATTGCAATTCCCTTACACCAATAATAGGGCTGTATATGAAGCATTAATTTTGGGATTGCAATTTTCACTCAAGAATAATGTTAAGTAGTTATTAGTTTTTAGAGATTCAAAGATGGTAGTTAGTCAAGTTAGAAACAAATACCAGTTCAAGATGCCATATCTAAAAATATATAAACACATATCATGGGATTTTATTGATATCTTTGAGACTTTCAATATAATGTCTATTCCTAGGGAGTAAAATCAAGTTACATATTCACTAGTTGATTTAACTACCAATTTGGATCCTCTCCAAGAATCCAAGGTAAAGATATTCTCTATTGAGATATTACCTTGTCCTTTTATTCCTATAACATAGAAAATTTCCATGTCTTCAATGATGACCACTATATCATTCAATTTATAACCAAATTAGCAAAATTTGGGTCCCAAATCATTGATGATAAGGAAGTTAGTCATCTGTACCAAGAGGAGTCAGATGAGGAAGGTGCCTCTAGCTCAAAGAGAATCATCTCCAAAATGTTTTGGTATATTTATAAATACCATTTGATATATATCCCCAAGATCAAAATTCAAATCAACCTGAAGTTAATGAGTCTGACTTCAAAAGGGATAATTTGGGTGAGGGTCATAACCCACACTACATCAACATTGGCCTAAGTTTTACTCTATAAGAAAGATAATACACATAAGATTTACTCACCCAATATAGATATGTCATGGCATAGACATATGAATACTTGAATTTTTATGACCCAAAGGTCATCACTCATATAATTCCATTGAAACTAGACCACAAGTTATTCAAATAGAGATAGAAACTAATGAATCTTATCTTGGAACCTCTCATTCAAAGAGAAGTGGAAAAGCTATTAAGTGTAATAATAGTCTTACCAATTAGACATTCTACTTGGGTCACCAATTTAGTCCAAATAAAAAAGAAAAGTGGAGAGATTAGATTATGTGTTGATTTTATAAATTTGAATAAAGATTATAAAAAGGACAACTACCCACTGACTTCTTTGGATGAGGTTATTCAGATACTTAGTGGATCTAAAATGATATCCTTCCTAGATGTATTTTTAGGATATAACTAGGTGTTGTTATAATCAGAGGATATATTTAAGACTACATTTACCATAAAATGGGGTACCTATTCATTTAATAGGATGCCTTTTGGCCTAATAAATGTAGGAGCCACTTTTTAGTGAGAAATGGATCACACATTTAAAGGATTAATAAGTAAATGTATAATCATATATATGGATGATATTTTTATGTTCTCTAAGAATAAGAACAATCATGTAATCCATATATAGTCAATATTTAAAAGATCTATAGGGTTTAACATCTCACTTAACCCAAAGAAGAGTAAATTTGGAACTGCTAAGGGTAAGCTCTTGGGACACATCATTATTGAAGAAGGAATCATTATCAATCTAGATAGAATCTAGGGGATTTAAAAGATTACACCACCAAACAACAAGAAGGAGATCAATTCATTCTTTGTGAAGATTAATTTTGTAAGAAAGTTTATTTTAGGATTTTTAGAAATTATGAGACCCCTGAATGCAATGCTCAAATAGGATGCTAAAATAAAATGCATAGTTAAGGCTCAAAAGTCTTTTCAAGACATCAAATATTCTATATCCTAGGCCCCAATACTTATTAGTATATATTTTACAAAGGATTTTTACTTATAATCATTTGATTCAAAACATATGATTTTTATCATCATAACACAAAATAAAGATGAGATTGAGCATCCAATTGCATTCATGAACATGAATATAAAGGATACAAAACTTAAGTAATCCATGATTGATAAATAGATCTTTTCTCTTGTCAAAGTGGTGAAGAAATTTTTAGATTACATCTTGAGGAATAAGACTATTATTATTGTGTCTGATCTTATTATCAAGCTTACTTTATCACAAAATGAATTTGGAGAACACAAGGACAAATGGATGGAAAAGCTACCAGAGTTTGATAGATAAGTCAAGCTTGGTAAGATCATTTAGGGTCAAGGCATCATCCAATTCATGATTGAACTTGCAATATATATTAATATTGAAGAGGTATGTGAATCCTAGGTATCCAAAGGGGAATGGTAGACTGATATAATTAAATATACACTTATAGATACTTTTCCCCCTAAACTCAATCAAGAATAAATGATAGCTTTGAGGCTCAAAGTTTCTCACTATATGATTAAGAAAGGAGTTTTATGTAGGATAAATTATGAAGGTATCTATCTTAGATGTGTATCTATAGAAGAGGATCAATATATTTTGAAAAACTTTCACTAGAATATAGGCATTGGTCATCCATTTGGGAACACCATAGCTCACAAGATCCTAATAATTGGCTATTACTGGTCAATAATTTTCAAGGATGCTCATGCTCATGTAAGGACATGCCATGAATTCCAAGCATTAACAAAAATAGAAGTACTATAGTAATGACCTTGTAACCTATTATTGAATGAAGGCCATTTACCCAATGGGGTGTAGAATTCATTAGTGTCATTAACCCAAACTCATTAATAGGTCATAAGTTTGTTCTCACTACCATATATTATTGCACTTAATAAATTGAAGTAATGGTGATAAAGAATTATAGAACACAAGATGTGATTTTCTTCTTGGAAGAACACATCACAAATAGATTTGGCACTCCCATTTTTATAATTTGTGACAATGGACTATCATTCATATTATCTTAATTAAATGAATGGGATCATGAAAAATAGACCATCTTATAACCATTTCCCTTAGGTAAATGGATTGTCTAAATCAAAAAATAAGAACTTGATATATTTGATTAAAAAATTAGCTAGGGATAATCTACTAAAGTATTCCCTTTGGGTAGACCAAATGAGATATAAAAAATCCCTCAAGGCCTCACCCTATCTTTTGGTATATGGATGAAGGAAAATATTTCCAATCATGTTAAAATTACCAACTTATCAATTCATGTAGGAACACATGGAACCAAATGATAAAACAAATTATCAAATACTAGATATAAAAGAAATGGAAGATTCAAGGACTGAGGCCCTATAGACTTTTAATAAACACTAAAGTGTAGTCAAGAGATGGTTTTACAAAATATCAAAAGTCAAAGCATTTATAAATTCTGATCTAGTATTTCTGTGGGATAAATCCCATGAAAAGAAAGGTCAACATGACAAATTTTCCTTACTTTAGATTGGACCATATCAGATTTTATAGATCCTAAGAAATAATAAATTCCATATAAAGGACCTTCAAGGCAATGAGCTCACATATCTGATCAATAGATAGTTTCTAAAGCATTACTTAATGGATGTACCATCTGAAGATGCCCTCAATTGATAAAGAAACATGGTAAAGGTAGGATTACATTAGTTTATTGCTTTCTAGTTTAGTTTTCTAGCTTTCTCATTTAGTTTCCTAATTTTTAGTGTATATTCTTGATTTCTAGTTAAGTTTATTAATTTCTAATATAGTTTCCGTATTTCTTAGTTTAATTTTCTAGCTTTTTTGGTTTCTTGTGACAATATGAATTGTTTTATTTTGACATGACCAAGATAATATCCAACCAGCTAGGTCCTTATTTTATGCTTAGATAAACATATAAGATAAAGGTAAAATATAAAGTGATTCAAAACTTGGGGTGCATTCATAAATTAGTTATACTTTTATGTTTGAGGTCTCAAGATTCAAGTATATAATCATAGTCATTCAAGGTTGTGTCAGAATTGAATATTTCTACCAAGTATGTGAAAGTTAATCTTGAGTACTTCATATGAATTTAGAAAGTTTTCTCACTCCATTAGACTATGCACACTTATCATATTAATACTTGTTTGGAGGTGATAATAATTGGTGTAGATGTATTTGGCATGGATGTCCTAGTAATGATTTGTTATATAACTACACTAGCTCACATTAGTTTTGGCTCTCCTCCTCCCATTCAAATTCAAAAAAAAAAAAAGAGAGAGAGAAATAAAAAGAACCAATGAGTTCAAAAGAGCAATCAATAAAGGAAAAATAACATCTAAAGCAGATCAAAGGCTCACATGATGAAATAAGGTCAATGTACCATGCATCATGCTTAAGAAAATGAAGAAAGGTGAGAGAAGGAACCCAAGGTATCTTTATCAAAGATATTGATGCCTAATTTGTAGTAGATTAATGCCTAAGCTATATTAATTTAATAATATTTAAAAGGAATTATAATGAAACCTAGATCTGCTCTAAGCCTTTGAAAAGATCCTCATAATAGTGGTTAAATGAACATCAATTTGATACACATAGATCCATGGATGAGAAGGCAAGTATGTTGTGTGATGTAGTTGGGAATCTCTTTCATATATCCAATTATAATATTTTTTTATGACACATTCATATCTAAATTGAAATTGATAACCAAATTTATGAGTTCTTAAATACTCAAAATTATTCCCCCTATAAGTCACCATTTTTTGTACCCAACATTCCCCTTTTCTTTTTAAAGAAAAGAAGAACCACTTTTTTTGGATTTTTGCCTTGTTTTTGTAGCCCTTCTTATACATAGTTATGGAATTTCTATTGAATTTATCCCTAATATTTATACTTAGAAGTACAAACAATGACATTATACATTTTGGACTAACTTACTAATACCTTTTGAGAGTTTAATACTATGAAGGTTTTTAAAACTTAGTTAATTCAGTACTTTGTCTTTAGACATTTTTATCTGACCTCATTTTCAAGAACTTTGTTCTTCAAAACTTATGTTGGGTTTTTCCCATTAGATATTTTGATTGTAATTTTCATATCAAACATTTTTTTCACACTTTTTTATTTGAAAGACTTATTTGGTATTTTATCACAGGGTTTTTGTTTGCAACTTATGTTCAGACATCTTTATTTAAAATTTGATATTAGACATTTGTTTGCACTTTTTTTTAGAAGACTTGTTTGGTATTTTCTCATTAGGTTTTTTGTTTTCAACTTATGTTCAGATGTCTTTATTCAAAAAAATTGTATTAGACATTTTTTTTAGAGTTTCTATGTCGGGCATTTTTTAGAATAATTTTTTTGAAAGACTTGTTATTTAGAATTTCTATATCAAGATTTTTTTTTCAAGACTTTTCATCAAATAATTTGTCTAAAATAATCATCATCAGATTTTCTTTTATTCATAACTTTTGATCAGACATTTTGTTAAACATTGTTCCAATAAATTTGGGTCTTTAGACATTTTGTTTAGGATTTGTGTTCATATCATTTGGTCTAATATTTTTTTGGCTCATTATTAACATAAAACCCAACTCCCAACTCCTGAATGATGAAATCCCACTAGAATTAGCCAACAAAGTGAAACTACTTCCTAACACTTGCCAAATAAAATAACCTGCTGACTAAGTAAATGAGATTTGAACTATGTAGGTAAAATAAACATATGAATATTGGATATTAAAAGTGCAAGAACTTGAATTGAATTATAAGGCTATATACATGACATGTAATAATTGATGTATTCATTTATCATAAATGAATTTGAACTTAATTGTTATTCTATGAACAAAATCTCTAGCTACCTATAAATCCCTTGAAAATAAGTAAATAGTATAAAAGAGCTCTCATGATACATGTAAACATACTTTGAGTACATGAAAAAATTGTGATGGCATCATCATCCAAGATAATTAGAGGATCACTTCCACCATCCCTATTCTCAATCAAAGATTTAACAAAATTCACAGACATAATGTATGATGCAATAATTTTTGACAGTAAGTATGCTAATTACTTGTAGTAATGGGATTCTATTGATGTTTTGGATGAATTTTCATATGAAATAAATCTATCATATATGTATCAATAAATGGTTATAGACTTATTGGATCTTAAGAGATAAAGACTGCACTATGTGGTGGCCAAGCCTGAGGTCATGCCATGCATTGACCTACTAAGAGATTGTTCTTTGTTGGGAAGATTACATATGATTCATTCTTATACCATATGGATCACTATATGTTTATGTACTTAATCACTAGTATGGAATTTAAAGGTATCTATCTCTGCTAATTTCAAATGCAATTTCTAATAAACATAGGTTGGTTATATGGAACAAACATAATTCAATTGACAAAGTGCTGACCTCATGGCTTCTTCCTAGGGAGACAATGGTCCTAGAGGGAAATTATCCCACCCCTATTAATAAATTTAGGATGGGGTTATGAATTGGGATGGATTTATTTAATAGAATATATGGCATGCCAACTATCCATTTTTTAACCTAGATTGGGTTCCATTAATAGATATGATAATGACTAGTGACACAACTTTTACCCTGGGTGAAATCATTAGTTTTAAATTGAGGGAAAAAATATCACATTAGAGTTATTGGCCCAATTCAGGTAGCCATTTTTACATGATGTCATATCTTTTATATATAATAATATACACAATATACATGGACCTTGGGGAGCTTTAGAACTTGACCACAGATTATATAAAGAATTGCATTTACAATTATTATTAGTTTATGCATATATAAAGTACATGGTTCAAATTATGGATGATGTTTATCCTCATGTATGATAGGCAATTCATGGGACTCCACTAACTAGAATTAGAAAAAGCATTGTAGATACACTAGCTTCTTAGGGTGACTATTAGTTGTATCCTAATTATATGGTAATTATGGTTGCTAGTCATAAAGTCCACCCCCTACACCTCCCCAAGTATGTACCATAAAAGCTAATATAGAAATAAATTTCACATCATCTTTGGTGGAGTATCAAGGATGATTTGATAAAATTGATGAAAGGCACAATCTATGGATTGCATATGATCATTACCAAAATGTGTTTCACATAGAGGAAGCATTTTGGGGACATATGCAATAAAAGAAAGCATTATCAATTACCTACCTTGTCATAATATATTGGGATATACATGGTTATATACAAAATCATATTTAGGTTTTTGGTATCCCATACCATCATGTCTAATATGACCATGATTTTCTATTTATGAATGCAAAAGATGGTGCCTAGGTCTTGAAAAGTGTAAAATTTATAGGCTTGAAAGAAGATCATTTAAGCAAAATTTAGCAAGATCATTAAATTTTAGTACAATAAATGCATACCAAGATTTAATCTCTTAAAGGATTGACTACTTTAGATTTTTAGAACAAAAAACCCCCATAACAAATAGAGGTACAAGGGGAGCCTTCCCAATAACTTCCCTTTCTATTAAAGTCTATTAAGAAAGAGCTAGGGTTGCAAGACACCTATCCTATGGGAGATTTAAGGGATATAATTGATTTTTATTCCTTTGCTGTAGAGGACTAAGAGCACCCGACTACATTTCCACTAAAAACACCTATAGTTGTACCCTAATTTTAGGAGTCTATAGTGCAATGTGTAGCTATATAGGAAGATTATTCCTTAATCTAGTAAGCCTCCTCCTCAAACATGAATACTAATATTTTTTATAGGAGGAAACTAAGGGCTCACCTCACATATAATACAATAGTGGATTAACCACATGGCCTACCTTTAGTTCTTCAACAACAAGTGGAGGTAGAGCAAAAAATAGATGAAGAAGAAGAGATGGAAAGAACCAAGGTACTAAGCCTTATATTAAATAAAGGGAAGGCACCAAACGTATATGACATAATAGGTAATAAGGCTCAACCTTCAAACCCTACTTTCCTAGTTTCCTCATATATTCCTATTTTTGGTTCAGTTCTAATTAGCACTATTTTGAAAAATGACAAGGTGAAGGATGTCACTTCCATCGCTAATGTTTCATTTTTATCTTTTTATAAATTATAAATCCCTTTCCTCACTCCCAAGATATAAAAGTATTCTTTGACCACCATTGTTTCATTCTCCTCCATAGTGTCATCTACATCCATTATTTCTACTACTACTGATATTCCCTCCAAGACTACCACAATATAAACCATGAAGAAGAAAAAGGTCACTCAGAAAATTGAAATAACCTTATCCACTCCCAAACTCCATGTTTTTTCCACATAGATCAATTTTATAATAACTTCCATAAGTTCTTCCTAAGATAATACTATTATGTCCTTAGGCAATGGTAAAAGTGGTAAACAAGTCATCATAGTTCATCCACTCCCCTATTATGAAGGTGTGGATTGGTCAAAAATACTTTGTTCCTCCCTTCTTGACACAATCCTCAAAGGAGCTAAAGAGAAGCAATCAATAGAAAATATTAAAGTGAAGGTTGTAACTAAAGATGCACAACAAATAAACCCTGCCTAGTTAGTGATTCCCCATGGGAAATTGATCTAAAATTAAAGGCTTACCAAATTCCTAATTTTAAAATTAGAGAGATACCATTAATAACAACCCTATTTGATAATCCCTCAGGGAGAATTCAAAGGGTTATGAAGAGGAAATTGGAGGAATCTATGAGGTATATTATTGAAGAGAAACATGAGGTCTATCCCTTGTCTAAAAGGTAGAATAGATAGTTGGGTTAGTCCCCCTACATTAAATATTTTAGGTCCCTAGAAGAAGACCATAAAGATGATATTTTATCATTACATGAGGGGGTGGATATGGCAAGACAATATTTATAATAGGAACTAGATAAAATCAAGGAGCAATAATAAATAGTTCATATTCTAATAAGAATTGAGGTTGAAGTGCAAGAAGCTACTTCAAAATGTTATAATTTTTTAGATTCACTTGAAGCAATGAGGGCTAAATTATCCCCTCATATAGATCAAACACATAAATTATTTAATTATTTAAAAAGAGATTAAAATAAACTAAAATTATTTATTTTGTACACTAATAATAAGGCATACAACCACTTAGATCTAATGACACCATTGGATGCATCTATTACCCTCAATTTGGTAGTCATTAGAACACAAGAAGATAGAGAGTGGGTGATAGCATTTGGGGCATTGATGCAAAAATATCCAAAGAATGAGGCACTCATCTTGTAGATTCTAGATGATTTGAAATTATCCAAGGTGAGGGATGTAAGTAATAAGGTTATAATTAGAATCAATTTCAATTAGCTCAATCAATAAGCATCTGATAATTTTAAGCAAATTTTACAAGGGATAGCACTAGAGGACATTGAAGTTTTTTGTGAGGAAAAATGGAATTTTAGTTGATATTTTCAAGATCAACTTCCAAAATACAAATTTAGAACATAAAAAACTCTTAGATTAAATTAATAGGGTGCATAGACCCTCTCTATTAAACTTACATATTATAAGGTAGCAACATGATACAAGTCATAAATATTATCTTGAGTTGAGGTGAAGAAAAATAAAAATATTAAGGTTGTTACATATATTTCAGTGCCTACACAAACAGTGATGACTCCCACTAAGGTTAACATATCCATGCAGATGTCCACTTAGCCTTAGTTGAAAGGGCTAGCTTTTTTACATGTAAAATTAATATAGTGACATCAATTTTGTACTTATAGTTTTCTTATGATTTGAAATAAATGTAATATTTTTCTAATTTATTTTATAAACATGCACACATTGCATGATAGTATAAATGTTGACTTTAACTTTTTATAAATATAAGTTAACTCTATGTATACATTACATACAATTTTGACACTATAGTTAGAACTAAGGTTCTAACTATTCCATGTAATCAATTTTTTCATGTGCTTGGAGGATGAGGTGACCCCTCCCCAAGTCTATTTAAACATATGTAACCCACATTTGTAAATGGTTAGAAAATTTCAATACAAAAGCAAAATAAATTTTGATTATCAGTGAATGTGTTTGTGTATTTTCTCTCCAAGATCTGTGTAATTAGGCTTAATCTTTTTGGTTATTTGATTCAATAATTCTTAATGTGTAACATATATGAGGAATTATTTATTTTCATGATTAATATGCTATTTTTAGATGTGAAATAACTATTGAGTGATTAGTATATTATATTGATTATTGGTAAGTAAGTTGATTGTTTCATAATTTTGAGTGTGTAGAGGTGTTTTTAATGATATAGTTTTCTATGCATGTACAATATCTATCTTAGATACTTCCCTATTTCAAGTCATAATCTCATGGGTAAGGATGTGCAACAACTTCTCTAAAGGGAACAACCTTTGATTTTCCTATAACAAATATCATAGACTTCTTGGCCATGTTTGTCTATGTGTGTGCAATAGCTTCTTAAACATTGGTTCTAAAATAACTTGTCCACTTGGAAACCATATTAAGAGGTGATCCCTAAAGCAATATAATCCTTATTTTCTACCCTACCTTCCCCTCTCTTTTTTTGAGATTATTTTTTAGTTTTACCCACTCAAAATTAACAACCATAAAGCCACCAACTCATCTAGATTTGAATTTATTTTAGATACCATTCATACATTCATAATACTTGTTAAAAACCTACATGCCCTACCTACTAAGCCTTCACCTAGTTTTTAAAATTACATACCTACAACTCGTGCCCTGTAGTGGAGTTTACCTCCATTGAGATCCTAAAATATTAGAGGCTACCTCATTATAAATTAGTGTGCATAAAAATTGCATCAACAAGACTTGAATAAGGTCAATAAAAAAAATCATATATTTAGATGAGTGGATAAGGACCTAGGATATATGTAGACCTAGCATAGAGTAACCTACACTAAAATATTAGTAACAAAGGGCTACAAATCTTAAGATTATGATATGTGATATAACTCTCAATAGGGATTAATGAAGATAAATGATTATAAGGATGGAATTAAATGATTTTAAGAATTATTTTTAAATTAAATTATGGTTAAGTCATTTTAAATAAGGTAAAGTGAAATATCCAACCAAGTTGGGGTGGTACAAGCACAAGAGGGGTCCACTTAAGGAATACATTTATATTTATGTTGTTTGGTTAATCACTCTCCCATGGACACACATTAACACATTACTTAGAATTGACACCTTTTAACATAACATATTTATTGCATTAAATAATGTGTTACAAACAAATAAATTCAAACACACCACTCACACTTAGACACACACACTTACATTGATATCCTTATTACATTACATGAAGAATATTTGAAATATCATACAACCCATTTTTTGACTAAGACAACTCTGTGTTATATTCTTGGAGAGCTCTGATCCTTCAAAACTTACCTCCTCTCTAAAAATTGACTTCTCTAACCAATAAAAATATTCTTCTAACATCCAAATCTTTATGGGGTGTCACTTAAACTTACCTGATCTCCAAAAAACATAAAATTTTTTCAACTTTTAACTTTTAGGATTAAATTCCAAACTATTAGTAACAAATTCTTCCACATGACAAAAAATACAATCACACATAACTATCATAAAATAGCATTATAATTATAAAATTGAGAGAATTGACATGTAGGATAAATAATGAAATTAAAAATACCTCAAGATACATTATCTACTCATGTGTTATTGGATTAAATAATAAATTTATTGGCCCTTGGATGCTTAAGTAACATTTTAGGATAAATGATAGTTGTCAAAATTCTTATTACATTATCACTATAATGCACAACTTGTACTTGTCATGTACTCTGATCTTAATAAGTAACTTCTACTAGTTTATTACTATGTTGAAGAAGCATCTTGCCAATTGTATATGACTAAAGAGATAACATAGACTAAATAAAGCATACATAATATCTCTACTTAATTTCATGACAAAGGAATAATTTTACAACATCATAATTAGATGTTCATAAGGTCACTAAAATAAGGCCACAAAAAAAACACCTAACATAATGTATTTTTTGTTGATGTAATATTTCATGAACCTTTGTATGCACTTACATTAGGGGGTATATGTAATGTAAGGTGATAAATGGAAATCCTAATCAACCCTATATCTATACCAACTTATTCAGTATAAGGGAAATCCTAATAAAAGACACACACATACATATAAAAATAAATTTAAAATATCTAATCTAGTAAGTAAATAAATGAGTAGAGGGATATAAATAATTACCTTTGGGTGGACCCGTCAATGCTTAGATCTCACCCTTTGGCTCAAATGTTCCTTTGTAATAATTGTAGATTGAATAACTTAAATGGCTGAATGAATATCTAAATGGTTGGATGAATACTAAGATATCCTTAGGAACTCTAAAATAAGTCTCTTATTGAGCTTCAATGACACCACAATATAAGATCTCAAAGATAAGATGTCATTCTTCTAACTCTCCTAAATACTAACTAGGGGAATAAATTTGAGCACAAAAAGAGTGTATAAATGTGATATATCTTTAGGAATGAAATATTACCCTTATATATGGATCTAATACCAAATACTAACATTTAAATCTAAGTTTATGGTATCCATTAGAATAATATAGTTGAAAGATGTTGGCTAGCAAAATATGGTATAAACTAGGCCAATACAATACAAATGACAAAAGAGATAATCAAAACTATATCAGGTTGGCTGATATAGTACAATGAATATTTAAGTAACATATATGAAATGTAAATAAAAATGTAATATGGAAATATAATTAGGAGGGCAGATTGATAGTAGTGATGGCATGATGGGATAGTATGCAAACATCTCTCACTTAGTACCATGAGCTAATCCAACCCAATTCTTAGTGCACCCTTTAAGGTATGTAATTAGGGAGATTGATGCATCGATAATACCTATAAGATAAAATATTATAAAAGTGATGAAATGTAAAAAAAATTGGATGTATACATATTCCCCATATAGGTCTTATCACATGTCACAATAGTGTAATATGGGATGGTACTTTTGGATATAAACATAGAAACAAAAAATAACATAACTAAAGAGAAATGTTGAAAGAAATACAAGTAAATAAAAGTAAATAAAAAAAATATGTACCATAAATTTTTCTTGTTTATTTTTTATGATGATTTTATGTGTGTTGTAGCTGATAAAAGGTGCTCATTGAAAATATAAAAGTCCGAGCTGAAAAATAAGAGGAAAAACTATTTTTTTGCATTTTTTTATATTAGTACCTAAACATTCTTTTTACCTTAGTATGATTTGAAGGATTATTTATGTAAAGGAACTACATAAACAAATATATGGTAAAAATACAAAATCTCACATTAAATAACTATAGATTTCATATTTTGATATTTTTACTATAAATATGGAAAGACTATTTATTTTTTGCATTTTTAATTTTTGGAAAATAAAGATCTAAATGATCAAACATAATTCTAAAAAATATTATGGATTGTGAACAATGATAAAAATGTGTAATAGATCACATTACAATTGTAGATAGAGCCGTAAAGGTAGGTGGTGTATATTGAAGAGGAAAACATGTAATAAGACACATTGTAGTTGCAGTTAGAGACTTGAAGGTAGGTGTTATAATCAATCTTCAATTTTGTCTTTTTTGATAAATTAAAAGAGATTTAGTAAATATATGTGATAGGGAAAATTTGTGTATGCAATTTCACCCAAAAAGTGACAAAACAAAGATAAAATTAAGGAAAGTAATGGGTAGTCTAAAAAATAAAAAAATAGGGTCAAGGAAAATAAAACTACCATCAAAAAACTATACCAGCCATGTTTCTATAATTAATAAGGGGGAATTAAACTCTTGGATGATATTTTAGGGTGTGGTTAGTAATATTAAGCAATTTTATGGCCAATATTGTAGGGTATGGCCAAAATAATAGGAAATTGGTAAAATGGATTATACCATAGATTATGGATGATAATGTTGAGAATTATGTAAGGCTAGTGTAGCTAGATGTCTAGCTAATATAGTATAAATAAATCAAGAAAAGATAATACTATAGGGTATGATTGATGTATTAAAAAATGTGTTTACTAGTATAATTATAAATTTTCCATGGCTAGGATCATAGGGTATGGTAGGTGTAGTTATTCCATGGGGTATTGTAGGTATGGATAGTGTAGTTAAAATTATTCCATGAGGTACCATAGGGTATGGTATATATAGTAGAAAAATGGTAAAATTAATGGTATATTATAATGTAGTGATCAATTTATTTAATTATTATTTTTATTTAGTTTGTAATTTAATTTTAAATTTTTGGATAAATATTTTATTGTGCTTTGTTGTTTGATATTTTTCAAAGATGAGGATGATTATGGTGGGACATGGATGCTAGTTAGTTGTTGATCAGTTGGAGAGACTATCAAAAATAAATTTATTTTATCTTATGATTCTAAAATTCAATGGGATCATGGAGATATGCCATGTGCCTTTGAGTGTAAATATCATCCCCATGTTTCTAGGGTGATGGGAGAAGATTAAAAAAATTGTTGGGAGATGGAGTATGACACAATAGTGGTTGTGATTACTTTGGAGGACACCCATGCCATATTGGGGTTGACTATTATAGTCAATATTATGGTATGTGACACTCCATAGTCAACTAATGAGAGGATGAATATATCCTAGTGGCATATGGGATAATATCAATACAAAGAGAATAAGTTCATTGTATAACTTTTTAGGATGTACATCTTAGGAATTATAGATATTTGGAAGGACCTTATCATACTTATAACCATGCATGATCTAAGGCATGAGAGGAGACTTGATGGAAAACCTACTTAATTATATTTAAAAGGCCTATGAATAGAATATAATCTATGAATGATATAGGATATAAATGTGCACAACATTAAACAATAAGGAAATCAGTAATGTATATGTGTAATAGTAAAGTTTTATTGTGTTAAGTTTTGTATAATATCTAAGAGATAAAATGTATGATGTCTCTATAAATACTAATTTCATTATTTTTTACACAACCACCTAATGGAAACGTAAATTAATATCAATGGAAGGATATGACACATTAGTTGAACCATTACATGAGTTGAAAATAATCACTTCATAACTAACAAATTTTGTGACATCACTAATTTTCATTGTTGAAAATTTAATTTCTATAGTACTAACAATTCAAGCACTATGTGGTAATTCATAAGTGGAATTAAATATTAATAATTGGCATGTGGGTGGAGAAACCAATGGTTATATTGATAATGTTAGAGCAAGTCTAGATATGCAAGAGTGGTGAGCTATGTTAATATATATAAACCTATATAATCCTAGATAAAACACCCCTCCATGAAGATAAATTATCCCCATTTCTTGTATTTATTGTAAAATATATGGGAATAAATTGGAAAGCTTCATAAAAATTCCTTAGGAAGGCAATTTACCTACTTTGATTATCTATAAGAGAGGGATATCTTGTTGATGTGTTTATTTGACCTGAGAGTTAATGACTTGATCTAATCTATTAGAATTCTTCAATATATATTAATATTTATATATTGAAAATTATCTATAATATCTAAATTATCCAAAAAAGGTGTAAAGTAATGGCACAATAATTATTTATTGAAGATAAAGTGAAATCAGAGGTAGGATGGAATATTAAGCTCTAAAGAAATCTCTCTTACTAGTTTGGTTATTGTATAGGGCCCATACCAAAGTGTAAAAATATTAAGATAAGGTCATATTAGTGTTTAATTTTTCAAGTGTAGCCATACTCTATCACCAACATAAAAGGTGTGTATCATTTGATGTTTGTCATGATACTACTTGTATTTCACATTATCCTATTACATAATTATTTTAAATTAATGTGGAATGTGTTAAATGGGATAAATTAATTGAAAATGTTTATCAAATTCATTTTGAGATTAATTAGTTTCTATTTTTTATGGTGGAATAGGATATGTTATGTCAATGTGTACAAAAAGACAAAAATTAAAATAGATCTAAAAATGGCTATGTAGTAGATTTTTGCAAAGCTCTATTGTAGTTGTCATGATACTACTTGTATTTCACATTATCCTATTACATAATTATTTTAAATTAATGTGGAATGTGTTAAATGGGATAAATTAATTGAAAATGTTTATCAAATTCATTTTGAGATTAATTAGTTTCTATTTTTTATGGTGGAATAGGATATGTTATGTCAATGTGTACAAAAAGACAAAAATTAAAATAGATCTAAAAATGGCTATGTAGTAGATTTTTGCAAAGCTCTATTGTAGTTGTGATGAATAAATGAAATATTTCATCTAAATTATGTTTATTTTTTGAATTATGAACTATCAAAAGGTGTACTATCATCCTATTTACCACCTCTATTTATCCACCAGTCTATGGATGAAATGTGGTCAATTTGTTCAAATTTGTGTATAACATAGACCAAATAAATTTATATAAATTAATCAATAACATTGTATACCTATAAAATAGGATAGTTTATGGGATTCCAAAGTGGATCCAGACATGCTAAAATTAAAATTGAGTTGTTTTTTAGAGTTGATATTGCTTTCTTATAAGGTATGAGAATTTAAAACTTTAAGAATCTGTCAATTATTACATATATGAAATCATTTCCATTATTATTAGTATGGTATACTAAGATAAAATAAATGGATAAGTATTAACACAGTCTTGTTAGAATGAATAGAGGTGTGTATAATCCTTACTTTTCATTGACCAACTTAGAAATTATAAATGTGGTATAAGACTTGATGTATTTAGATACATTAGCTGATTAAACCTAAGATGTAGATATAATAAGTACTTATGGAAAAATATGAGTATTTTCAACTCCATAATGTCTTAAAATTCTATTAAAATGAGCCTCCCATATCCATTTCTATCTCTCTAGCTCTTTTATATTGCACAAGTTCCCAAGGTGTTATAGGAGTCCATCTTGCAAGTAGATATTTGTAACTAAATTACCAAAAATAAAATTCTAATAGATATCTAAAAAATTCTTGTTAGATGGATATAATTCTAACCATGTAATAACTTTATGTACACATTACATCAAGTATAAAAAGAATAGATCAAACCAGTGGATGGCTTAGATAATCTACGACTAGATTGATACTTCCCTTCATATGCTTAATGTTTATATAGAAATTTAGAAGATAAGAAAAAAATATTTTTGATCTCACTCTTGATGTAATTTGTTCTAATACTACAAGAAATGAAGTGGCTTGTGATCTATGTGGATCAGAATTTCCTTGCTAAAGATATAATGCTTCCATGTTTACATGTTTAAATAATAGAATAAATCTCATGATCATAGGTTGGGTAGTTTCTTACTTGTGTGATGAAAATTTTACTATGGTAAGAAATTTTATTACCATAATGAGTGAGGATTGATCCAATTATGAAGTCAAAGTCATTTTTATCAAACTCAAATGATTTCTAAAGATCTAGTAACACAAGTACTACTATGGAACAAAGTATGGATTTTAATTATTAAAATGATTTAAGTTTTTTGTTTGTCAAGATGAAATATTATTTAGTACCACCTTTGGTAATTTGGTTCAAATTCTAAGTCACATGATGAATACCAAGTACAAATATTTTGTATAAATTTTATAATCCTAAGAAGCTATGAATCTATATGAGGCTCTTAGTTGTGAATATTCCTAGATGAATTTAATCTTACTAGGGTATACATGTACTCCTTATTTGTCTAATATGTATCTTTTATAATATATCTCCCATATATAAAATGAAAATTTTCCATGTTTTCATTTTATCTTGTGTTTCTACAAATTGTCCAAAACTTTTTCTATATGATCTAGATGTTTACCATGGAGCTAGGCTAGTAAGTCCTTAATCCTTCGAAGAGGATAGAATTTATTCGCTATGATATTGTTAAGAGATCTATAGTCAGTGTATATTATCCATGTGTTTTGTTTATTTCATGCAATCATAATAAGTCTATAGTAAGGCAATTCAGCTAGTCTTAATATGTCCTTTATCCATGAGTTGATAGACCCATCACTTAATTTATTCATCATCCAAAAATGATCTATGGTATAAATAAAAATAAGGTAAAGGCAATATATGGATTAAATCAATAATGTGTTTCACCACAAAATATGTAGGTAATTCCTTTAGTGATTGAAATATATCCTTGTATTTTTCCAACATGTGCTTTAAGTCTGAAGTCATTGCTATTGTTGGTAGATTAAATTCAGTATGGATTGACACTGTAATGATGTTCTTACATTCAAATCTTGCCATAAAAATAATAATCTTCATATTAGATGTGAATATCTTATTAAAATACTTTGTCTTGATGAGTGATATATTATTAAATACTTCCTAAGATATCTATGATAACATTCCTAGGATTTGCCTCAAAAACAACATGTTGATGGTAAACATATGGTTAACCAAGTATAAAATTACATACCTATAATGGAGCAACATCGTACAAGAATATATCTTGAAAAACCATAATTTTATACACTAATTTACACTATTGAGTGATGTGTTTATTGGGTTCCAAACCAAACCATCCAATAGAGTATGATTTTGGGTGAGCCCTTAGTGTAAAGTTCAATTTGTGAACTACTTCAAGAGAAATCAGTGCTTTTGACTTCTATTTTCAATAATGAAGTGTACTAACTGAGCATTGATAAAAATTTGAGAATGGAATAATATTTTTACTTCCTCTATTTCCACATGGGTAGCAGAAATGTTTACAATACCCACCATGGTGATACATTCAAAATCCATCATTTGATTACCCATCTCTAATAATTTAGTGATTTTACATGTTTATTCAATCCCTACATGTAGTTTATTCATAACACAACATTATTCATTGGTATGAATACTTGAGTTATGTATTAAGCACCACCTGCTAATCTTGGACTATTTTTTTGATCATTTGGTGATTGTTACTTTTTATATGGACAGTGTTTGACACTATTCCCTATTTTGGAGTTTTTCTTGGAATATTTAGATTGATTATTGGTATTAGACTTAGAATTTTCTATCATAATATTGGATTGGAATTTTCTTAAAATTTTCAATAAAATATGTATGAGTATTTAATTAAAATGATATTTGATATCCATATTTGATTGGATATGTGGTCTTAAGCCTAACTTATAGTTAAAAACCAAGTTTTATTCTAAATCATGAATCTTGAGTTTGGACACCAATGTATGAAAGTCAACTATGTGTTATTCTATAGATTTTTATTTACCTTGGCATAATAAAGATAAATTAATGTATTGGTCATCATACTTTCCAAAATGCTAATAGATTTATTTTAGTGATTTTATGATGATTTTCCATGTGTTTATATATATATATATATATATATATAAAATTAATCTTGATGATTCTTATGTGAAGTGCAATAATTTTCCCACCATTTCTTTACTGATAAATAAAATTTTAGAAGAGGATGTAATATTATCTTAGTTAGAGAATTCATTAACCATATAGTATGGAAAAATTATGTTAATCCAATTATCTAGTGCCTCTACATCTATTTTTCCTTCAAACATAGGGATGTTTACATTGACTTAAAGTAGTATGGTGTTTGACCACAAAATGACAAAGGATAATGAGAAGTGTTGGAATTAGTATATTTCCTAAGAAGTAGAAACAAATTATCAATGATAATTCCTCATTCACATACATGGAATTCTTCCAATTATTCCCACTCTCTTTTCAATGCATCCTCTATCATTTTTTTGAACATTTTTTGAATTTTTTGTCATTGATGATTTGTCTCCCATTTAATAACATGAAGGAAGGTATGATGAAGGGTCACATGTATATATCTCTAATTTATTTTACTCATACCTATTATGAGTGGGAATGTAAATTGAGACAAAGTTTATAGAAACCATGATACCACTTAGAAATGATATGAATTATGTGAACTTTGATGCCACTGATCCAGGGTTGAGGAGGAGACCCGATGGAAAACATACTTAAACATATTTAAGAGGGTTATTAATGGAATAAAATTTGTGAATGATAGAGGATATGAACATGAAATTAATTAAAAAATAAGTAAAGTAAAGAATAGGAATGAAAACCAATGTATATATGTAATAACAAAGTTTTATTGTGCTTAGTTATATACAATAACTAAGAGATAAGGTGTTTAGTGTCTATGTAATTCATATATTCATTATTGTTTTATATCCAACTAAAAATAATGGAAGTTTATATTAATATATAATATAAGGAAATGAGGCATTGGCTAATCCATTTTTAGAGGAAATGAGGCATTGGCTAAGGCCTAAGCCATTATAGGATTTGGTAATTATAGTCACTTAAATTTGTTCATGAATACTGGATTATTTGACTTTTAGACCTATTGCACTTTAATTGACTTGAAAACTTAATATGGACCTTTTTTGACACCTCACTCTATCCTAAGAATCTGCATAGACCAATTTGATTTTTAAATTTATATATAATACCTACATAAATGTTATAGTTTTAAAAACACCCCTAAGCATATGTGTGGAAAATCCCAAACCCAAAAGTCCCACATTTCCCTTAAGGATAAAAATGTCCAGTGTGGGATAATAGTGTTTGAATTTGTATCCCTTATGGGATGTTTCTATCCTTAGCCCCTCTAGTAGTTAATTTTTCAAATTACACCCCTCTTTCATAATTATTTATTTACATTTAGGATAAGAATCATAAGTATTTACAATTATGGATTGATATAAAGGATAATTCAAGTCACCTATTCTACCAGTTCAAAATTTAAATACAAATTCATAATTACACTATTACACATTGATAAAATCTTTCCTATTCTTCCCAATTCTAATTGTAATCACTTGAAGCAGTACTAAACCAATTCCAAATCCTATTTTATCCAAGCCAAAGTAAATCATGATCAAGTATTTAAATCATGTATAAATGAATTAATATATTTAAAGAAACATAATTTCACACAACACTCTAAGTTGGATAACTACGTGGGATCAAATTCCATATTCAAAATATTAGATATATGGTAATTATTTAGTCATTTTGGGGGTGATTGGGGTTAGTTGAACTCATTACACTCCCCATTTTTTATTTAATTTTTTTCATTCATTACCAAACCCTATTAATATTTCAACTTTGGATAAGTCATTTTTATGTATTTCACACACATCTAAAGGTTGAATAGTTGAATAAAAAATAACTTAAGCTATGGTAAATTATCATGACTTGTATTCCTAATTTTTTAGCAAAGGACAAGATCAAATAGTTTAGGACTATAGTGGTAGTCAATCCTATCCCAAGTTGTATGATCCTATCCTTCATCAATTTCAATTCTAACTTCTAGGTGCTTATATATTTAGTTCACATTTGATAGTTTCAACCTTATGTCAACTTCACATAGTGAGATCTTAGTCATACATAAATTAATTTGATCATTTCATTCATATTTAGTCTTATTTATTTTGATTTAACTTTGTCATATTCAATCTTTTAATTTCATCATGCTTATCGCAAGTTTATTTTAAACATTATGTTATATAATATTAAATATATATGAATTACAGATAATTCACCTATTAATTCAAGTTTTTATAAAACATATTTGTGAACCAATTTTTTAATTCAAACATTGCATAAAAAATTGGTGCTAGGGTTTAGCTAAATTTATGAACATTCAAAACTAAAATAATTTTATTTTGAATTTGGATCTAAATATAACACAAATAACTTCCTTTTGACCTCAGCTATAATCATTAACATGGAAATTACATTATTATGATATTAAATATGATATATAACACTAAACAAAGTTATTTTTTACCTTAGATTTCATAATAATTTACTAATATCGACACATAAAAGTTTCATTTTTGTAGGATTTACATTTAAGTTTTATATTACTCTTACTTAAAAACAACTATATGGTTATACTTGGTGAGAAATTTTTATTTTAAACATCCTTATTTTTCATTTCATGTTGTATTTCCATAATAAGGAAGATTATTCAAACACATGTATTAAAACAAATCAAATCAAATGTGAAAACACAAACATTACAAATACAATATTTAATAAAATCAAGAGTGACATATTAACAAGAGTGGTTATACATTTAAGATGTTATAAGGCTTAATTTGTATCCTCTTGATGGACTTATTATGACCATATAAAGTGACAAGATTCATGAATTTGATTTTATTATAATTAATAGATTTGAGCCTATTGATGCAAATTAATTTGTTAAAGACCTTAATACCCATCTATATGAAATGGAATATTTTATAATTATTGTTAGATAAGAAAAAATAAACATGATCATTCCATTGCATCTGAAGAACCAAATGATTCAATTTATCAACTCTCATAAATCTTAACTTATGTGTAATTACTTATACAATTGATATTTTTATTACACCTACACCTTTATAGACTTAGGGGTAATCCAAGGCTTATAACATATCTCTATGCCCATACCTAACCAAATGAATCATATAATAATTTTTATAGATATGCATAATACATCACATACCTTTCCTACTAAATAATTCCTTGTGTAAAATATTTCACTTTCACATGCTATGGTGTTGCAATTAGATTAAGGTATATGAAAAGTTCTCCAATCATTGGATTCTAATTCCTTGATTCATAATCCATTATCACTTGATATTGTAACATATCCTCTACGTAGAGGATTTATATCTACTAAACTTCAATTATATGAAGGTAAAAAAAATCCAAAATAATATCTTAGATGTTTTCATGCCTCATTTCTATATTATGCTTTCAATTACAAATTTATAATTAATTTTCTTCAACAAATCTTAAGAGATTATGACTTGAATTGATTTTATGATCTACATATTTAATCATTCAAAGCATTCAATCCACTAGAAGATTAATTACTTAAACATGTAACAAATTTGATGAAAATATTTCATATGAGTAAATTTATAAACTTAAACAAGGAACTAATGAGCATATCAATGATTATATACTTCCTTACAAGACTATGATTGCTAAAATGACTAACACACTGGTAGATAATGAATTAAAAGATATTTTAAAGAAAATTATAATTTAACCTTTCCATGAGTCAATTATTTTTAAAAAAATCATATAATTTGAATATTTTTGTCATATAATAAGAGAAAGAAAATTCAAGCTTCTTGATTTGAAAAAGCTCAAGTATGCACCCACATGTACATATACTTCCAAAATGAAGTTTCAAAAGAAAACATCTTATAAATATAAAATAAAAGATATAAATTTGATGAAAATATTAAAATTAACATTATTTATCAACCTTCTAACAATAGTTTTTATTAGATCAACCAAGGAGGCAATTCTTGAGATTATCAAAACTACCTCATAAATTTCTTTAAAATTTATTTAAATTCAATCTAATTACTCTACCTCCACCATTCAATGTTGATATGAGTAAACCTCGAGATAAATATTTATATAACAATTATTTTGTGATTATCGTAGATGCAATGGTCACTGTAATAACAAATGACTCAATCTAAAGCACATTATTAAAGATCTTATCAATGATAATGTCATTGAACTAGGCACCAATATAAAGGAAACTAAGTCTCAAAATAATTAGAATAATAAGTTGAAGAGTTTTTAGTGAACCATTTCCAATCATGGTACCAATAAGGATGATCAAAAATACATCATACCTAACATGCTTATCCACCTCTTGATTCATATGATCATCTGTTATAAAGAATTACTAGTACAAATTTTCAAACTCCTCCACCATGTCTTATGATTACTTTTTATAATAGTGAGATAGTGGATAGTGATTCTAATTTTCATGATTTATGTGTACGATCTTATTTTGATAAACAACCCAATCATAATTTCTTAGTTGATAATGGATTAAGTGAGAATGCATGCATAATAACATTAATTACTACATTTAGTGTGTTACAAAAATAATTACATACAAGTAACATACAAAAGTGTCAAGACATTTAAAGGGAAAAGACAAACCACTTTGAGACACATTGTGTTGCATCTTTAGGTAGGTGATTCTATAATATTTACTCCTTTTCTAGATATACCTCAAAATAGGGTATTTTACATAATATGAGGATTATCTTGTTTAAAGAAACTATGTTATACCTTCTATGATACATATATGCCTAATTTGAATTTAATACAATTAATTTATAATTTTAGGAATCATATATGAGTACCCTCTACAATATATACTACCTCCTCCCCATATATTTTCACAATTTATTGATATATCTATTCAATAAGAAATCACATTTAAATTTTTTGTACCTAATTAAAACATTTATATTCAACCAATTTAGAAAAGTGTGTAAAGGTTTCAAAAGTGACCAACACAAAATTGAACTTATAAAAAATAGGTGTTTAATTCTCAACAAACATCATCATATACAATAACTTTTAAAATGTTGATATATATATATATATATATATATCAACATTTTACTAAAAAGGAACAAAAATTATCACAATATCCTACTAGTCCTCATCATTCTACATATCCTCAGTTACTACTCCTACATAGTATTATACAAGTATTGATCTAGATATATTTATTTCAACACATTGTGTATTTTATGATTATAATTCATGAACATATAACATAATTTGATCCTAAAATGCATTCCTTATACCACTTATTAAATATCATTAATATTATCATATTGATGATATCGCTTGTTAGGTTGTAACATCTTCATATATTCTAATAATCAAACACTTTCAAATAATTCCAAAATTAAAAAACTTCGATTGTGCATAGCTTCATGATTGTAAATTATATTAATTTATTTTTTGTGCTTACAATCAATTTGACAAATTATTATAAGCCTTTGGATCTTGATGATTTTTTGGCCTCTTGGCTCTTACCTTTCACCTTTTGAGATCTAGAGAATTAAAAACATTGGTTTATTTAACCCTTTATCTCTCTATTTTCATAGTTTGTATTAATCAAAATTAATTTTATGACAAAGACATAAACAATCCTTAAGGGATAAAATTGACTACTATTAATGTGGTCAGTTTCTTGATCCTATCATGTGAAAATTTTCACCTATAATTAAAAATTTGAGCATGTAAATCCTTAATATTACCTATTTTCATAGGTTTCACTCAATTATAGTATGTAATCAAGTGCTCATACATGAAAAATATTTATTTTACTATGTTATATTTATCATACATGGTACATACTTTGACAAGTGTACATTAAATGACACAAGGATGTAAAATCAATCCTCTACATACTTACTCTATTCTCATAGGTTTTCAACTACAATCACATATATAGTGGGGGAATCTTGATCATAGATGGACATGCCATCATTTATAATACATAATTTACATTGGGACAAGTTTTGGATTATTTATATACCTTTCATTTATTTTAATTTTAAACCCTTGATTATCACTAGTTTCTAGTATTTCTAGTTTCAAAATTCAAATATGAAAAAAATATCAAAACATTCAAAATATTATAGTAATCCAAAATTAGCACCTAAGCATGATTATACATATAGTTTACATCATTTTCATATGTTATTAATCTCATGATAAGTATATAACATACTCTTTTTATATCACACATGTGTCTTAGTGATATTCAAAATTGTTATGCATGACATACAAATTTCACATGGACTAATATGTTGGACTTTCCTCTATCTAATATCCTTGCTAAAGTTGAGGCATCTTATCCACATATTATAATATTTTTGTGTTTTAATTTTATAACTCCTATACTAATGAACTATATACTTATTATAAATGTCTTTCTAACATCTTTATCTTAAATTGTGTATATGATAATGTTATTTGTTGGGATATGATCACATTACATATATATGTATTAGAATACAATTCTAGTTCTATGTTTCATTAGTGCTATTAATTTTACATAATATATTAAACTCTAGTTTATCTATTGTGTATCAACCTTGGGCCTTGCACAAAATTTTATTGAACATATCTATGAGATCTTATTTGATATGTGTGACATTTTAACATGTCCATTATTTGTGGCCATTGTAATTTTTTATGTGACATTGAAATAAGTCCATTATTTGTGACATTATTCATATCCTTTATGTATGTCCTTTGTCATTGTATGTGCAAAAAAATTACTTATATGACATCTAAACATGTCCCTTATATGTATCCCTTGGCCTTATTGTATGTAATTACACTTATTGTGATTGTGTTCTTGTTGAGTTTGTTAAATATTATTAGATCCATAATCCATATCATGCACTAACTAATGAATAATATAATAAATTATACTTTAATTAAATTTGGTGCTTAATCATGCTCAAATTATCCATTGGTTTAGATAAGGAAATAACTTATCTAAATTCTTTATGGGAAGCACTAAATCTGCAATGCTTAAAGGAAGCATCATATCAAATAAAAATCATAAAAAACATTGGTTTCACATATACATTTGTAATCCCCCCTTGTTATTTTCAAATTCAAGTTACATTTCAATTTTTAGTATCATATATGAACATTAATTACTTTTAAATCATTATAGTATTTTCCATGAAACATGTTACATGATTCAGAGCTTCTTCCAAAGTAAACATGTGTTGTACACACTCATATATATTTTTAATTTACTATAGTAATTTTATTTCAAAACTAAAGTGGGGTAAAGTATATTCACTTAATTTTTTTCATGAATACTTGACTATGTATGTTTTGGCCCTATTTCACTTTAATTGACTTGAGCACTTAATTTGGACCTATTTCAACACCTCACTCCATCCTAAGCATCTACTAGATGTATTTCCTTTTTAAATTAGTATTTGATGCCTGTAGAAATGTTCTAACTACCAAAAACACCCTATCATATGTATATACAATTTTGGACATAAAAGTCATAAGTTTCCCTTATGGATAAAAATGTCTAGTAGGGAACAATAGTGGAAGATATTTTAGTCCCTTTTAGGACATTTTTATATTTAGCCACTCTAATGGTCATATTTTAAAATTTATCCACTCTATTACAGTTAGGTTCATAATTTTAGCATAAGAAACGTGAGGATTTCCCCTTTTGTATTACTATAAAGATACACTCAATTTACCTATTCTACCACTTGGAAATTTTAATACAAACACATACTTATACTACTACGCATTGAAAAAAGCTTTCATATTGTTCCTAATTCTAATTATAATCACTTAAATTAATCCTTAACTAAGTCTGAAGCCTATTTTATCCAAGCCAAATAAAATCATGATAAAAATTCAAGACATATATAGATGCATTAATATAGTTAAAGAAGCACAATTGTCTATAGCACTCTAAGTTAGAGAACTATGTGGGATTGAATTCCCTCTTTGGAGTCTTAGATATACAGGCAATGTTAAATCATTGTGGGTGTGATTGGTGCCAATTTAACCCATTATGATCCTCCATTTATTATATTTTTTAGGTTTTTAACCATTTCTAAACCCTATTAGGGTTTCAAATTTGGAAAATTTATTTATAGGTCTTTCACACACATTTAAAGGTCAAATATCTACATAGAAACCTAATTTAAGTTATCACAAATGATCATAACCTGATTTCTTTATTTTTCATCAAATAAAAATATATTATATATAAGTAACATCCAAAAGTGTCAAGACATTTAATGGTAAACAACAAACCACTTTGGGACACATTATGTTTCCTATTCAAGTAGGCCCCACTACATTATCTACTCCTTTTCTAGTTATACCTCAAAATGGGGTATTTTACATGATATGAGGATTCCCTTGGTTACATAAACAATTTATTGTACCTTTTACTGTGTGTATGTGTTGTGTGTGTGTGTGTGTGTGTGTGTGTGTGTGTGTGTGTGTGTGTGTGTGTGTGTGTGTGTGTGTGTGTGTGTGTACATATACATACACATATATATATATATGTATGTATGTATGTATATGTATATATACATATATATATATACACACATATACATACATACATACATATATATATATATATATAAATACATATATATATATATATGTATAAATACATATATGTGTGTGTGTGTGTGTGTGTGTGTGTGTATGCATATATATATGTATATATATCTACATATATATACATGTATATGCATATATATATACACACACACACACATATATATATACATATATGTATATATATATACATTTATGTGTGTGTGTGTCATATATATATATATATGTATGTATGTATGTATATACATACATACATACATACATACATACATATATATATATATATATATATATATAATCAATAAAAAATAACATTTAAAGTTTTTGAACCTAATTAAAACATTTATATTCAACCAATTTAGAAAAGTGTCTAAAGGGATAAAAAGTGACTGATGCAAAAGTAAGCTTATCAAAAAAAGGTGTTTAATTATAAACAAACATAATCATATATAACACCTTCCAAATTGGTGATACATATATATCAACATGTTCCTCAAAAGGATCCATTTTTTTTCATAATATCTTACTAGTCCTCATCAGATCTTATATCATTCTACATAACTAAAACAACCCCAAAAAAAAATATTTTTGGAATCAATATTAGAATAAATTTTGGACACATGTTATGCCCTCTTAAAATTCTTGATAATTCAATAAAAATATTCAATGCACTACATGCATACATAACTAGAATTCAAGGAGGGGAACTAAGGCAATTTGATATAGGTAAACATATACAAAATTTGTTATGGGGAAGCTTGTTGTTGTATTAGAAAGATTTTGGAATTTAGGGTGTATTAGTATATGCATACACTAATAAGTCCCAAGCACCATAAGTGGATATCATACTTCCACATAGGACCATTTATAAGTCCTTGACACTAGGTAAATACCTCATTCTCCTTAGTGGTTTTCAGTCCCATTAGAGGATGGTTAAGTTGAAGGATTGGTTTAACTGGGAAGGATAAATTTATTTTTCCTAAGTTATCATTTAGGTTGATCATGGGATTAGATCAAAGGTACATGATATATAAATTAAACAAGTACTACAATTAACAAATAGAATAAATTCAACACTTATAGGGTTTGATTCATCCATACAACAATTTATATTAAAGCATAAGAGAAAATAGATTAAATACAAGATTCTTTAGTGCTACTGGATGGATTATAACACCTTACAACCTTTAAGGTCATTTCACTATTCATACACCATTTATATTAAACATGGATGTTCATATTAGTTTATGATGTAGTTATAACCCAACATTTCCACTCTATAGTATATACAACTATTTAGATTAGCATAGATAATGATAATAAAAGAGTTTAAGATATTCAAGTAATTAAAATTGAACTATTTATTTAGATTAATAACTTATGTAGATATTGATAGTGAAGTTCAATAAAGTAACCACTTAATAAATAATTATCTTCATTCCATATTCTATAAATGGATAATTAAAGATATCATTGTGTTAATAATTCATTTGTAATTCAACTGGAAAACAACAAGCATACAACAAAAGAATTCAAGCATGGAGTCCAACACCATAAAAAATGAAGTTATCCAAGTTTCAAGATTAGTGGAAACCAAATAAAAGGTTCCACTTAAGGAATTATTACAAAGCTCTATGTTTGGTAGTGGAGGCAATAAGATAAGCAAGTTTAGTTATCATGAAGGATGGAAATGCATACAGCTAAATAAGAAAGTAACTAGTTAGTCTATAACTTAAGTCTCATTCAATGGATAAAAGTGATATAATAAATTATTTATCATCCTTGAATTCATTATGCTTTTCTTAAATTTCATTTATCTAATCAAGTAATAAACCTAAGTAAAACATTGTACATGATCAGACTTAAATCATAATAACTAAATAAATATTAATTCCTTTACCAATTATTACAAGTATTTACTTATTAATCTCATATTTCACAATTCAACATAGATAACTTAATAAGTAATACTTTATAATTATGAATGAAATATATACCTTGCATGCAGCCAAATATGTATAAAGTTCATGATCAAAAAGAGTGTTTGGTCTATTTTTCTCATGATCTAGATATCAAGTTTTATGCATTGTTGAAAGGATTAAGAGGCTCATATGGATCTATGTAATTATGTCCAAAAGTAACAAGTTGACCAAACACTAATTTAGCTAATGCAAATTACTATATAGATTCTATCTGAATTCCCATAGAAATTATTCATTATGAATTAAATAGACTACAAAATTAATGAAAAAATGTAAATCATCTATATAACTATGTTTCCTTAAAGTGGCAAGCTAAAACAAATACTAACTTCTTTGATAACGTAATTCATATCTCATTTATTTTTTCTATTTAGAATAGATTTCCTCAATTAGATCTAATGTGAAAACATCTAAGTAAATCCCAAGTGAATAGTCATGAATTAATTCAATTGACATCAAGGATTAATAGGGCAAGGAATATTCTTGAAGATGCACATTTTTATCAACTAATCAAACTAGGATCAATCTCATAAGAGAACATTACATCACTGCAATATTAGTCTAATAATGAACAAGCATATAGTAATTGATTTCATTACATATTTAAATCGATCTTAAGGATTTTTAAATTAATGTAAGATTAATATGACATATATCAACTAGTGGTATGCCCAATCAATTCCATCTTGTTATGATCATAAAGAATAAAAGATTAGTTCAATAATTAAATAATATAAGGTACCTATATAGTAGCTTCAGACAATAATTAGTTTATTTATTCATGATTTCATTTCCATTTTCAATCCATTAATAACATTCATTAGTAGACGTCAAGATCAATATAAATATTAACTAAAAACTATAATTGATACTATCTATACATGTTAATTTTAATCAAATCAACCAATAAATTTGTTACCATATTCTATATGTGAGTATGAAGTCATAAAAATGTGGAGTCTAACATGAACCAATTGATTAGGATAACCCACCTAATCATCCCTATGAGACCAACCATTGGTGGACCTCACCACCCCAACGATCAATAGTATAGTGGTTGTGATAACCAAAAACATGAGATGAATTCTGAGCACATTGATCTCTAAATTAAAGACATATCAAATAAAAATAATACATGCCACATATTCAAATAATTCGAAGACAAGATGAGAATAGTTATACTATCTAAGTATATATTAGGAGTAGGGATGGTTAACTTAAGACGTTGAATGATATTGAATGGATTAATTATAATCTATTATATATATTTTGAAATTATCTTACTTTGGAACCCCATCTAATATCACAACCATACTTAACCATATGAACCCACAATATATACTTTTAAATATTTAAGTCTAGTCCAAGAATGAAAATCCACACATTCCAACAAGTAATGAAACCAAATTAAATAGTGACACAACTAGAATATATCTTAATTAATAATTATAAATCTAACATAGTATAAATTAAATAGTCATGCCTCCATATGTCACAGGTCTAAACATGAACTAGAAAAACATAAAATGGCTAGGTCAAATAATCAATTAAAATACATCAATAATATAATCATATTATTATTATAAACATAGGCATCATTATGTAATCATGCAACATAGTGAAATCCTAAAGCTTAAAGCAAGAGTAACATAATCAATACACTATCATAGAAATGATTATAAAATGAACACCTTTTAATCAAGCCAAAAACATGTAAAATCAAAATGACCAAAAGCCAATAAAAGCCAAGACTGAACCAAACCAAATATAGGATCGAGATGTAAGATTACAACAAAACACATAAGTCCAAGTGAACAACCCACTTATGATAAGGAACATAGTCACATAAATCTTAAATCCATACAACATATATATGTATATAATTACATGTATATCTACATCAATTTAATCAACATCTTTATAGTTTAATGAATAAAATGTAACATAGCCATCCACAACACAACCACTCACTAAAGAGAATAAATGATTTATGATTGTATAAGAGAGACAAAGATCAAATGGATTCAAATAAAACACCATCATTCTGATAATTTTTAACTATATAACCAAGAAATCAAGGTCATGGCTTACCCACATAGTAGAATGAAAATATCATAGACTATTTCTAATAACAAGGTTTATAAATAAGTAGTGATACATAAATTTCAACATAGAATATAACTATAATGACCAAGATTCTAACATATATATGTAAACACAACTTGGGTTTGGTATAAACACAACATAACAAAAAAACCAATTGACAATATAATCAAAACCTAAGATAACAATGCTCTGACCTAATATATCCATAAGTTTCTAATAAAATAGTGAGCAAGGTTATCATAATGTAAATATCCTAGTGATATTCAATAACATAGTCAATAAAACTTGTTTAGTCTTTAAGTCACAGAACATAAAAATGGTTTCACCTAGATGGTAACATCAACCAAATAAATTTATTAAAACAAACATGACTCACACATTTTCTCAAAGAACATAGTTAATATATTTAAGAATAAAATTATTTTCTGATTAAATAAAACACATTCACTCGCAATAGATATCAAAATCATGTTTTAACTTATACACATGAGAAAACCATTATTATTTAAAAAATCACACACACACACACACACACACACACACACACACACACACACACACACACACACACACACACACACACACACACACACACACACACACACACACACACACACACACACACACACACACACACACACACACACACACACACACAACACACACACACACACACACACACACACACACACACACACACACACTCACTGTGTGTGTGTGTGTGTGTGTGTGTGTGTGTGTTTGTGTGTGTGTGTGTGTGTGTGTGTGTGTGTGTGTGTGTGTGTGTGTGTGTGTGTGTGTGTGTGTGTGTGTGTGTGTGTGTGTGTGTGTGTGTGTGTGTGTGTGTTTGTGATTTTGTAAATACTAATGGTTTTCTCATGTCTATGTGTGTGTGTGTGTGTGTGTGTGTGTTTGTGTGTGTGTGTGTGTGTGTGTGTGTGTGTGTGTGTGTGTGTGTGTGTGTGTGTGTGTGTGTGTGTGTGTGTGTGTGTGTGTGTGTGTGTGTGTGTGTGTGTGTGTGTGTGTGTGTGTGTGTGTGTGTGTGTGTGTGTGTGTGTGTTTGTGATTTTGTAAATACTAATGGTTTTCTCATGTCTCACACACGTGTGTGTGTGTGTGTGTGTGTGTGTGTGTGTGACATGAGAAAACCATTAGTATTTACAAAATCACAAACACACACACACACACACACACACACACACACACACACACACACACACACACACACACACACACACACACACACACACACACACACACACACACACACACACACACACACACACACACACGTGTGTGTGTGTGACATGAGAAAACCATTAGTATATACAAAATCACACACACACACACGCGCGCGCGCGCGCGTGTGTGTGTGTGTGTGTGTGTGTGTGTGTGTGTACACAACTAATAAAACCATACATAAGCCTCTTTATAAAACATAGTCATCACTTGAAATAGTTTCAAACTCATATGCATGAAAACATAGTCCATGACCCATTTTAGAAACAATTCAAAATGACTGTATGTAGATGAACATTCAAATCAAACATTATATATATTGCATATACATTTATTACAAGTTTATATGAAATTAATGTATTGATATATCACTAAAAGGGGTTTGCGCATGCACCCAAGAGTCCAAAGACTCCTGACTACACAAGCAACATCTAAATATTTTATTTTCATTCAAAACAATCAACCAAAATCAAACCATAAAAACCAAATGACTTACACAAATATTCAAAAACATCTAAAATCTCAAAAGGTAAGAACCTCTATTTTTTTGCCAAGCATTGTGGTGTAATTTCCAAATCATCTTGCTTGCCATTAAAACTAATTGATCTTTTATACTATTTACTCCCCAAAATTTATATCTTCCTAACACTTATGCCTACCATCCCAACTTCCCATTCTTTTCATCTACTCCCCCATGCCTCTAATCAGTTCAAATTCAATTTAGGGAGGAGAGAGAACACCTTCCAATTCCAAGGCAAGCCCCACCAACCTCACCATTAATGGTGAGTCTAGAAGGCTCTATGATTAAGCAATCTGCCACTAATAGAAAATAGTATTATTGCTAAACAAAAGGACTAAACATAAAATAATTGATTAACATTGAAACCTTCACCAAAATGCCACCTATCTCAATAAATGAGGTTAATGTATTCCCTCATAAGCTATCAACCTAAGTTGATATAATATAAAATAGCATCGATGAACTAAACTAGGTCTAATTCAAGCCATGACTAAACTTAGTCATTAAAACAATATGCCATTACCTTAGTAAATAATGCTAGGTCGAAGGGGTTAGGATAAGAACAAAGGGTGATAAGGGTTCCTAAGCAGGGTGTTAGGTTTAGGTGGGTCTAGTTATGTTTAGGTACAAAATTGAATAGGTCACAAGGATTAATCGAGAAATAAGAAAGATTTAAATACCTACAAGAATAAAGAATGAAGTTATGCATATAAAAAAGGCTTCAACTGAAAAAACATTTAATGAAATATAAAAATAAATAATAAGTGATAATGATATCGATAAAGTATAATAGTAACACCATCATAAGGACCATAGTCAACAAACATAACAACCAAATCAAAGTGTCTAAAGGATAATCAAATAATAAGTATACATGTCAACATTCTCAAAATTCATCAATTTCAAGAGTATAGCCTCCAACATCTACCTATCTCATAGACAAAACCTACAACCACTAAAAATGGCATAAATTTTATTATGTAATTAAATGATAATAAAAATTATAAAATCATCATCAATAGTAATAAGTCCATAGAATAATTAATCACAAAATCAAGTATGCAACCAAAACTAATGCAACCAGTACCATAGATAGTCCTACTAAACAATAGCTAATAATCATAATGTTAATGTTATAATAGAAAAATATATAATGAAAATATGAGATCATACATCCTCCCCTTCATGGAAGGAATTCATCTTGGTGACTTAATAAAAAAGCCAAGCATAATTTTGTCTAAAAATATGAGCATCTTCCTATGTAACACTCTTTTCATTGATAGTGTCCCATTGCACCAAAACCTATTATATATTCATATTACATAGCTTAACACTATGATGGTCTAGGATTTTCACTGGTTCCAACTAGATCTTTTCCTCTTATACGACCTATAAATGAGTCCAATCTAAAACATGAGATGGATCAAGTATATATTTTCTCAATAATGTAACATGAAGAATATCATGAATCCTTAAAAGAGGAGGAAGTGCCATCTGGTAAGAAATAAGGCTAATAGATTCCACTCTGTCAAAAGGCCTGACAAAATATGTTACTAAGTTGGAAGCCTTACCAAATTTAATAGAACTTTTTTTGTCTAATGAATAGAAAAGTTTTATCTCCCATGCTAAATTAACATAGAATTATTTTAAGATTTGCATAGCACTTTTTCTTGTTAGAAGTTTTTTTTAAATATTTTGCCTTATTATTTCCATCTACTTGTCATATTACAATAGTAAATTAGGTCCATTAACAACATGTTATATAAGTTGTCCCAACCAATAGGTGTTCTACACTTATGTCCATATAAGGCTTGAAATGGATCCATCTTAATAGCTAAATGGTTGGAATTATTATATGTAAATTCAACTAGATGAAGATAATCCCCCCATTTTGATTATTGGTATATTGCATAAATGCGCAACATATCTTCAACCACTTGATTAAGTCATTCTATTTGCCCATCTATTTTTAGATGATATGAAGAGCTAAAATTTAGCTTTGTTTCAAAATTTGTAATTAAAATATGCTAAAACCTTGAAGTAAATAACTTGTCTTGATCTAATATGATCACTTCAAATATACCATGGAGTCCCACTAATTCCTTCACAAAGTATTCTATGAATATAGATGCATCATTTGTTAAATTCCCAACAATAAGGTGGTTAACTTTAGTTCCTTTATCAATCACTACTAGGATTGTATCATGCTTGCTAAATGATTTTGGTATCCCCATAATAAAATCAAGTGAGACTAGAGCCCACTTATCTTTTGGAATATCATGAGGGTACAACAATCCTCTTGGATGACAATGCTCAGCTTTTGACCTACTAGAATTTTAAGTATTTTGCTAACAATTTAGCAACATCATGCTTCATTTTAGGCCAAAAATGGATCTTTTTTAGTTTATGCATCATTTTTATAGCCCTTGGATGAGCATAATAAGGTGTTGTATTCATTTCATTAAGTAATAAATTTCTTAAGTCACCTATCCTAGGGACATAATATTTACCTTTATGCCTTATCATGCCATCTATTGTAACAAAAAATTTAGAAAACCTTTTTACTATAGGCTCTTTAACCAAACCTACTCTTACATGATGGAAGAATACATCAGCAAGCTATTTTCAAAAATAAAAATTCTAAAATTTCCTTATAACACCAAAAAGAAAACAAGTTACATGTATCTACTGAGTGCATCAACCACATGGTTATCCTTTCCTTTGACATATGATATATTCATGTCAAAATTTCTCAAATATTCTAGCCACCTATGTTGGCATGCATTTAAATCTTCTTGAAAATAAATAATCAAGAATTCAATGATCAAATTTTACTTAGAAAGGCTTTCCTAGCATGAAATGTTTCTATTATTTAAGTGTATGAATAATGGCATCAAGTTCCATGTTCTTTTCCATCTTCTCATGAATTGTAATCCATAACTTTGTCATCTTTAGTCAAGATATATCCATATCCTTATTTATAAGCATCAGCCCAAACTTCAAAGTTACCATTTAGGTCTAGTATGATTAGAATATGATTAGTTATAAACATCCCTTTTAACTTAATAAATGCTTCCTCACACTGAGGAGTCTATACAAACTTGTTTTCTTTATAATATAAGGAAGTGATGGGATGGACCATAGGAGAAAATATTCAACAAAGCACTGATAATAACCAACCAAACCCATGAATCTTTGCACTTCATACACATTGGAAGGAGTAGGCCAATCTTAGATAGTTTTGATATTGGTGGGATCAATAACAATACCTTATTTATAAATAATGTGTCCTAAGTAATGAATTTTAGATTCATATAATGCACATTTGGACAATTTACATAAAGCTTATGATGTCTTAGTATTTATAAGACTAGATAGAGGTGATAATCATGTTCAACCTCATCTTTGGAATAAATCACAATATCATCAAGAAAAACTAGCACAAACTTATCCAAAAAATATTTAAATATGTTGTTCATAAGGTTTATGAAAGTTATATGTGTATTGGTTAAGTCAAAATGAAGAACCATGAACTCATAGTGTTTATGCCAAGTTCTAAAGGTAGTTTTATGTATGTCCTCTTCCTTGATGTGTAACTGCTAATAACCACATCTCAAGTCAATCTTAAAAAATACTACAACACCCTTCATTTGGTCAAATAAGTAATCAATTATAGGCTAAGTATAGTGGTTTTTTATTGTTACCTTATTCAACATGTGATAATCAATATAAGTCCTTAGTATACCATCCTTATTCTTCATAAATACTACCTGAACACCCCAAGGAGACACACTTGGATATATGATTACGCTATCTAAAAGTTATTACAACTAAACTTCAATTCTTATAGATCAACCACATTCATGTAGTAAGGTACCTTAGATGTAAGGTTAGATCTAGGTCTGATGTTAATAGAGAAGTCAAATTTATGTTTGGGTGGTAACCTAGGTAGATTTCTAGGGAAAACATCCATAAACTCCCTTTGAATAGGAAAATTTACTTGTTCCAACTCTTTTTCATTGGATATTTCCTATACTTGGACTCCATAGATCTTACAGCCTTTCCTAACAACTCTTTTCATCTATAAGTCTAAAAGTTTTTTATATCTTGTAGACCCTTACATGACTTCAAATTCTACAATTTGGCCAAGGTCATTTGTGTATTTCACTCTTTTACCCACATAATCAAGTGTGGATTGATGTTAATGCAACCAATCCATCTCAAAAATGAGATCATAAAACCCTAAAGGCATGAGAAAAAGATTCACTTTGGTCTTAAAAACACCAACATCTAATTCTATTTGTTTCAATCACTTAATAATAGGTACTTTCTTGCTGGTACCAAATTCAACTTCCCAACCATCTCTTATCAAGACATGTTTACTACTACATTTTTTAGTAGTAAAAGGAGAAATAAAATTTTTTTGTTACACTATAATCAATAAATATAATCAAAGTAAAATCATTAATTATACCTTAGGTCTCAATTGGAGTGGCATGTAAGTCAACATTGTGATTATCAATAGCAAAATATACTCTATGGTTTGTTATTTGACTTGATTTTAGTTTAGGATAATCCTTTATATAGTGGTTATTTCCACATTCACAACATATAATTAGCCTATAAGATGATTCTATAATAGTGTTATCACCCATGGAAGGTCCATGTGGGTTGTGTTGATGATGTTCCTTCTTGTAAGAACCAGATTTGGAAGATCCATGAGACCTAAAATTCTTATTTTGATTGTAAAACTTGAAGAAATTTTTATTACCTCCTAAAAATATATGGTTAGGATTAGATCTTCTAAGGTTATTATTTATGGGAGGAAGGTTATTGGCTTTATAATACTTCCTACTTGACTTGAATTCTTGTTTTACCTTTTTTTAAGACTTTTCTTTATCCTCAGCCATGTAGGCTGATTTGATAATTATAACAAAAGTTTTTGGATTTGTCATGTTAACATCATTTATCATAATCTCCTTAAGCCCAAAATTTAAATTATTAATCTTAGTTTTTTTTTCATGCATGTAATTTACATGATGTAATAAGTTTAAAAACTTGTTCTCATATTCAACAACAGACATGTTCTCTTTTTTTAAGAGCAAAAAATCAGTGATTTTTTGCTCCTTCTAATTTGCATTCAGGTACCTCTTACAAAAATGAGTTTCAAAAATATACCAAGATAGGTTAAAAGGTTTATATCCTTTAATATAATAAAGGTGATTCCACCATAATACTATAGGTCCTATTAACTGATAGGTTTCTACTCTAGCTTTCACATTAGAAGGCATATTATGAAAATTGAAGTACTTTTGTGAGTGTACCAACCAAGCATTAGATGTATGACTTGATTATTTAACCAAAAAGGTAGGTGATGTAATATTATTCATATATTTAATTATTGGGTAAATGGTGGTCAAATGTAGTTATTGAATTATAGGTCCTTCCACTTATCCCATTTCTAATCTAAGTACTTCTTGGGATACCCCCTCAAGATTGTTCAATTTTTTTTCTTGGTTATAAATCTGTCCTTAAAAAGTGTTAAGGGTTGTCAAAATTATACTAAGGATTTCCTCATGCTTATCATTTGGAATCCCACTTACTATTTTAGCATTGGGTACCTCAATACTACTATCAGCATTATTCACTAACAATTCTCCTAAGTTATGAATGAGGATGCAAACTTGATGACCCCTTCCATACCCTCAACCTATACCCCTATCTAGTTTGATATTAAAAGATTTAAATGGATGTTACCTCTACTTGATCATGTTTAAACCATCCTAAGAAATTATAAGTGATAACTTAGAAGATTGCAATGTTTGAAGGAAAATATTGATTACCAGAGTTCCCTATAGAAAAAAATTGCTCTGATACTAGATGAAACAACCCTAAATGTTTTCTTTTGGAATTGTATATCATAGTAAATTTTGGACATGTGTTAGTCCCTCTTACAATTCTTACTAATTCAATTAAAACATTCAACTCACTACACACATACGTAACTAGAACCAAAGGAGGATAACTGAGGTAATTCACTAGAGGTAAACACATACAAAGGTGTTATGGGGAAGATTGTTGTTATATTATAATAATTATGTAATTTGGGTGTATTAGTGTATGGATACACTGATATTTCTTGAGAATAACAAGTGAAACTCTTACTTCCACATAGGACCATTTCTAGGTCTTTAACCCTAGATAAGTACCTCATTCTTCTCAGTGGTTTTTAGTCCCATTCAAGGATGGTTAAGTAGAAGGATCGGTTTAACTAGGAATGATAACTTTGTTTTTCCGAAGTTATCATTCATGTTAATCATGGTCTTATATCAAAGGTACATTAGCTATAAGTTAAAAAAAAAACTAAAATCAATAAAAAAAATCAATTCAACACTTGTAGGTTTAGATTCATCAAGACAATAATTTATGTTAAAGCATAAGAGAAAACAAATTAAATACTAGATTCTTTAGTGCTATCGACTAGGTTATAACACCTTACAACCTTTAAGGTCATTTCACTATTCATACACCATTTATATCAAACATGGATATTCATAATAATAAAAGAGTTAGTTATAACCCAACAGAAGATAAAAAGTATACGACAA